>JAVMKO010000003.1:164696822-165021222 GCA_032164245.1 Sternotherus odoratus
CCTAGCAGCTGGATCATGTATCCTCTCAAATGGATAGGAAGCTGTAATAGTACCCTATTATTTTAGAAACATACAGCAGAGGGTGCTACTGTGATAAAAAAAAACTGCTCATAGAGTTAATATATCCTGGGATAAAATATATAGCATGTAGGAATATTAAAACTAGTGATGTAGTAATAAAGAAGCTAGGTAACAGCACTGGTCAACATATTTTGACAATTCAAAATGTTGACAAAGGTTTTTCATTAAAATTTTAAAAAATTCTTTCCCAAAATTTCCCGCCACTCCCACCCACCTACACAGCTGATTAAGCTAATTAAAAGCTTTCAGGAAAATTTAATTACATTTTTCCCTCCCACAAAATTTGAAAAACTTTCACAATCTTGACTTTCTGTAATTAAAATGTTCCACGTTTTTTAACCACCTCTGCTAATTAACTGTTCATGAACATTGTCTCTATATGGAATTAGTCCAGCTTCAAACTTCTTTTGTTAACATTTTTATTTTCTCTACTTTCATTGTATTGTATGTAGATTAGAAGGGCAGAAGTGACCTTTGTAATCATTCTAATCTGATCTCCAGTCTAACACAGGCTGTAGGATTTCCCTGAATTGATTGATTTTGAACTAAAGCATGTTTAGAAACACAACCAATCTTGATTTAAAAATTGCTAGTGATGGAGAATCCACCATGACCCATGGTAAATGTTTCCAATGGTTAATTACCCTCACTGTAAAGGAAAAAATTGCATCTTATTTCTAATCTGAATTTGTCTAGCTTCATCTTCCTATCATTCTATCAAGTGGTACCTCAGATAATGACCAAAAGAAACTACTAGGAAACTTCTCTTTACTCAAACCAATAGCTCTGCTATTAACTGCAGTATATCCACAGGGTCTGGATTCAGAAATAATGTTGAAAACTAATTTGCCCATTGTAATTTCATAGAATCATAGAATTTGTGTATGTTGTTAGAAATAATGAAACAGTAACTGTGATACTTGTGCTTGATGTGACAGGTATGGCAATTTACTGTAATATCCTTGGAAGACCTTAATGTATTTCCAATATCCGTGGAAGTCTGGACTGGTTGTCACCTCTCTATAGGGCAGATGTGAGACCTGGGCATTCAAAAGACTGTCCTGAAAATGTGCCAGACAATAGGTGTTAAGAGGATTTCCCAAGGAGTCACTGGGGAGAAGTTAATGCAAATTCCCCATCTCCAGGTAAACAAAAGCCCAGCCTTTTGAAGCTACACCCTGAGGAGATGGTCAGTGCCTGCTGAACGCAGAAGGAGAAGAAGGCCAAGATCAATGGCCCAAGCCACATAAAGAACTGGCTGACCTGTCCAGTCTGGGTTTTGGTTCCATAGCTAAGATGGAGAGGAACTTGCAACCAAGGGGAAAACCCAGTTGTGGGTTTTATAGGACTAAAATCTACCAAAGCACTAGGCTGGAGTTGGGGGGTGGCCTTTTTAGCATGCATATCGGTTATTTTGTTCTTAATATGCTTTCTCTAATGCTTTTACTTTAAGAATAAAAGTGCTTGCTTAGAAGGAGCTGTGGGGTAACTTATAACTGCGGGCAATACACAAGTCATAGCCTTAGGAGAAAAAGCAATGCACAGGCGCTAGCCTTTTTAGGCAATCTGGCTTGCTAAGGCAGGGGACTGTGCAGACTTTGAAACCCCAGTCCAAAGGGAATAAGTCATGGGCATCCACCTAGGAGAGGTGATGGCTGACAGCCAGAAATCTTGAAGTGTGTGCCATCAAGGGACCATAGAGGGGGGAATACAAGTGCCATTACTCTGAATCTGTGACACTTAGTACAGTATCATCTTCTGAAAAATGAAGGCCTGATTGTTCTGTCAACTATCCATTTTCTCCTATTGAAGCCTTTTCGACTGACAACCTTGGTACGTTGTAGTGCCGATGTGTAAATATTTGTGTGACTCTTCAGATATGTCTAGACACTGCCACTGGAAATTAAATAGAAAACAGTTTTATGCTTACATTACAATGCACTCAACACACAGACACATGACAAAGTTTACTTCTTCGAGTGTTAGAGCCATCCAAACAATTTTTTTTCCTAGTTAATCAAGATTTCAAGCAAAAAAAACCTCCTAATGTTGCTGATTCATGAATCTTTGACTAGGGCTGGCCAACTCTCCAGGATTGTCCTGGACTCTCCAGGAATTAAAGATTAATCTTTAATTTAAAATGGTCATGTGATGAAGCCTCCAGGAATATGTCCAAACAAAACTGGCAATCCAAGCCATGACTTGTTTTAACTGGGCTAGGTTTGAGGGGTGTGTATCCTTTTACATGTATGGCCTCAATCCAAAGCTCATTGAAGTCACTGGGAGTCCTTCCATCAACTTTGATGGACTTTGAATGAGGTCCTGTATGCACGTGTGTTAGGGGCACAAGGATAGTAAGTAGCAGGAGAGGTGGAACAGAGAGCTGCATAAGATTACATGATCTTGATGTGATGTAGGGTCAGACTGAAAGCATTCCCCAAACCAGATTGCTTTTTCAGTGTTAATAGTATTAAGAGTATGACACTCATCGTAGCCTGAGATTCAAAGTTAAGGCAGACACTACTTAAGTGTTGCTGATAGGAGACTATGGTACTTTTTGCATGCCTTTCGGGCTCTCTGGATAGACTCCTCCCACTTCCAGAGATGTGTGCGCACTGAAATGTCAGAGTAAACTGAGCACAAGAACTAAGGGTCACCAAATGAAATTAATAGGCATCAGGTTTAAAATAAAGGGAAGTATTTCTTCACACAACCCACAGTCGACCTGTGGAACTCCTTGCCAGAGGATATTGTGCAGGCCAAGACTATAAGGTTAAATAAAGAACTAGATACGTTTAAGGAGGATAGGTCCATCAATGGCTGTCAGCCAGGATGGGCAGGGATGGTGTCTCTAGCCTCTGTTTGCCAGAAGCTGGGAATGGGCGACAGGAGATGGATCACTTGATGATCACCTGTTCTGTTCATTCCCTCTGGGCAGTGCTTCTCAATTTTTTTCTGTCGTGCCCCCCCTAGAAAGAAGAAAACATTTCGCGCCCCCCCGCTCCTCTCCGCCCCTCGCCGGCGCCGCCCCTGCCGGGCGCCAGCCTATATCTAGGGCGCAGCGGCCCGGCGCGCCCGGCCAGGATGGCAGGCGGGAGGCGGGGGCGCCTCGCCCGGGGGATGCGCGCCCGGCCGGCCGGTGACTGAGCGCGGCTCTGCGCCGGGCCGTGCGCTGCGCGGGGCCCACGGGCGGGCTGGCGGGGCGATGCTGCCGTGGCGGCAGAGCCGCGGCAGCCCAGCAAGCCGCAGGGCTACGCGGTGAGGCTGCGCCGCGCCGCGCCGCGCTCGGCTCGCTGGCCCGCGCCTGCCCCGAGAGCGCGCTGCCCCGCGTGGGCAGCATGTTCCGCTCCAAGCGGCGCATGGCGCACGTCAAACGAGCCCCCCTTTACGGAGCCTCGCGCCCCCCCTGGGGGGCGCGCCCCACTATTTGAGAAACACTGCCTCTGGGGAACCTGGCACTGGCCACTGTTGGAAGACAGGATACGGGCTAGATGGACTTTGGTCTGACCCAGCCTGGCCATTCTTATGTTCACATATTCACAGCCTGGGGTGGTTTATGCTAGAATACCAAAGGGATTTTTCAGATATAACCGGACTGAGTCTGCTGCCAGGGAGTCCCATTGCAGTGAATCTCGAGTCACCCGATGTGGTAGGAAAAGCAGAACACTGCCGTGCATGAGGAGCAAGCACTTGCAACAGCACAGCCATTTGGATTAATTGTTTCCTTGACTTCTCGGCTTACAGCTATAATTGTGACTTGGCACTTTTGTTCTGGAGGCCAGATTTCATCAACTCCTGATGAACTGCAACCTGTCTGGTATCCTCTAATGAATCACTACGATGCCAGCTGCTCTCATTATGACTGTAATAGCATTATAGCGCTCCCAGGCATGTCAAAACCGTGTGGCTGGCACCGTTTCCATCACTGGTAGACAGAGGGCTTGGGGTTTAGATCTCCATCCAAACCACTTAAAGAATCTTCCCCTTTATGGGGATCAACAAAACAATAGTGTTCTTCACCACTGTTAGTTTAGGATTTATGCTTCCCAGGGTAAACAAACAGTCTTTTGCTGCAGTCATAGTCTGAAAGTCAGACTACAATCAATATTACTTTTGCTGCTGCAGACTTGTGATAGTTTCTTAAAGCCGCAGCTCCTGGAGTCAAGTGAATATATTAGACTCTCGGCTTTTGTTTACAGGCAGATGTAAGAGTCTGTCCTCTCCTCATGTGGGGAAAACATTCAAAATGTGATCTAAATGGACACTAGAACTTCAAAAACCAGACAGCAAATAAAGATATCCCAAATTCATTACTTTTAAAAAAGTCATGATTTTTAAACTAGGCCGATGATTTTGGGGGAGTGGGGGTTGACCCCTAGATTTTTTTAATGTTTGGAGTTAGGAGTACTGTAGTCAGCATGGCAGAAGTGAACTATCGACAGAGGCTTGCAGAGAAGGAGCTTTGCGGATGATCCTTACATTATTTTAAAGCAACACAGATGACTCACGCTGCAAAGGGTAACCAAGGGGTAATGCAAAAAGACCTCAGTTCTCATCCAAATTAAATAAAGCTTGTTAAGAAACTCTACAGAGGGAATTTTGGATTTCTCAGCAAGTGGTTTGAATTTTGTTCTTCCATTAATTCATACCGTGTTTCTAACTTCTTAGTTCTAACTTCTTAGCTGTGAAATAATTCCCCTGGATCCTGCTAGGTGCTGAGCACTCCTGGAAGGTGTTTTGTGCCCTCAGTTGAACTGAAATTAGTCGGAGTTAAGAATGCTCAGTACCTCTCAGGATAGGGTCTTTTCTACAAGCCACAATCTGACACCATCACTCACCTTGAATAGTTTCTTACTCCTTGAGCTCCTAGAGGAAGGTTCTTGTCAGAATGAGGAAAGGGATCAGAATCTGTTCGTATCCTATGACTCTTACAACATGTTCCTTTGGGGCAGCAGAGTGTAGAGGATGGAATATTAATGTACTTCAAAATATTTTATTTTGTTTCCTTTTTATTCTACTGCTGGCTGAATTTGAAGGTAAGCGTGGTGATGCTGTCGAATGGCATCCAACGTTCTATTCTTTTTTTTCAAGGAACCAAAACGATTCCTTGTTATTTAGGACTTGTATCCCAGTAGCACCTATAATATGCTAGCTTGTGCCGAGACACTCAGGATGGTTTGGTCCTGGCTGTGAAAAGCTCCCAGTCCAAGCATCTGATCCAAGGCCTGTTAAAATCTGGAGCTTTTTCTGCTCCCCACATACCCTCCCCCTTCGAGAATGGTGTTGGTTGCCCCTCTCAATATTAACTTCTGTGGGCTTTGGATCAGGCTCCGTCCTAGGACATGCATCATTTGGAAGTGTTCTCAGAAATCAGTATTTCCTTCCTGGTCCCCATGCAGCCATTCTTTTGTATTATTATAGCAAATGGGCTGTTGAGGAAACAGAGAAGCCAATGTTCCTAAAGGTACTTGATTAGAGTGCAGTTCAGCAGCACACTAGTTGCGAGATGATGATCTTGTGCAGTGGGAAAGGTTACACCAAGCTGTTCCTCTCCTTGTGGGATTTCCACCTTTCATTTCCTTCCATTTACTGCCACACACTGAGCCAGGCTGAGAGGGTGACTCCCATCTCCCTGCCAGGGCTCACGTCTCCAGCTCTTGTTTACTTTGCTTCCCCTCCCTCAGTTTATTCCCAAAAGCCAGGTTGGCTATCTTGAACTCATCATTCCCACCCTCGGTCAGTTCCTGGAACCCCAAAGTAACAATGGAGAGAAGTCAATCATTGCACTGAACTGGGGCTTTAGGGATAGGTGGGTCCACTGGTCCACCCTGGGGGCCACCCAGATAGGCATACGCTCCTCTGCGTCATAATCCCATTCCTCCCTGTTCCCACATGATGGTAATTTATTGCTGGCCTTCATGTTATTTAAACAGAGAAATCTTAGCTCCTCCCCACCCAAATACAGCTATGAATGTTGCAAAGGCAAACACCAGGCAGCTAGGTTTCCTGTGCAATCCTAATTCTTCTCCCTATGCTGTATACATTATAATATAGGTCTTGGCGTTCTCAGAGAGTAAACATTAGATACTAGACAATTTAGTGTTGAGGCAACAGGAAACCTACAGGAATACAAATTTTGTAACAAGAACCACAAATGTGGGTCAGGAAACTATAAATTAAAGCTAACATTCCAAAAAAAGATTCACATTTAGAGTCAATATTGCTTCTTAATGCAGGTTCACCCGGCCACTGACTACAACATTTAGAACATTTAGAACATTTTGTTCTTGTGACATTCCTGTTGTTTTCTGCCAGCCCTACTGGGGAGTCTTTTGGGTTTTTTTACCCCATCTCTGGGTGCCAAAATGGAGCAGCCCCACTGTACAGGGCAAGGGTCAAATGGGGCGGGGAAAGGAAGTGGTACTCTTCCAAGTTTTGCACACAAAATACATGCCAATCAGATGTCACTATAAAGGAGGCATGGCTCAGAATCGATTGTTCAGAACATTACGGAGCGTGTTCGCTGAGCTACACTGGACTTTTCAAGCTTGACGCCCCCTTGATGGGACTTGAATATATGTCCTTGGGGTCAGTGACTTGGTTGGGGGAAGGAGGAACATGGTGGCATCTCCCAATGCCACCCAAGATGTGACACCAAAGTGTAGCCTCATTCACAGTCAGTTTGTGGCCTGCCTTCTGCATTTGTATGGGAGGAATGAAATAGTTCCAAGTTATTTACATTGGCCAGGTCTCTACAAACAAGCTACATCACTCAGGCATGTGAAAATCCCACTCCCCTGAGTGATGTAGTTAAGAATACAGTGGGACCCTGGTATACGTTGGGGTTGTGCTTTTGAAAAGGGCCACGGACACCTAAATGACGTATACCGGGGATGGCAGGTACAGCAATGGCATAGGCAGAAGGGGACACTGGGTGTGTGTGCCCTGGGGTGGACAGGCAGTGATGGGGGTGGAGGGATGAGAGTGATCTGACGGCCTCTGCCCCCCTCCAGGTGTCCTTGGGTGCAGAAGGGTGAGAGGTTGGGCTTTGGGAGGGAGGGAGGGTGGGTGGGAGAGGGGGTCTGGGGTGCAGGCTCTGGGATGGAATTTGGGTGCTAGGTGCAGGTTCTGGGCTGGGGCACGGGGTGGGGGTGCAGGAGGATGGAGGGTTGCAGGAAAGAGGGGGGAGGGGTGCAGGCTCTGTGAGGGGGTGGGGAGGGGGTGCAGGCTCTGGGAAGGAGTTTGGGGGCTGGGGTGTTTGGGAAGGGGGAGGGGGTGCAGGCTTTGTGAGGGAGTTTGGGGGTGGCTGTGTGAGGAGGGAGTGCAGGCTCTGGGAGGGAGTTTAGGAGGGGGAGGGGGGTGTTGAAAGGGGGGGGAGGGAGTTTGGGGGTGTGAGGAGGGAGTGCAGGCTCTGGGAGGGAGTTTGGGGGCGGGAAGGGGGTGTGTTGAAAGGGGGGAGGGAGTTTGGGGGTGGGGGTGTGAGGAGGGAGTGCAGGCTCTGGGAGGGAGTTTGGGGGCGGGAAGGGGGTGGTGGTGCAGGCTCTAGGAGGAGGCCAGGGGTGCGGCGCTTACCTCGGGCTCCAAGGCGGGGCAGGCCGGACCTCCATGCGCTGCTGCCCCCAGGCATGACCCCCACAGCTTCCCATTGGCCGCAGGAGCACTTGGGGTGGGACCACGTGCGGGAGGCACAGCCCTGCCCCATCCCGGGGCCACAGGAAAGGGCCAGCAAACGTGTGGAGCAAGCAGGCAGACACCACTCAGCCTCCGCTGCGCTGCTGGGCCCCTGAGCCATTTTAAATCACCTGGGGGGGGGGGGAGGGGAGCACGTGGGGGCAGCAGGTGGGGCCAAGGGAGAGACCCAGCCCCAAAACTGCTGGAGTCCTATGGGCCACATTGGGAAGATTTGCGGGCTGCAGATGGCCTGCGGGTCGTGAGTTTGAGACCCCTGCACTAGGATTTCATTCCTTGCTTTGCCACAAGCTTACTGTGTCCCTGGGCAAGCCAATTAGAGTTCTGACACACAGGGGCTAGCTGTACAATGGGACCAGCAGCACTGTCCTACCTCACAGGGGTGTTATGAGGATAAATATTTTAAAGCGTGTGAAGAACTTTGAGATATCCCAATGAGAAGTGCTACATAAAAGATAAGCACTGTAATTAGTATTACTATTTGCAGACACCAACACTGATTTTTTAAAAAGTGATTATTGCCATTTGGCCTTTCCAAATTCTATTGAGTTTGGAAATGCCACAGATGTTAAATCACCTTGCACAATGCTTCCGTCTATTACCACTGCATAAGTCACTTTCTTAAGTGACCTCAGAAGTAATACAGCAGCAAGGAAGTGGAGTTCAGAGTGTTACAACAACCTTCCTCTTGCTCCCTGATGACCCTTTGGGGTTATGGCTTTAAGATATGCAAGTCTTCTCCCCTGAATTTTACTCTGATTGTCTCTGTGTTGCCAAATCAAATGTTCAAAAATAAGGGGCCATTTTCCAAAAAGCATGACATTTTAAAAACAAATAAGTTTTGGTTTCTTTTTATTTGCCTTCTAGTTTTTGATCCCTTGGAGTCACATTTTCAAGCTTTTCTCCACAATCATGAAGGATAAACATTTCCCACTCCCAGTTTTTCCATGATTTTTTAAAATTTTCATTCAAAAGGCTTGTTTTAAAAGCGAGCAAATACATTAGATACAGTTTAAAATGTTGATAGCTATTTTGATTTTTTCCATTTGAAAGCGTTTCTTTTTACAAGTATTGTAAAAAGTATTTTTACAGTATTACAAACTGAAAAAATTAAATGAGTTCATCCCAGTGCTGTTACCTTGAAACTTTCTGATGAACTACTTTTTCATGTTTGGACCATTATGTGACTAGGAATACTAATACTAAAAATAATTCTTATTACTACAAATTTCCTGGATTTCTAACATTTGAGTTTGAAAGGTAGTGTTCCTGAAAGGCATTTAAAACCTTATTTTAGTGGCACATACCTTCCATCGTAACTCTAGTTGAAGGACATTTTTCCTTTGCTTGGCTTTCCTTCTTCTACTGCTTCGCGATCTCAGTTGTATCACGCATCATGTGGCACATGGGTCTACAGCAATCCATATAAATCCCTGCTTTCCTTCCCTCCACTGCTGAGCATTCCATAGTAAGTATGTGGGTGGGCATTCAATGTACAGGGAGGGCATTACCCACATCAGTTATTGCAATACAATGCAGTCATGCACAGAAAAGGATTTCCTAACTTCTTCCCAAGTTTGGATACATCACCTTTCATACAAGCTCTGACTGCATTTCAGGCTGTACTGGAAAAGGCACACTTTTTTCCAAAAGAAAAAAAAAAAAGCTCTCCAGCTTTTTGTTATGAAAGAACCTGAGTTCTATCTTTAACAAAACCTTCAATGCACTATACTTTTGATTACTTTTTCTGAATGATACACAATTGACTAAAGAGTGACAAATTGTGGGCACCTTGAAGACCCATCTGTGTTGCATTCTGGGTCTGATCCCACTCCTATTGATGTCCATGACTTCAAAAGGGCAGGATCAAGCTGTAAGTCCCTAACAGTGACCCACTGCATGGAGAAGAAGGGGGCTGGTTCTTGTATTGAATAGCTGATCAGAATTTCTGGTTTTAGGGAGATATTTGCAAAGGCACAGATGGCAATTAGCTCTGATCTGCATTAGAAAGTTTTACTGGCATAGCTTTGTCAGTTAGAAGTAGGGGGAGACAAGTCACATTCCTAACCTAATAGCTATGCCAGGAAAGAGTGTCCTTTTGCCAATATATAGTAGAACCTCAGAGTTATGAACAACTTGAGAATGGAGATTGTTCGTAACTAAAACATTACGGTTGTTCTTTCAAAAGTCTACAACTGAACATTAACTTTGAAGAAAAATGCAGCTTTTAACGACCTTAACTGAAACGAAAAAAGCACAGAAAGTTTTTTTACCTTGTCAAATCTTTTTTTTTAAGCTTTAATTTTTTAGTAGTTTACGTTTAACAGGGTACTGTGCTATATTTCTTTCTTTCTTTTTTTAAATCTCTGCTGCTGCCTGATTGCGTCCTTCCGGTTCCAAATGAGGTTTGCGGTTGATAGGCCAGTTTGTAACTCTGGTGTTTGTAACTTTGAGGTTCTACCCTAGCTTATTCCTTTTGGGGAACCTTTTGCTGATATAAGCCGCATTTCCACTAGGGGGAGTGACTAGCATACCTGTACTAGCAAACCCTTTCTCATGTAGGCAAGGCCTCCCATAGTACCCAATTACCATCTGTGCCCTTTAAAATTGTCCTCCTCTGTTATTAAAGGGATAGAACTATGCTTTTCCGCTTTAGTTGCCTAACTATATAGATTCTTAAATGAATAGAAGTGAACAAATGTTAAATGTTACCACTTACGCTTTGTTTACTAGGTGCATTTCAATCAGCTGTTGAATGGGGGATTCCTACCTATCAGGGGGATATTTAAATTGACAACCCAGCTGGTTGCACAGAATTTCTAAAAATAGCCTAAAAACATTTGTATGTATATTAAGTTTTGTAAAAAAACTCTTTTTAAAAGATAAAGGTATACATTTTGGCTTACATTACTTGGTGAAGCCCTTTCAGATGATAATTTAGCTGGGAGTATGGCAATGTATTCCTCCTTGGGTTAAAGATGTTTAAAAATCAGGAATCAGATTTTTGCCTCCTATTGCCACCTACTGGCTGGAAAAAACCTCAGACCAAAGACTCAGTTTTCTATCATTTTGATTTTAAACAAAGGCCAACTCCTGTATAAAAACTGACATCATCATCATCTCTTGCAGTAACACCCAGAGGCCCTAATTAGGAATTGTGCCCCATTGCGCTAGACACCACACTGGCATATGAAAAGACACATTCCCTACCCCACTGAGCTGAGGTGCCAGGATCCCCCCCGGCACAGGGTCAGCAAACCTTAGGGGAATAACAGGAGTGCCTAGTCATGTTCCAGGCCAGGATTGGTACCAAGGATCTCAGAGTCCAAGTCAAACTTCAGGATACAAGTCAGAAGGCAAAGTCCAAATCAAGCCGCGGTCAGAGCAATGAATGGTCATGACAGCTATAAGAAAATGGGGCCTGGGTTCTAGACCTTGGGGCCTTGCATGAGTCTGGGATTTTCAAAGGCTCTCCAGAGAGTTAGGCACTCAAGTGAATTAATTGTTGCTACTTGTATGAGTAAATTTAAGCACTCCTCCCTGAACGAGGCAGGGTATGGCTCTTTTACCTAGGCAAGGTTGAAAAGTGGGCTGTCTCTTTTTTGGACTCAAATCTTCTCTCCAGCTTCCGGCCCCTTGTCTTCCACCTCTCCAGTCCATCAGAAATATCATGCTGCTCCGACCTCTTGGAGCCTCTGTGCTGGCTCTACAGCTCCTTTGGGAGCCCCAGGTTTCATCTCAAGACTTCATACAACCTACATCTCCCTTGTCTCATCCTCAGAGGCCTGGCAATTTGTTAATCCTGCCTCCCTCGGCACCTCTTCTGATTCCTTCGCCTCACACACCAATGCCTTCTCCCATCCTCCCTCAACATCTGGAAAATCCACCTCGGTCTGATGCAACACACACCCTTCCCCGTTCCTTCAAAGGATACCATGAGCCCCACCTTCCCCTCCACAACTTCCTCAGCAATGACCCCATGCCAACCCAACACAATACAAGTTAAACAGAAGCAAATAAGGAATGAATCATCAATGGTTTAGAATATAATGGCACAGAGAGTACACTTATAAAATTCATGGTCAATACCAAACTGGGAGGGGTTGCAAGTGATTTTGAGGACAGGATTACAATTCAAAATGATCTGGACAAGCTGGAGAAATGGTCTGAAGTAAATTGGATGAAATTTAATAAGGACAATTGTAAAGTACTCCATTTAGGAAGGAACAATCAGTTGCACACGTACCAAATGGGAAATGACTGCCCAGGACTGAGTACTGCGGAAAGGGATCTAGGTCATAGTGGATTACAAGCTAAATATGAGTCAATAGTGTAACATGGTTGCAAAAAAAAGCGAATATCATTCTGTTGTAAGGAGTGTTGTA
The DNA here is from genome assembly GCA_032164245.1 of Sternotherus odoratus. NCBI lineage: Eukaryota > Metazoa > Chordata > Testudines > Kinosternidae > Sternotherus > Sternotherus odoratus. Next base: position 164,708,978 of record JAVMKO010000003.1, read on the forward strand.
AGCCAGACACAAGAAGTAATTCTTCTGCTCTATTCCGCACTGATTAGGCTTCAACTGGGTCCAGTTCTGGATGCCACATTTCAGGAAAGAGGTGGACAAATTGGAGAAAATCCAGAGAAGAGGGGGGGGGGGGGAATGATTAAAGGTCTAGAAAACATGGCCTGTGCGGGAAGATTGAAAAAACTGGGTTTGTTTAGTTCGGGACAGAGAAGACTGAGAGGGGGGACATAACAGTTTTCAAGAACATAAAAGGTTACTAAAAGGAGGAGGGAGAAGAATTGTTTTTCTTAACCTCTGAGGATAGGACAAGAAGCAATGGGCTCAAATGGTGGCAAGAGAGGTTTAGGTTGGAAGAAAAAACTTCCGAGCTGTCTGGATGGTTAAACACTGGAATAAATTGCTTAGGGAGGTGGTGGAATCTCCGTCATTAAGGATTTTTAAGAGCAGGTTGGACAAACCCCTGTCAGGAATGGTCTAGATCAGTGGTTCTCAACTGCGGTCCACCGCTTGTTCAAGGAAAGCCCCTGGCAGGCCGGGCTGGTTCGTTTACCTGCCGCCACCGCAGGTTCGGCGGATCGCAGCTCCCACTGGCCGCGGTTCCTCGCTCCAGTGGCCAAGCTAGTCCTCCTTATGTAATCTCCCTTTCCCTCCCTCTGCTGGAATGAGGCAAGTGGAATCAGATGTATATAAACCAAACAAATTGTTTTTCTTTTGGGGAAACTGAGGTACATAAATGGGAACAGGAAAAATTCATAAAACAAAAACAGACCCTTATTCTCTCTATCTACACTAACTCAGAACACCTGGGGCCTGAAGCCAAGACCCAAACTAGACCCCCATGCAGGATATAAGGTAAGTAAACATACAGTGTCATCCTTCTGATGGTCGCCCAGGGCCTCGATCCTTTGGCTCGTATAGAGCCTCAGAAGAGGAACTCTGAGGAGATCCCTCGATGACTCGTCCTCCTCACGGGCTCCAGATGACCCGGCGGCAGGCTCACGAGATGACAGCTGGGTGTTCACAGGCGAATGACAATGGTGGAGGTGGCACTTGTCTGGAGTTTCGATCCCCTGTGGTAGCAAACCCGCGCGCACCTGCCATTCAGGTGGGCAGCCTACAACTGAGGTAACTGCACCTCTTCCATAGACTCTATAGCACGAAACCCCATAGGGAAACCCCATAGAATCCCCGGGGAAATCCAGTTAAAACTGGAACTTGTTTACTACTTGGGCCACTGCTGACTGTTGGAAAGGGCGGGAAAACACTCCAACTGCCCTCCTGATCACATGACCAAGTCCTCCATTTTAGATAACAAAATGGGTTCCATACAAACATAATAAATGATAATACTGATAACCTTACAAACACAGCTTTAGGAATTTGCCCCTAACAAATTCAACCAAATTTTAGCAAAATCTTTCCTCCTTACATTTTCCATCTAACTTTAAAAATCCCAAAGGGGATTGTGCAGACTCTTGACATTGTCTAGCAGAAGTGTTCATTAGACTCTTATAGTTTTCAGATGTGCAATGTCGCTCCATTGACTATAAACATCTTGCTGTGCTGTAAGTTGCACAATGAATAAAGCAGAATTAGCACCTGATTATGATTATGCATGCAGCAAAATGGGATCATTTGGACTGATTTGGTGCAAAGATTTCTGGGATGGGGTTAAAAAATGATGCCGGAGGGACTCGAAGAATGCTGTGTAAAGTGAGGGAAGTACAAAGTGGTTGCCCTGTAAATCACAGATGGGAACAGATTAACTACCTGGAATAAATCAAGAAGAGATTATATTTAAGGTGGTATATACAAAGACTAACTCCGCCATTGCTTGGTCCCAAGCCCAAGATGTGAAAGGAGGAGGGTTTTGCATTGGGCTAGCAACCCACCATGTAAAAAACGAATGCTACAGAAACATCAACCAAATCTTCAGCGAATGGAGAAGAATGGTTGGTGCCTTATGCTCCACTAGGAGCGAAGAGGATAAGAAGAAGAAGATACAAAGACTAGCTGGACCCAACCCAATGACTTGGCAGGAATGCGTGTGGGAAATTTGGGCTTAGGAGCTTCCCAGGCAGGTGATACACATATTCATTAATTATAATAAAGATGATTTGCGATGATCCTTTCTCCTTATATCTTATTTTGATCAGTTCAGGTGTGTCATTCTTGTTCGCCTTGGAGAGAAATTCAGGATCCAACCCTGCAGCAGGAAAATCGACAGTGAGATGTTTCGCAAACCATTTGATACTATCTAAGATCATAGTTTATTGTGTTCCCATGAAAAACCAGGGCCCAAATTCTGATCTCATCCACACTAGGGTGAAATTTGCCCCATCTATATTGACAACATGAGTCCCAGGCACCACTTAGAAAAGGGTTTAAATGTGATTTTAAGTGGAGCATTAGCCTGGAGCAGAATTTCACCCTGTATGAATAAAAATTTGTAAGTGCTCCATTGGCAAAGCAATACTTACCAGAATCCCTCTGAGCTTCTATGGGATATTGTTCTTCCTTTTCTCATGGAAAATGGGGTGTAGCAGAGATATTTGATTTATTTATAGTTCTTCTTTGGGTCTATAAAATAGGAAGAGGTTCCTGTCTGAACACTCTAGGCAGCTCTGACAAATGCTTAAAAACACAACAAGGCAAGGCAACAGCATCATAAAATAAAAATAAGTAGTCTGACAGCACACACTAAGTAAATCCCCTGTTTATCTCTCAACATCCCCACCCCGCACAATTATCCCAATTCAGCAAAGCACGCAAGCACGTGCTTAATTTTAAATAAACCAGTAGTCCCATCGACTCCAGTGTGCTTAAAGTTAAGCATGTGCTTAAGAGCTTTGCTGAATACAGGGCAATGTTTGCTCCTTCAGCAAGGTGTGGAAGTGGTGCTTGTGACCATGGATGAGAGGGGAGGTCGTCAGGGAGATAATTTCTCTATTAACATGTGGTCCATGCCAGGAACACACTTGAGAACCGCCCATTTATATACTGTTCATTTGCAGTGACAAATAAAACTACCACTGTTGGGGTAACAGAACAAACTTAAAGCAAATCCCTTCAGATAAGCTTAATCAATGGCTGGGAAGTGCCCTGGGCATTGCAAAATCCACCCGATATTCCCATTACATTTACATTCAAACATTTCAGAAGGAGCTGCCTTCTTCCTGTCCTGTTTTGCCATAGCAACCAAATCCAGCCCGAAGAACCAAGCATTGCTCAAGGTCTTGGCAATGCATAGTTATCTTTCCACATGTTATCATTCAAAGATCTATTACTTAAGCAAATACAAGTACCCCCATTCCCTTTTATTCTAGGCCAGGACTGTTGTAATCCTCCCTAATCTATTGTTCCAACTAGTACTTCAGGTGGATCTTTTCACATACTAGCTAGAGAAAAGCCAGTGATAGCTTTGCCAAGCAATCTAATCACTCACTGTGATTTCATGCTTAAATAGCACAGTAACTTTGCAGTCACCACAGATGGAAAAGAGGCATGTCTTGACTGGAGTTTATTAGCTTGGCTCACTTGGCTGCTAACTAAGCCTGAGAAAATGTATCAAGCCAAGTCTTCAAACCTTCTTTGCATTTGTGCTGATGCATCTTTGCATGCAACAGTCCACCGGACTGAACAGTTTCTGTTAGCTGCATAAACACCGTCATTTGTGATTTAAAGCCTTGTGCGGGTCCTGGGCACAGGGGTGAATTTCACCCGCACTGAAAGCAGGTGAGCACAAGAATGATCCAGTGGGCAGGTTGCTCACCTGGGACTTGGGATGGCCTGGGTTTATTTCCTTAGCCCACCACAGACTTTGTGTGATCTTGGGCAGGTCGCTGTGGGTGTGTCTACACTGCAATAAAAGACCTGTGGTTGGCCCGGGTCAATTGACTTGGCCCTCATGGGGCTTCAGAGCTGTAAAATTGCAGAGTAGATGTTTGGACTGGAGCCCAAGCTCTGAGACCCTTCCCCCCTGCGGGGTCTCTGAGTCTGGGCTCCAGCCTGGGCCCGAATGTCTGCAGTTTTATAGCCCTGCAGTCCAAGTCCTGCAAGTCTGAGTCAATTGACCTGGGCTCGGTACCGTGGGTTTTTTATTGCAATGTAGATGCATCCTTGAGTTCTACTAATCCTGGGCTCACAGTGCAGTGCAGACATACCCTTAGCTTCTTTGTGTCTCAGTTCCCCACCTGTAAAATGGGGATAATGGCACTGTCCTACTTCACAGGGGTGTTTTGAAGCTAAATACAGTACAGACTGTGAGGTGTTCAGGCTACTTAGTAATGGGGCTTTAAACATTCATTAGGATTAAAATTTTTATTAAAGCTAATGTTAAACATGAAAACTTACACAGATTGATAGGTAAGGTACTGGACATCTGGAGTCAGGCTGGGGTTATGGGTGATTGTAGGTAACAAGTACAGGGTTTACAAGGCACATGCATATCACATATCCAGCATAGATCCAGATTGGGGTGTAGAAGTTTTTTAAAGTGTCAGTGTATAAGTGTGTTCGGGTACTCCACCCATGAGGTGTGGCGAGAGTCCAAGTCAGTGGTGGTGCAGGCAATAAGTACACGGGTGGGGTGCGTCCCTCTGTTTGTCAGGGAAGGGGGGGTGGATTGTTTCCCTGGTCGGCAGTCTTGGCTACTCGACCTGGTACTGGCGATGTCCCGTGACGTGTTCCGTGTATATGTCTCTGGACCACCTGATGGCATCGGACACCATGAGCTGTCTCATTAGCCGGGCGTAGCGCCGACCGACACCGCATGCTCTCAGTACCGGCTCGTTGTGGGGGTCTCATTCACCCAGGGCTCCTACAATCAGGGTGTGGAGCTGCACCTCATAGCCCTGCGCTCTCAGGGTGTCAGCCAGCGGGGTGTACTTCAGCGCCTTCCGTGCTCGGGTCTCATGGAAGGCCGATGTCCGGTTTTCGAATGGCACCATGACGTCCATGAGGACCTTCTTCGTCTCTGCGTTGGTCACGGCGATGTCGGGTCGCAGTCGGCTGTCTGTCCCGGGGATGGCGGAGTTGACAGAGATCTTCCCCAGGGACGGTGGGATGGCTTTCACCAGACAGTTCTGGATGGCATTGTGGCGGTGCTGCCAGGCTCCGGAGTGCAGCTTGCATCCACACAGGACGTGGGGCAAGGTCTCATTGGCATAACCACACTTCCTGCAGCGCTTGTCCCGATTGCCATGGCGGACGGCTCCATTGAGGGGAACGCAGTTGAGTTGGGCCCGGTGGATGAACCGCCAGTCGGCGAACCTGGTGAAGCTTCCCCCGTGGAGGAAGTGGTTGCTGGCGTCCCACTTGCTGGACACCTCAAACACCTTGCCCTGGTCTGGCTTCCGCTTCAGGTTCTTGGCGTACTAGAAGCGGATGGTGTCTTTCAGTGTCTTTTCCAGCATCGTTCTGGCAGTCGGGGTGACGATGGTGTGGTCTGAGGTCTTTATGCGCGGCACTAGTAGTCCCAGCTCCTGGCACTCCTCACACCAACTCCAGCGATAATACTAAGGTGTATTAACCAGATGTCCTGGCTAAATTCCAATTCGAGTGACTGAATTCCACTTTCCTAAATCTCCCTCTTCAGAACCAAGTAGAGAATTATTGTTTTATTTTTGTTTCTCCTCCTAAACGTTACTGTGTTGCGTTGCTAGCTGCATCAGCATTTCAATGGGTAGGGGTTGCCAAATACATAAATGTCATGGGATAATAGTTAATTTTATTCCCTTGCTTTTCTTTATAAACTGCTCCCAGCTAAAATTTGCTTGGTCTGCAAGAAATCTGTGTTGAGATCCTGTCATCAAACCATTAATACACTCCTCAGCTCATTCAATATAGCATGGTCATTAAACTTAATCCATCAGTTTTAAACCATATCACTGAACTTTCAAATTTAAGAAACAGATTGGGGAAAGCAGTCATTATTGTAATAAACATTACTCAGCATGAGTAAGATTCTCAGAGTCTGTCCCTAAATTGAAAATTATTCAGTCCTTTTGCAAAACAAAAGCCCATGTATGTCATAGGATCACTGGAACTGTCTGACTGGATCAGACCCAAAATCCCAGTAGTCCACTGTGTCTAACAGGCCAGCGCCAGATGCATCAGAGAAACGTGTAAGCGGATGTTGGGTAATCCGCCCCCTCTCCCCTTTAGGGCTCAGACTGATCACTAATAAAAAAAGATCAGCTTAAGTCCTAAAGCATGAGGTTTAAAATCCCTTCCACAATTGTAATCATTAACAATATTGACTTGGGAATTTCCTGTCATCCATAGAAGCGTCCAGTCTCCCATTCTTTTGAATGTCAGAATATTAAAGTGACAACGCTATGTTGTGTTATCGTTATTGAACTGAATACCTACGTGGGAAATGATTTCTCCTTCTGTTACTCATCTATCATCTATGACTTTTCAGCCAGGCAGATTTTGGCTTTCACTAGCAAACGAAATGCCATCACCATCCAATTACACTGATATAGCATGACTAAATTTAGCACATATTTACTTCAGTGGGGATGGGGTGAAATGGCCAGGCATGTGTGACGTCTATTATTTTAATTACATTTAAAGGGGCACTGCAGATTGAAATCTAGTTCATTTTTTTAAAAAAAGAGCTGAAATAACATCTGATTTCTACACCTGACCCTAAATTATCCTGCTGTTGAGTGTAGGTTTACAAATCACATTTTCCTATTTTAAAAAGTATTTCTCTCTCTCCCAAAACTATGAGACAGAAACACACAAGCCACAGGGAAACTGAACAATGCTACAGGGACAACAGCGCGCTGTCATATGTAAAAAAATAAGTGTACGGACTAAAAAATAATAGAGTTTTCCGCCTCAAACCTCTTTCAGTAGTAGTCCCCAAAGGTGTTACTTGTAATAATAGGAGGTACAAACATTTCAGACATAAATGTGATTTTTAAGTTGATGGTCACTTAGGACAGATCTTTTGGGTAACATGCAAATGCAAACAATTCTCAGGACTTTTCACATAATGGGCCTCATGCAGAGCTAGCAGAATCAGCAGGTACATCGTCATTGAAGGCAATAGCAGTGTGCTTGCTTGCGAGGCAGTGTTGGCTAGTGGCTAAGGGCAATGACTAAGACTCCAGAAAACTGGGTTCTGCTCCTGGCTCTCAGGTGACCTGCTGGGTAACCTTGGACAACTCACTTCTGTGCCTCAGTTTCCCCACCTGGAGCTAGTGACATGCATTTCTTTGTAGAGCACTTCAAGATCTACTGATGATGTTGTTATTTTATATCAGATCTAAATCTGACCCGATCACTTTATATTACTTTCTAGTTTGCAAGGACCAAATAAAGCTGAGGAATGTACAGACACGTTCTTGATGATTTATCCCTGATTTGCTCAGCTCTTTTGCAACCTGGACTCCAAGGCTATGAGGAGTGCTGGTCTCTAACTTAGACTCCTTTGGAAATTCCCAGCATAAATCTCTTGCCAGAAATTTATGTCAGGCTATTTCTGGTCTATGACACTCAAGTTCTCATAATCCTAGTTCTGTTTGTTGCACAGCATTTCTCTTTCTGAATGTATGGATCAAATTCTGGGCCTGATCGTGCAGTCATCATTCAAGCAAAATTTCTGTTGCCTTGATCGGTGTCGGTGAGGAGTTACTGCACAGATTCACACCAGCTGAAGACCTGGCCCCTTATGTTTATGTAGCCATTCGCTCACACAGTTACCCACTGCGTACATGCAACCATGGCAACTGGATGTGCAAATCAGACAAACAACTACAGGCATATTCTTGCATGTATGATTGCATGTGCATGTTGGTTTCATTGTCCAGATGAAGTCTGGATTGCAAAAAGTGATGTTTATTTAGTGCCCAATCCCATAAGCCCTCACTCACCAACCTAGTGACCCATTGGAGACAAGAAGTGGATTCATGGGAGTAAAAGTTTGCAGAGTTGTACCTGAGCAATGAATGCAGAATTAGGCCCTGATTTTTAAGGGACTGATCCTGAAAACCTCTACTGTCTTGCATCGTGCGTTAGTCATTTACACCTGTGCAATGAAGAGGTTAAACATTAGCAAGCGGAAGAGTAGTGTTTTATACCCATTATGCACTACTGTAAATGACTACTCATGATACAAGTCAATGGCGGACCATGCCTTCTGTGTTTAAAAACTATGGGCCAAATTCCTCCCATTAGCCAATGAAGTGAATGAATAGAGCTACACTGAGGACGATTTTATCTGAGGACTAAATCCACCCCTGGGAATGGAAAGCCAACGTTGGTGGGGATCCATTGACTTCAGCGACATACATGGGGATGTGACTACGATTCCAGTGAGGGGGACAGACTGGCAGTCCCAAGGGGTGCACAGTAGGCCTGCGATCAGGCAGTGGGGAGCACCCCCCTATGGGGGCACGGTGGGGCCTGGGCCAGCCCCCACAGGGGGGCAGGGAGGGAGTGACACCCAGCCCTGCTCTGCCCCAGCTTCTCTCTGGCCCTGCTCCTAGCACCCGGCCACAGCTGTGGATCTGCTCCCCAGCCCCTGCTGTAGCTCCAGCCTCACTCCCGGCCGCCGGCCCATGGCCCCGTTCCCAGCCCCATCTCATCTGTGGCTCAACCCCCGGCCAGCTCTGCTCCCAGCCCCGGTCCAGGCCCCAGCCTTGGCTCAGCCACCCCTCCCCCCCATCCCCAATTATGGCCCCGCTCCCTGGCCCCTGCTGCGACTCCAGCCATTGGCCCGGCTCCCAGCCCCATTCCTGGCCCCCGTCTGCAACTCGACCGCCAGCCTGCAGCCTGGCCGCGGCTTGTGGCTCAATCCATGGCCACAGCTTGGATCCAGCCCCTGTCCCCACTTAGGGTGACCAGATGCCCTAATTTTATAGAGACAGTCCTGATTTTGGGGTCTTTTTCTTATATTACCGCCCACCCCCTGTCCCAATTTTTCACAATTGCTGTCTGGTCACCCTACCTAGTCCCACTCCCAACCCCCGCCCCAAGGGCCACAGACACATTCCATTACCGGTAAGGGGGAGTGCAAGAGGAAAAGTTTGGGTGCCACTGATGTCAGGTGACTAGCAGTGATGTTCTTTTCCAGTCTCTCTAATATCATTTGAAAGAAGCCGTCCTGCTTGTGAAATCTAACAGTGCCAACCCCCATTTCTAGGAGAGTCAGTAGTTAGCAAACAAGGAAATTAACTCGGAAGCTGTCATTTCTCTGGGATTTGATGCTGAGTTATTTGTGGTCCCAGTGGCAGAGTTAGCACAGGAAATTGTGTTTTTCTGCCTTTCCCGAGTTTTCAGTGATTGAGTAATATAATTCTTTGACCCTTTACCATCTGGCAGAGGTCCGATGAAGCTTGGTTAATTTAACACAGGTTTTGTACAACGTTTCAGTAACACATTCACATTTCTGATGGTAGAACAAGCACTTTTCCTTATGCTTTTTTCATACTAATCAATTGAAGCCAGTGTATTCAGAAGGAAATGCATATCTGATCAACAAACAATATCATATTTCCTAGCTACTGTAAATGCCTGACGTAGGGCATGCTAAATCCTGAATATTTGTTTCAGTTTTTGCTATCACCTGGTCTTCCTAATCACAATCAGTTCAGGTGAGAAATTATTCCAACATGTCTTTTATGTTTTTCCAAAGAGTATAATCAAAATGTATTGTTATTGTTTTATCCAGCAAGAAGTGACAAGCGTTTCCTGAAGCATCCAGAAATCAAGTTATGAGATTCTACTACCATGGACAAGTTCTTGAGAAATCTCATTATTTATGAAGTTGTTTTTTTCAGCAAAGCAAAACCTTGTGTCCTTTTGCAGTTAAAAAAAAAAAAAAAGGTAATGTTCATAAATGATCAGGACCACATTTTCCAAACATTTGGGGCTAGAGCAGTTTGTATTAATTGTCTGTTCTCTGGCCATACCGAGTTTTGAAAAATGTTTTTAGTTTTGGGTAGATTCAAACTAAAAACATTTTTTTTAAATGTTAAAAATTAAAAATTTAAAATTTTGATCAGTTTGACTGAAACCAAAACTTTTTGTTTCTGAGGCATTTGTTTTCCCTTGTTAAAAATGTTGTAAAATAAGAGAAGTAAAAATTGCAAAACAAAAAGTTCTTTCACGTTTGAAACGTTTCATTTTGAAAATGTTGCAACATTTTGATTTTTTGTTCAGTTTTTTTTTTAATTTCAACCAAAACATTTCAACAAATTTGACACAAATATGCAAAATGTTTCAGTTGTCCCAAATCTGCATTTCTTCAGTGGGGAAAAAAATGTTTCAGCTGAAAATTTTCACCCAGCTGTATTTTGGACCACATCTTGCATGCCACCAAAACAGCATGAACAAACTCATTTGAGTTTGCACTGTGATGCAAAAGTGCCATTGATTCTTGCTTGCATATCCCTTCTCCATGAGAGAAAGATGTTTGTTCACTAAGCCATTAGGATACCAAGAGCACTGCATTTTTCAGGACAGTGTATTCCTCTGTTCCCAAGATCAGCCTGTTCTTCAGGAGAATTTAGGGTGACCAGATGTCCCGATTTTATAGGGACAGTCCCAATTTTGGGGTCTTTTTCTTATATAGGCTCCTATTACCCCCCCATCTCCTGTCCCGATTTTTGACATTTGCTATCTGGTCACCCTAGGACAGGGGTCTCCAAACTTTTCAGCCCGAGGGCCGCATTAGCTATCAAATAGCAGTTCGGGGGCCGACAACACACTCGAGGTCCGAATAAAAAAGAATCAAAACATGGATGTTGTTTTTAATTATTTATTTAATATTATTTTATTCAGTTATTATTTAATAACACATTGATACACTACACATGAACACCTGTTCACTACACATGAACACCTGAACACTACACCTGAACACTACACCTGAACACTACACATGAACACATGAACACTACACCTGAACACTACACATGAACACCTGAACACTACACCTGAACACTACACCTGAACACTACACATGAACACCTGAACACTACACCTGAACACTACACCTGAACACTACACATGAACACATGAACACTACACCTGAACACTACACATGAACACCTGAACACTACACATGAACACTACACATGAACACTGCACATGAACACCTGAACACTACACATGAACACCTGAACACTACACATGAACACCTGTTCACTACAGATGAACACTACAGATGAACACCTGTTCACTACACATGAACACTACACATGAACACTACACATGAACACCTGTTCACTACACATGAACACTACACATCAACCCCCCAACTGACCCACCCAGCCAGGTCTCTCCCCCCAAAACCTCCTTTCCTCCAACCCCCCTCCCCCAAATGACCCACCCAGCCAGGTCTCTCACCCCAAAACCTCCTTCCCTCCCACCAACCCCCCAACTGACCCACCCAGCCAGGTCTCTCACACCAAAACCTCCTTTCCTCCAAACCCCCCCCCCAAATGACCCACCCAGCCAGGTCTCTCACCCCAAAACCTCCTTTCCTCCAACCCTCCCCCCAATGACCCACCCAGCCAGGTCTCTCACCCCAAAACCTCCTTCCCTCCCACCCACCCCCCAACTGACCCACCCAGCCAGGTCTCTCCCCCCAAAACCTCCTTTCCTCCAACCCCCCCCCCCCAAATGACCCACCCAGCCAGGTCTCTCCCCCCAAAACCTCCTTTCCTCCAACCCCCCCCCCCAAATGACCCACCCAGCCAGGTCTCTCACCCCAAAACCTCCTTTCCTCCAACCCCCCCCCAATGACCCACCCAGCCAGGTCTCTCACCCCAAAACCTCCTTTCCTCCAACCCCCCCCCCCCAACTGACCCACCCAGCCAGGTCTCTCACCCCAAAACCTCCTTTCCTCCAACACCCCCCCCCCCAACTGACCCACCCAGCCAGGTCTCTCACCCCCCCAACTGACCTGCTCAACCCGGTCTCTCCCCACAGACCGGTTCGCCGCCTGGCAGTGGGTGGCTCCTTGTTTCGCCCCCTGCAACTGCGTGGCGGTGCGGCGCGTCCCGGCCCCAGCTCCGAGCCGTCCCTGGCCGGCGGCGGCAGCCGAGCGCGCGGCGCTTCCAGGCCCCGCGGCTGGCGGCGGCGGCCGAGCGCGCGGCGCTTCCAGGCCCCGCGGCTGGCGGCGGCGGCCCGCGCGGCGCTTCCAGGCCCCAGCGTGGAGCCAAAAAGATCTCCGCGGGCCGGATGAGAGGGCCTCGCGGGCCACATCCGGCCCGCGGGCCGTAGTTTGGAGACCCCTGCTCTACAGGACAGCGGGAAGGCACAAACAGGCCCAGTGCAATGGCTTAGGGTGCCACTTCTGCCACTCAACCAGAGGTTTCAGACCTAAAAGCTTGAGCTGCTACAGCCTGAGAACCACTGCTGTATAACTAGGGGCTGTGACAACTCATATCCTCTATAGATCGGCCCAGAGCCAGACCTTTAACACATGTTCCCTCTCCTAGGGGCATCATGAGGAGAAATAGGTTAAAATAAGATCATGAGATGCTTGGATACTACGGTAATGAGGACCATGTTAGTACCGTAGTTAGCATACAATGTGTACAGTATGTAAGAGTTTCTGTGGCTGTCTTTTTTTTTTTATTTGTTGCAACTGGAAATGTGATATTACAGTAAAACCTCCATTTAACGGACTAATTCGGGCGAGGGGGTGTCCGTTAAATCAAAAAGTCCGTTATTTAATAATAATAAAAAAATGAGCTGTCGGAGCAGCAGCCCGCCCGCCACAGGGTCGGGGCGGCAGCTCCGCAGCCCGCCCGCTGCCGGGACCCGGGCACCAGCTGCCGGGAGCCGTCAGCCAGCCCGCTCAGGCACCGGTTGCTGGGAGCCGGGCGGCAGCCGGCAGCCAGCCCGGCAGAAATGGATCAGGAATGCATCAGACTTGCTCAGAAATTTTGTCCGTTGCATCCGAAGTCCGTTAAATCGAGGTCCGTTAAATCGAGGGTTTACTGTATAGGTGCGTTGCTGACTCCGAGCTTTTGCAAACGCTGCTGTCAGAAATTCGTTGGGGGATTGTATCAGTCCGTATCGGAATCTGGGTAAGGTTTGTATTAAGACAAGGCTAAAGAACTGGAAACACCGGATGAAGTAGTTTTATATCCATAATGTGAGCTTGCTGCATGAAGCCAGTGACCTTAGCTACTACTTGGAAAAACGCCCTCACTTTTCGATTCCTGGAATTGCCAGTAAACATAGCTGTGAGGATTCACTGGGTGTCAAAGATGTGCACAAGCTTTGGAAAGAGCAGAGACCCTCAGAAGAGGCCTGTACGATAGCTGTATTTTAGTGTCATAATTCATGGCTTGAGGTCATATTATATTTATATAAGGCCTGTGTGTGTGTGTGTGTGGTATATATATATGTGTGTGTGGATGCAAAACACAGGGCTTTAACGCAGGGCTTAACGCAGAGCTTAACGCAGCCCTGCGTTTAACGCTTTTTTTTAAAGCCCTGCGTTAAGCCCTGCATTTTTAAGCCCTGTGTTAAGCCCTCTGCTTGGGGAGGAACCTTATGGCTGAATATCCATGAGTTTGAGGACCTCTTCATGGTTATTGCGGTCCTCATATACTTTACTATGCATATATTGGAATAACAACTGTTCTTGTGGGTTAGCCTCGGGGAAGGTTGCACGTTTCTTTGGGGTGATGGTTCGTGAAAGGTTGGAAACACAGCAGGAGCAAACACATTTGCCACAGAGCACAAGAATATAAATGGTTACGAGTATGGCAAGGACTATTAGCGCACCCTTTAAAATTTGATGTCCAAGCCAGCTGAGAGGATTGGTAAGCCAAGACCACAAGTCCCATTTGGGGCCGGTGTCTTCCTCAGCAAGTCTGTGAAACTGTTTTACCTGTTGTTGGATGGTATGGACAGGGCTGGCGACAGGGGGGTACTACGGGTAGAGCTGTACCGGGCCCCCCGACTTTAGGGGGGCCCCGGTACAGCTCCACCCGTAGTCATCTGGCGCGGCTCTCCCCCGGACAAGCGCCTGTCCCCGGCCGGAGCAGAGAGCCCGGCCAGCGGCAGAGGCTCAGTCCGGGGGAGGGAGGGAGGGAGGGAGGGAGCAGCAAGGGAGGCTCTCGCTGCTCCCCGGCTCTCGGCTCTCGCTGCTGACAGCTGGGGGAGGGGGGGGAGCGCCGGCTGGGCTGGGGAGGGGGGGCGGCTGGGCTGGGGAGCCCCCAGCCGCTGTCAGCTGGGGGGGGAGCGCCGGCTGGGCTGGGGGCCCCCCAGCCGCTGTCAGCTGGGGGGGGTGGCGGGGCTGGGGGGGTGGCCGGCTGGGCTGGGGGGCCCCCAATAATTATTTATATTATTATTATATCTTCTAAGTCCTCTTTGTGCCATCCCAGTGGCAGACTGGTGTCTTAAAATGACCTTGAGTCATCAGCAAACCTATTAACTGACTCTACATCAGCACCTTCTAGCTCTTAGGCGTGGGAGGACGTGGGGTGGGCTGGAAGCAAGAACAGGCAAGGCTGGAGCATGGTGCAGGCTGATGGTCCTGGAAACCCACTATCTCCCAATGCAAATAAGAGCAGCCCTGGGGCTGCACTAGGCTATGTTGAGGGACAGGTTGTCCCCCAGCAGTCCCCAGAATCAGGGGAGTGAAAAGTTGGGCTGAAGCTGCCTATGACCCACCCACCCACTCGCCCAAGATGTGCCAGTGCCGGCCCTGATGCCACCGGAGACTTAGTCCCAAATGCCCAGCTTTTGACTAAATCAGGATGAAATCCATTCTCCTCCCAGCATGTGTTCCACACAGTTTGCTGGTGTCTGGATCTCACAGCTGTTGCTGGCTCATTTGGCTGGTGATTCTGTCTAAGGCAGCCAGTCAGCAGTTTTACAGCTGCAGCTCACTGGTCTGATCTGTCTGGTTTGGAGTAAGTCCAGAGCACATGCTACCATGCACCTCTTTCAGTTCTGCCCCTCCTGCATACAGAGGACACGTCTGACAGTCGCCTTGACGAGCTCATTGCAGTGTCGGAGCCTGATCCTCAGTTGGTGTAAATCAGCAGAGCCCCATTGACTTCAGTGGAGCTATGCTGATTTACCCCAGGTAAGGGCTTGGCCTAGTATGTTTTGCGGAGACATAACAAATGAAGCCAATAAAATAAGTTGCTGGCCTCTGACCAATAGGGCATTTGCCTTTTGCTCCTTAATTTTCGCAGTCCTATGGGTGGTTTGGGGCACTGTGTTGTAAGGCACAGAGATAAACGGATCCCCAGCATAGCTCACCCACTAGAGATTTGTAGTGAACTATGATCTCTTGATGAAGGTTGGAGAGAGGAGCAGCTGGAGAGATACCAACACAGAGCGACTCCCTCCCTACAAACCAATCAGGCCTCACAAACGTGCCCTACCAACCCTTCCCTGCCTTGGTTCCTGCTGCAGGGCTGGCGGTGATCCTCTGGCAGGCTCCCTGAGCTGGCTGAAGCTCATTCCAGGGTTTTAACGCTGGAGTCCACAGAAGCACGCCGTGCGGAAAGGCGGTTGAAACAGAAAGGCGTGCGGAGCAGCAGCCATTATTGTGTAAGGACGTGAAGGGGGACCGCAGAGCCCAAAGATCAGCAGGGGGAAATTAATTGGGTCACTAAAAAACTAATTTCCTCCCTGCTGATACTCAAACCTTCTTATCAGCTATTTGAAATGGGATACCTTGATTACATTGGCCTCATTAGCACTACAAAAGTGATTTCCACCCCTTCTTGTCGACTATTGAGAATAGCCCACTTCCACCTTAATTGAATTGGCTCATTAGCACTGACCCCCCACTTGGTAAGGCAACTCTCATCTTTTCATATGCGGTGTATTTATACCTCCCTACTGTATTTTCCACTCCATGCATCTGATGAAGTGGGTTTTAGCTCACAAAATAAATGTGTTAGTCTCTAAGGCCTTGGTTACACTGGCATTTTCTAGTGCTCCAACTTGCTGGCTCAGGGGTGTGAAAAATCACCCTCTTGAGAGCTTTAAAGCGCTAGTGTGGACAGGCTCCGAGCGCTGGGAGCTGGGATTCAAGTGCTCGGAGCTAATCCCCGCGGGGAGGTGGATTACCAGGAGCTCTCTCCCAGCACTCAGGCACGACTACACTCATGCTTCAAAGTGCTGTCACGGGAACATTCTTTTGGCAGCACTTTGAGATTTCAAGTGTAGCCAAGCCCTAAGAGGCCACAAGGACTCCTTGTTGTTTTTATTGTAAAGACTGTATAGTGGCGGATTTGATCCCTAAGGGGATATGATATATTGTGATTGTTTCCATATGAAAATTGTATCCAGCTGAAACAAAGTAAAAAGGTAAATTATCCCCAACCTATTCCATTCCAGTGGATGATTTTACTAGGTTCCAGGTATTTATTGCTAACATACCGCCACTCTTTTAGCTGTTGTGTTGATTTCCCTTAAAATTACTCCCTGTTTTTGGCAAAGGTTGCCAACCCAGTGTGGCTGTAGTAGCCCACCGCAGTGCATTGCTCATGGAATTCCAAGTTGCTTATGTTTTATGTTGTGATGGGAGTGGTTACAGTTACCCCATTCTTACAATAATGCTCTTGTCATCATGCCGAGTTTCCTTTCTTTGTGGCACTCAGTTTGGGTAGTAAAATGTTTTGTTTTTTTCCTTTTTTAATTCCAAACACACGGAGCCAGAGTATATAGCCATGGTCTAAGCACTAAGAACAGGCATAGCGTGCTAACCCCCTATGACTGGCCTTGCTTTAGGAGTCACATCCGAACACTGCAGCGCTGGTTTGCTTCTTTCCTTAACTATTGAGTAATAAACACCCTGATGTTCACCGAGTATCAAAACAGAGCCACTGTTATTGAAATGAAGGACTGTGTGTATTAGGAAACAATTAAAAGCCCCTTCCTCACCATCAAAATGGAAAAGGTTGAGTTCAGCAGTTTCACTGCATGTTAAACAAAAGATCCCCAAGCCCTGTTAGGTAATAGTACACACTCCAGTGCTGAGAATTCAAATAGCCGTTCTCAAGAACATTGTTCTGCTTATGCACAGGAAATGGAGTTTTAGTGGCAAAAGTCTCCTAAGTGAGGTGCTGCAATTTTTTGTCTGATGGGCCGACCTCCCTTTCCTGACTCGGGGATACTGAATTACATCTGATGTTTTCTAAGCAGCTTTTGATACCTGTAGAACTAGGACAGAGCTGTCAGAATGCATAAAACATTCCATGAAAGGAGACTGCTATGGCAGCCTCCAGCCCTGGCACGCATTCACATGCATAAATGCTGTCTTCATCGTTTTTGCTGTACGCCCAGAGATATCCCTTTCCTTCCTCATATTTAAGGCTGCAGTTATGTCATGGAAACCTTGACTTCCAGAGACCTCTGTGACATTTGCTGCTTCCAGTTGCTGGGCAGCAGGGGGACCCCGGAACTTCCAGCTGTCACAGGAGGGGGGGGGCCCTGCAGCTGTCCAGCTACAGTGAGCAGTGAGGGGACCTCGCTGCGGCTCAGCCGCAGCAGGCAGTGAGGGGACCCCAGAATCCCCAGCCGCTGTGGGTGCTGAACCCTCTCCCCTCTCCATTTTGTCAGGGATATTTTTAGTAAAAATCGTGGCCAGGTCACATCCTTCCCTGAATTTTTGTTTGTTGCTCATGATGTGTTCATGATTTTTACTAAAAATATCCCTAACCAAATCTGAGCCTGACTCCTATCCAATACAATGGAAGTTTCCGCTGGTTCCCAAACCGAAGAGAACACTTCGATTCCCGCTGGCCTAAAAGAGGAGGCACAGTTGCTTTGCTGAGGAGGCTTTCAGCCATGCACCCTTCGGCCCTTATCTTGCAGACACTTATGCCTTTGCTTTAACTGTGCACACTGTGTGTGTCTCATCAGACTGGTGACGTGTATAAAGTTATGCCTACGTATAACTGCGTGCGAGATTGGAAACCCTTCCTGACAGGGTCTGGTGTATGGACAGCATCTAGCACAATGCGGCCTAAACCCAGGTCGGGGCCTTTTGGTACTATTAATAAATTAATTAAATAAATAGCTGCTATAAGTGGGTAGCCAAATACAGTCACAAGTATCCAATCATTTCAAAATCTTATGACTAATGTCCCATGAGTAGCCAAGCGAAATACAATTGTCTTCCGTGACAGCGGGTAATGGGATGCTAATAATTATGGGAATGATGTTCAGTTGCAACCAACTAACTGGCGCTTGATTCCAACCAGGACGAGGACCAGATGTTGTCATGGCATATCTCCACAGCTCAGGATAATTCTTTGGGGGATTTTGCCTTTTACGCACGCTGCCCTCCCTCACCCGTCACGCCCGTGGTTTCAGTTACAGAGACTGGGCCTTTAGACAGTAACCGCTCCCTGGAAACATGCAAGGAAAAGTCATGGAAAATGAAACCATCCCTATGCCAACTGAGCTGGAAAGTAACAGGATTTGGAGCAGATTAAAGAAAAACAAATTCAGACACAAAGTGACATTCTCCTTATTTAGATCAAAGGGCTGAATAGAACCTGGAATGATTTTAAAGTTGATCAGTCCGAAAGTTGCTGTCATATAGTACAGGGGAGAACCATTTTTGGGCACCATGGCTGAGCTGTCCTCTGTGTGCCAGGGATCTGGCTTTATCTATGGATTTCCAGTCACCCTTCCAACAGACAAGAGGACTAACATGCATCCAGGATCTGATCCAAACCGCACTGACGTCAATGGGAAACAACAGCCCCATCTTTCTTCAACTTAACTTCGTGGCAGCTTTATCACGGGCCAGTAGGGCTGACCCTCAAATCGCAGACACGGTAAAGCAAGGACAGTGCGGTAAGAGGCAGAGTCCTCTCGGCGTCAGATCTGAAATGAAGAGAGATTTATCTGGAGAACAGACATCTGGAAAAGAAGTTCTCAGTGTACTTACCGCATAGCCAGGAAAGTCATACACCCATTTTACATTGAAAACCAAGTTATTAATAGCCATTGAAATGGATGGTTGCAATAAAAAGAAAAGTCAAAAGAGGTAGGGCTTAAGGGACTGGATCTCACTGATTTTTTCTTGATCTCCTGCCCTGTCCATACATGTCTTAATTCCCACCCCTCTTCCCCCAAAATTGTAATTTTTTTTATTCTCAAGGACACAAAACAAACTGATCTTTTCACTGACGCTGCCAATGGAAGGAGGATAAATAGAATCATAGAAATAGAAGGGTGGGAAGGGATGTCAAGAGGTCATCTAGTCCCGAGGCAGGACCAGGTAGACCCGTCCTAGACCATTCCTGATGAGTGTTTGCCTACACTGTTCTTACAAACCCTCCAAGAGTGGGGTTTACAAAACTTATTCCACTGGGTGCGCCAGCCCCACAGCACCCACGGAGTCTGCGCCTATGTCTGATCCTATGATTGCTGGACCATGATAATCAGTATGAGGAGGGGAAAATCAGTTCCCACTATATCCTTAAGAACAGTCCAGTAGGATGTCCAATACAATATACAAGTCTCCATAGGAGGCTCAAATTTCCATTATGGATTTTGTTAGCATTTTCTGAATTCACCATTCCCAATAGACCTCAACTCAATTTTCACCCTTTGCCCTGGCAGCTCAATTGACAAGATTTTCCTCCTCTTTGAGTAAATCATCAGTTCCTTCACTTTGCCCCCCAAAAGTCCTATTTCTTAGACATCTCAAGTGTGCCTTTAATTTCTTTCACATCTGAGAGCGTGGGAATTTGCAGTGCCTTGGTACAGTATTACCTTATCTATTATCTTATTATCGATTATCCTGCTCTCACTCTTCAGCCACATCCTCAGTGGGTGTAAATCAGCAAACCACCATTGACTTCAGTGGAAAACAACACAGAATCCAGTAATCCAGGGCAGGCAGGGAAAGATGCTGACTAAATGTATAGGACAGCATGGCAGTGGTCAGCTACAATACCCTTTGCTTAAACCTCATCATCCTCATTCAGAACCCATTGTAGTCGGTGCAAAAATGTCCATTGACATCACTGAGCTTTGGAATGGCCCCCATGTTAATGAATCATCCAGTTCAATTCTCTTTGCCCCTTCTCGTGGTTCGATACCTGTAAGACTCCACCTACCCACCCAATCCTCTTTATCTAGAATAGTTCTCTCGGGTTGAAATGCTCAGCCTTGATTTGAGTTTATATGAAGCATGAAGGAAAAGGAGGAACCAACTCCTGAAAAAAAGAACAATGTCAATTCAGTCCTTTGGTGATAACATCTATGATTTGTTGTTTCTCCATTGTGTGGCTGCACTAAGCTATGGAAAGATGGGTAGTAAAGGGCAGGATTTTTCACGTCTGGTTTCTTTTCGTGGGGCTACTGATACAGAAGAGATTTTTTTTTTTTACTCTCTGCCTTGCAAGAGCATCATAATCACCAGGCTCTCTGCTGGTTTACAGAGCTAAGTGAAGAACACTATTCCTCAGATATTAGATCCTCTGATGTTTAGGCCCAGTTGACCAGGGACCTTAGACTTCCTCTGGTCCACCAGCTCTCTGGCAATCAGCTCTCACAGTTGCTGTTTGATTTACTGGTGTTGTCAAGAAAAGGCATTTGCTGATAGAGAGATCAACTTCACTTGGCCCCCTGCTGCTTAGCTTTGCTTTGGAAAAATCTGGCTCTCTGAATCCTGTCCATTGCCTTTTGGCATACTTCTGCCAATTTAGACTCTCTCCAAAGTTACCCACAGGAGGGTCCAATTTGCTGTTTGTAGGAACTTGGCCTTCTTGTGGCTTTGTTGGTTCACTGCCCTTCCTCACCCCCGCTGTCCTTTTTGTTAGCAACTTGCGTGTTTGCTTGCAGTAGTATGCCCAACATCCAGTGGAGAACATAACCTGGGTTACCAGGTCATGAACATTCCTCGTCTTCCTACCCAAGAAACCAAAGAAAACTACTGTACTACAGTGCCAAAGAACCCAAGTCTTGTCTTGGTTTTCATGTTTACTTTAAAAATCTAATAAGGAACTTTTAATTTTAATTTTAATTAAAATTTTAATAAGAGTATGAAATAGTTCTGTGCACTTTCTTATGGGACAGATTCTGCTACCTTTCCTTACAGTGAGTACTACCTTATTCTGCATGAAGTCCAACTGAAGTCAGGGGGACTGCTTGTGGAGCATGGTACTTCTCAATATGAATAAGAGCTGTAGGATCTAGCCCTCCGTAAATAATATGTAAAATTTAAAAAATAACTCAGTAAGATGACAATTTTTTTCAAAGTAGAAGATATTGTGTTTGCAAATAAAAGGTTGGCACCAGTCAGCACTTACAGAATTATGCTTTGTTATGCTAAATACAAATTGCACAAGCTCTATAAAACAGCATTTCACTGACCCAAAATCCATTCTCGGAGTATGATACCTAATGCAGTGGATCACCCTCTCACCTCATCTGTATGAGATGAGGAATGTGGGGGCAGGGAGAAAAAAATGATAAATCCTACAAATGGATCTTCTTAGGGCCATGGTTCTCAACTGGTGGTTCATGGTGACTTTTTCAGTGGTCCACATGAATACTGTCCAAAGTCAGATAGTGTAAGCAGAGAGGGGGAGGGAGAGCTCAGTGGTTTGAGCACAGGCCTGCTAAACCCAGGATTAGGAGCTCGATCCTTGAGAGGGCCATTTAGGGATCTGGGGCAAAAAAATCTGTTGGGGACAGTACTTGGTCCTGCTAGTGTAGGGAGGGGACTGGACTTGATGACCTTTCAAGGTCCTTCCAGTTCTATCAGATAGGTAGATCTCCATATATATTATAGAGGAATCGGCTCGCAGTGGAAAGCAATATTCATCGTGCATTCTCAAGTACCACTCCAAACACTGAAAAGCTTGTGAGAAGAGAATCCAAACATTTAGTAAGAAAGAAATTTCAAACCAAAATGTGTCTGCTCTTTTTAATCATGTCCCAACAAACAAACAAATAAAAGGAGGTGGTCCACGAATATTGCATCTGACGAAGTGGGTATTAGTTTTAAGGTGCCACGGGACTCTGTCGCTTCCGTGGTCCATGGACTGAAATGAGGTCAGAGCCACTACCTTAGGGGGACAATCTCACTCATTATTACCCCAGGCATGTGGATCTGCTTTCCATCAGCAAGCCCTGGCAGGTGTGTGTGTGTGTCTGCAGTGAGTTTCCTGATGCAGTCAGAAATCTGTTATGCAAGTGTAGTCCTTTTTTTGTCTTCAGTGTTGTTTTTTCCTTCCTTCCAGGCATTCTCAATAATTCCCAGGGCCTCCAGCCACTTGGCTGAAGATGTTGTTTGTGACTTCTGGTATTTGTCTCGCAGGAGGTTTTACAGTGAGCATCAGTTTGTGCTGTTAAAAAAGCAATGCTGAGACCCAGCTTGTGGGCCTAAGCCAGGGAGCAACTCCTGACTCCCTACCCAGATGTTTGTACTAGAAATATTAGCTTTGCTGAAGTGGAGCACAAAATGCAAATGTATTTATTAGTAGTATGAGTGGGAAGAACCTGAGAAACTCCTGGATTTCATGAGCCTTTACAGGTCCCATTGATTTAACTGGAGCTAGGGATATTTGGTACCTCCAGAGATGCTCAGGACCTTGCAGGATCATGCCCTGAATGAGTTCCATGCTGTTTAAAGATGCTGGATGGACCATCCCAGAGAATTAAATCCTTAGATTATCGAAAGCACGGGCATAACACAAGCCTTGGGATCTCAGGTGTTCACACGTGTCCACTGTCCCTCAGTCAGGGACTGTGTTTTGGAGTAAGGCTAATTCAGACCCTCTGCTCGTTCCATTCAGCTATTGATCTGTCTGGTGAGATGATAGGCAATGGTGTCACTTAATGTGAATGGCTAGGGAGGTCATCCTTTTCCCAACAATGAGTGGGAAGTAGTTCCTTTCTCACACCCTAAAAAAATGCTCATATACTTCATTCTTTCCCTGACCTTGCAGAGTGACAAGAGCTATGGATTATCCTAACGTCATGTAGACCTCCATTTTACCAAAAAAGAAGCCATACTATGTCTCAATGGTTTCCTGGGGCAATGAATAATACAGTTTGACTAGGTGCTGTGTAAAGAAAGACATCGTTTTGCTTGTGCTAAATCCATAGCTCTTTCATTTCATTTCATCAAGCTTCCCTGTCCTCATACAGCTCTATCCTGCAAGCTGCTGAACACTCCGGAGAAGTGCTGAGGCCGGCTACTGCTGATGTCAAGGGATTGAGCTTCCCGGTGGACCTAGTTCTACAAGAGTGGAGCTCTTCGGGAGCAATGGAACACAACATTCCCTGAATGCACAGGTACCTTCACAAGAATTCAGCCTTTGAGAGTTGGAGAGGGATTTTTCAGTGTGTGGCCCGCAGATAGGTGACCATCTTCAGGACAAGGCGCGAGACCGAACTCTGCCGAAAAGAGCCACTTCATTTCTTTTCTTTCAGGATGCTAAGAGTCCGCCGTGATGAGCGTGGTACAAATGTATAGCTAGACAGACAAAGGGTTAGCTCAGTGGTGGGCAAACGTTTTGACCCGAGGGCCACATCAAGGTTGCAAAACTGTATGGAGGACCGGTAGGGAAGACTGTGCCTCCCCAAACAGTCTGGCCCCCACCCCCATTCGTCCATTTCCTGCCCCGACTGCCCTGCTCAAAACCCCTGACTCATCCAATCCCCCTGCTCCTTGTCCCCTGACTGCCCCCTCCCGGGACCCCTCACCCCTATCCAACCCCCGCTGCTCCGTCCCCTGATTGCCCCGGCCCCTATCCACACCCCCGCCCCCTCACAGGTCCCCCAGGATGCCACAGCTATCCAACCCCCCACTCTCTGGCCCCTGATGCCCCCCCAGAACCTCCATCCCATCCAACTTCCCCCTGCTCTCTATCCCCTGACTGCCCCCAGGACCTCCTGTCCCTTATCCCATCCCCCCTATTCCCCGCCCCCTTACCATGCCACTCAGAGTAGCAGGAGCTCGCAGCCCCGCCAGAGCCAGCCACACCACTGCTCTGCCCGGCAGGAACGGTGGGCCAGAGTGCCAGTGGTGCGGTGAGCTGAGGCTGTGGTGGGGAGAGGCTACAGGGGAAGGGCTGGGGGCTAGTAATACTCCCCAGAAACTGATGGTTAAACTCCACCCCTCAAAAGATGCATTGGAAGAGTATTGTAGTGAGACCGCGTATTACTAAGACTTTATTACTTTTAAAAAGATATACTATAGTCCATTCATTGTAAATCATTCAAACTAAACTACACTTGTCAAAATAAACGAAGAAGTTCAGCTGGTGTGGCAGAATCCCTGATTATTATTTTTTAATTCAGGTTGGTTTACTTGGTACTTCACAAAACTCAGTAATCGGTCATGGATTAGTCCCAATCATTAATGCAAATTAGTGAGGCTCCATTGTAGTCTGATTTGCAAACCAGCGCATGCAGTGCATGGATGTACAATTTTAAAAGCCCTACAAATGCAAGTTGCCTTTAGGCCAGAGTCTGATCCCGCTGAAGTCAATAGCAAAACGTCCATTGATTTCAGTTGCAGACAATCAAACACCACAGTGATGAACCTGGTCTAAGATCATGGACATTGTAAACTCCAGAGGTATTGTTTTCATTATGTGTGTAAACACTATCTACTGCAATGGGGCCTTGATCTTTATTGGGGCCGCTTGCTGCGACTGCGATAAAAATATGAAAGAGGAATAATGATCAATAGAATGTCATGGTATGGCAGGCCCTGGGAGAAGAAGCAAGAACTTGTTTGATGGTACTACCGTAAAACAGCACCGATTCATGCACAGCCTGACCTGGGTCACCAGTACATTGGCTAGTAATGCATGCAAAACATAAAACATAAAGGGAAACTTCTCAAAAGTCATATGAAGTATAGACACAGAAATAAGAGATGGGACCATAGGAAATGCCATCCTGGATCAGACCTGAGGTTCATCTAGTCCAGTACCATGTCTCAGACAGTGCCAGCACCAGATAAGCAAGCAATCAGGGGCAAAGAAATAATTGGAGTGCATACAATTGCAATAGTATGAACATACTGCATATGAACGCTATCACATAGAGAAGACTGTATCATAGAGACAACTGACTCTTCACTGACATCGATTGACAAAAATGGCCTAGTAGTCTCTCATCTCCCTTGACTTATATACACAACACTTAAACGACTGCAAATAATATAGCATTGTGCAGACCTTACATTTTTACAATGTGATAACTGAAGTTTGCAGTGAGCAACCAGATCCTCAACTGGCATAAATCAGTTTAGCTCCATTGAACAGAGCAACGTCCATTTACATTTGCTGTCTGGCCCACTTTACCGTATATGGAGATTGTGTAGTTTCAAACGTCCCCAGAGAAGGCATGAGTTCCTTCTGTTCTTCTAGAGCGTGATCTTTCTGCTATTATTTATGCAGGTGCTACTTTATGACTTTTGCATGCTATTGTCCATTGTTCCAACCCTGATTCTTTCTTTGCGAATTGTTGTTGACTTCCAACAGATCTTCTAAGTTTCCTTCTTCTGCCTTTGGTAACAGTTTTATAATGAATCCTTTTGATAATCTGATATGTTTATATATATATATCGTGCCGTTTGGCAGGAGATCCAATCTTCCTAGAGCAATTTGCGGTTAACTGTAATCTGAAACATCAGTTCATATATGCAAGGGTTAAATAGCATATTAAAAATTAAAAAATGTAATATATTGGTGGCACTTTTATTGCTATTTATTGGCAGGATAATGATTTTGATTTTTTTTTATTTTCACATGAGATCATGTCTATAGAGGGGGGAAATTAAATTAAGTGGGTTATTTCATATAGGCAATAGATGTATGCTTGTATCTTTAGGGGGTTGCTATAAATTATTCTCTTAACAATTTGGATAAAGATTCATAAATTTGATAGATGGAGCTCTTTTAAAAATTACTATCTGCTGTTACTTATCTACTTTCAGATGTTCATAAATACTCCCGTGGCAATGTTTAATTTTCAGTATTTATTTAAAAAATTAAAAATGTTGAAAGTTAGATGATGCCAGTGGCGCTATTTGCTAAACTTTTCAAGTATGTAGTGAATCAATAGGGTCAGATACTGCGATCCTTAAACAGAATTCTATTCAACAGGGAGTTTGGCTGGAAATAAACCCTACTGGATTAATATACTTAATATACCAAAAGGAAAAATACCAACATGAGCTCAACACCAAGTGTGATTATCTTAATGTGCCTTTTAAAAATCTTTCAGTTAAAAATTTAAGAATATGTTGTGTTTCATCCAGTAAAACTTATCACACTAAATACTTTGCCCTTTCTTTAAGGTTCCTATTGACTTTGCTGGGTTTGGATCAAGCTGCAACTGAACTGATGATACAACTGATCACTATTCTCCAAAACCATTAACCTGGAATATCATTGCTCTGATGCTCGAAAGTCCCAGGTGTAAGCCAGCTGCTGTTCGTTGCTTTTCTTCTGTTTGAAGAGACTGGTTCTGGACAACAGAGTAGTGACTATAAGTGGGTTGCATTTAGAAAACTCCTCACTGTAGACGTAGTTGGAATCAGTTTGGTGTCCTTAAGCAACTTGGCCCAGTGCATGGAGTTCAGACATTCTCACGCCCCCATCCCTATTTAAGGATCTTTCCATCTATTTAAAGTGCAAGAATTAAAAAAAAAAATGCTGGAAATGAATTGTGTGGATGACATCTATGCACCACGTATTCCAGTTCTTCTAGAAGATGAAATGTTAACTATGCTTAGGATCATAATCAGGGATTTCATGCCTTTTTTCACCCTCTCAAATAGATACTGGAACACTAGAACTCCCTATTGGAGGTTACGAAAAGTCATTGAGTAGCAAATAGTTTAAGTCCTTTAAAAATAAAACAAGAAAGCAGCATTCCAGCAAGTTTCTCATACTGGGGAGGGGAGCACTGGGCCAAAATAAAGAAAGCCCTTTAACGGTCAATCTTTTTTTAAACTGGTGTTCAACCGCTTTGCTGAAAGGAAGGTGAAGAAAAGCAACTGCATATCTTGATTGTAAATCAACAAGCCACTAGGATGAAGCCACCAGGAACTAAAATACAGGAAACCCTAGTCTCCGGTGATAAATAAGAGTCCCAGCAGCACAGGATGCAAGCAGGGGCGCTCCTTGGGCCAAAAGGATCTGGACGGCAAACAGCTTCTGCTCTTTTGTGCTGCCATCTGATGTGTGTCCCCTGCAGGTCCCATCTGTGCATCTGGGACAGCCACAGCACGGATCCTGCCGCTCTCTGCCAGACCCGAGCAGACCAAAGCCAGCATGGGGATCGCCCTTTTCCTCCTAGGCCAGGCCTTGCTTTGGGGGTCGCCCTCCTGGGCGAGTGAGGAGGCAGAGGCCCTGTGCTCCGGCACCGCCTGCTACACCATCCACTGGGGCACGCACAACTGGGCGGATGCCCAGGAGAAGTGCAAGAGCAACGGCGGCAACCTGGTGACCATGAAGAGCCAGGAAGAAGCCTCCTCCGTCCAGGATCTGCTGGCCAAGCTGCCCGGGCCGCAGGGGCAGGCGAGGCTTTGGATCGGGCTCCATCGGGAGAGGGGCAAGTGTTACCAGAAGCACCAGCTCCTCAGGGGCTTCAGCTGGGCCTCGGGAGGGGAGGAGACCGACTACGCCGCCTGGCTCCGGGAGCCCCGGGAGACCTGCACGGCCGGGCGCTGCGTGAGCCTGCACTGGAACGCCAGCGCCCCGGGGCTGGGCTGGGCCGAGGGGCCCTGCAGCGGCGCCGGGGCCCGGGGCTACCTCTGCAAGTTCAGCTTCCAGGGCATGTGCCGCCGGGTCGCGCTGGCCGGGCCGGGCAGCGTCCGCTACACCACCCCGTTCGGCCTGGACAGCGCCTCGCTGGCGGCCGTGCCCTTCGGCTCCCTGGCCGCCGTGTCGTGCCGGGGCCAGCCGCCCGGGCCCTTCCCGCTGTGCACGGCGCAGGAGGGCGGCGGCTTCGCCTGGAGCAGCGCGGGCCCGCTGTGCGCCTCGCCCCGCCTGGGCTGCGCCTACAGCAACGGGGGCTGCGAGCACGTGTGCCGGGAGCTGGCGGGCGGCTCGGTCCGCTGCGCCTGCCGCCCGGGGTACCGGCTGGGCGGGGACGGGGTGAGCTGCGCGGACGAGGACGAGTGCCGGGGGCAGCCCTGCCCGGGGGGCTGCGTCAACACGCCGGGGGGCTTCGCCTGCACCTGCCCGCCGGGCTACGAGCCCGCGGGGCCCGGCGGCCGGCAGTGCCGGGACGTGGACGAGTGCCGGGGGGAGCCCTGCCCGGGGGGCTGCGTCAACCAGCCCGGCAGCTACCGGTGCCTCTGCCCGCTGGGCTGGACGCTGGCCCCCGGCGGCGTCTCCTGCCTCCCGGCCGCCACCCCGTCGCTGCGCCCCCCGGGAGAAGAGGAGGCTGCGGGGGGGCACCATGCGACCGAGAGCCCGGCCCCGCGCTCGGATCCAAGTACCGCCCCGCTCAGCACCCTCCAGCCCGCTGCCCCCAGCCGGGCGCCCGGGGAACCCAGGGTGGAACCCGAGTCTGACCAAGCCACCGATGGCCCCCGACTGCTCCTGTACTATATCCTGGGTAGCGTGGTGGTGATCCTGCTGCTGATGGCTTTTGCCCTGGGTTTGCTCATCTATAGGAAGAGGCAAGCCAAGAGGGAGGAGAAGAAGAAAGCCAGGAATGCCACAGACAACTACTGCTGGGTGCTTGAGCAGGCAGAGAAAAAAGCAGTAGACAATGACTACAGGTAAAGGCCGGAGGAGTCTGCAGAAAGGGTAGCAGGGGGTCTCTGGAGAGCGGGACCACTTCACAGCAGAGAATAGTTCCCATATTGTATAAAACGACTCTTTCATTATGTGACTTAACTTTTGTTTTCACTTGAACATCTGGGGTTTGGCATTGTCTGAGTGTCAGAGGAAAAGTCTGTCTGCCACTGGAGATCCCAATGGACTTCCCACTGAAATCAGGATCAAAACGCCCACAGATTTGAATAGGACAAGGATTAGGCCCAAGTGATACCTTGCTTTTGAAAAATAAAAGCAATCAAGCAAAAGAGCTCATTGTAAAGATGTTTATCTTTTTGAAAATTCCAGTGAGAATAATCAGGGCCTGGATCTTGCAAACTTTTGTAGCCTACGAAAATGTATGCCCAAGTAAATGTGTTAGTCTCTAAGGTGCCACAAGAACTCCTCGTTTTTGCTGATCAGACTAACACGGCTACCCTTCTGAAATTTGTGTATGTCAGTAATTTTATGTGGCTGAGCAATCTCCTTGAATTCAGTGGGGCTATTCACATGTGCAAAGTCACTCCCAAACTCCATAAATCAGGGCTGGAGCTTCGCATTCTTTGCCAATTTAGTCTAGTAGACTGAGTGTACCTAGCAAACTTTGACAAGTTAGAGAAAAGGTGCTTTGCAGGATGATTGAGGGTATAGTACAGGAAGGAAATGGGAGGAGGAAGATGCAAGGAGAGCTTGTACTATCTAGTCAAAGCAACATGATCCATAGATGGGTCTCACTATGATGGAGGCATTTAGACTGAGGAATGTGATCATATTGAGTCTGGTACTGCACATGCATTGATCTCTGTAGGTACTTGGACTATGTGAGGAGTGTTGGATTAGGCCTCTTGGCCCAGATTTTCAAAGGCATTTAGTTGCTAACTCCCACTGAAATTAATAGGAGTTAGGAGCCGAAATACCTTTGGCAATGTTGCTCAGAGGAGTGGTAATGTGACTACAGAGAGAAAGCAGAAGAGGATGCAAGAAGTTAGGAAAAGTTTTTTGAGGAGGCGTTGCCCATCTCTTGTCCCTTAGGATAGAAAATAATCCCCTCTTTTAAAATACTGTAATATCAAAACCCAAACCATGCCTGTTTCATTCTAATGTGTGTATTACACTGTCATAAAGTTTGTAAATAGTTCAGCCTGAGAATATTTGTTCTTCACCCATTGATTAGAAACTGCCCTGGATGTAGTGCATTTGCTAATTAGGGTAGTTAGGATATTCTCTCCAAAATTCATATCACTTTTCCCAAGGTGAAGTCATCCCTGGCGCTTGTATGGGTGTGCAATGCGGGGTGGGGTCTCTGTTAGCCCTTTGCCCGCTGCATGGAAAGGCCAGTCACAATCTCAGTCCCTGCACTCATTGCTCCAAAAGGAGGAGATGGAGTCATGGCCCCCACGCCCTTCTGAACTAGCTCGTTAGTTTTTTCCCCCTTAAACACTTCTTATGGATTTCATTGTGCTATTCACCATTGCTTCCTTGGACATGTTTATAAAGTGTATTTATGACAAAGCAGAATTATTGGGTTTTTTACAGGTAATGAATGATTTTAGGTGCTTCCATTTCTGGGTGCTCCACTTAAAAATCCTAATTAGGGGCCTGATTTTCAGAGAGCTGGTGGTTGAGGATTTTTTTTTCTTTAATGAGGCCCCTTCAAGGTGTTTCAGATTGGGCACACCCAAAACTGAGAGACCCCCTCCCCCAATCACTAGTCACTTTTGAAAATCTAAGTTTAGGGTCCAAGTCTTGTTCCCAATCAAGTCAACACTAGTTTTGCCATTTACTTCAATGGAGCAGCACCATACCTATACATAGAACAAAAGGTGCTAACGAGGAATATAGATCTGGCTATAAGGGTATAGATTTTCCCTGAAATACCCACCATCTTTATATTCTTGCAGCTTTTATTGTATACTTGAGGTCACATTTAACGTGAAATGTGAACTTGACACAAAAGAGTTAGCTGTGAGCCTCACAGCTACATCCTGTTCTTTAGTGTGTGGAGGAAAACCCTTTCCTGCTGTTTTTTCTTCTCTGGTTATCCATTGTACAAGCCAAGAAAACAGGAAAATGTAGCTTCTAGCAGCTTTAATGTTTTGAATAGTTTGTATATGCCTCCATTTCTCCGGACAATAGTTGAAAGAAGCAGTGTTCTCATCCCTGGTTTATTGTGAAGACCTGCAGAAAATTCATACTCTTTCTTTGTTATGACACCAATCTAGTCAAGCATTTAAGCAAGTGAGTACTTTAAGCATCTTTGTAATCTCAACAATAGGACTAAAATTAAAGTTATGCATGTGATTAAATGCTGTGCTGGGTCAGGGCCTGTAGGATTCTGGGATTATTTAGTTTTGCTTTGTGTCGTTTTTCAAAATTTTTATCATCCTCAGTCTTTCCCCATTTATTTCATGGGAGAGGGTGTCCAGGTGTTTCCATGTTAACTCTTTTCACCCAAATGAATGAGAAAATAGAAAGTATAGGTGTGGAATCATCAAACCAGTGTAAAATGTCACATATTTATTCAGAAAGGTTAATAGTTCAATCCATAATTCTGAGATTTTAAAACTATATCAATTTTGTGTATTCTCATGTGTCTCATAGGATTCTGAGTAAAAAATTCAAACAGTTAAAGCCAGAAAAAAAACATTGATTTGCTATGTATGTAGGTTTAGCTTTAACTGTACTTCACCTCACCAGGTGAAACCTCTTGAGGCCAGTTTCACCTCTGTGGAATTACATCAGTGTTGCATTCAGCCCTCAATTGCTTTTTGCCTTGAATCAGTTTTCTCGATTCAGAGTTCACTGCAAAGCCGATTGACGTCAGGGGAAAGATTCTCGTGGACATTTTTGGGCTCTTGAAGTGAGTAGGAATGTCAAAGAAACAGTTTATGACATCTAAATGAAGATCCAGAAAATCCTAAACATTCTTTTGGGCTCTGTATGTTTTTGCTCTGTAGCGTTGGGCAAGTAACTTCAGTTTCCTCATCTGGAAATGGGGAATAATAGTGTTTACCTGGTAACCTCATGTAGGTGTTGTGAGGACTGATTTGCTAACACTTGTGAAACACAGCAAGTGCTTTGTACGTGTTGTTATAGTCCTGTTATGCTGGGGTTATATGCACAGACCTCGGCAGTGCTAATGGGAATTACCGGTGCTTAAAGTGCACCAGGTTTAAACACATTACAGGCCCAGGAAATACAGTCACTAAGAAGCCAGCCAGCTTACTGAGATGCTCACATTTTTAGTACCACCTGAGGAATGTCCTCATTGGTGACTTTCCCCACTTGCCTACCTTTGGTGAAGAACAGCTAATCTGAGCAGCTGGAGGAAGCAGACAAGAGTCTTGTCCTCTTTCTCTTAGCAACCCAGTACCAATATCACAGGATGCACAAGGGGAGGGGAAAGACTCCAGCAGCTCAGAGAGGCTCTGATCCTTCCTTCCCCCGCCCCTCCTTTGAGCAATGGGACAGCTCCTCCCCATCCCAATACCACCAGGCCTGGGAAGGGATAGAAGAGCCCCTCACTGCAGCACCTCCGCACCCGTTTCCTCCAGCCCTGGAAAACTGGGATGAAGAGTTCCAGGAGATGCAGGAGGAATAGAGGTGAGGCTGGGTGGGCAGAACTGCTGGGGGCAGGCAGATGTGGGGTGATAAGACTTCCCCACTTTTTCAGATCCTTTTAATCTCTGGTAATTCCATGCGGCTGTCCACATGTTGAAATAATACATGCCCAAAAATGTTCTGTCCATCCCAGATAGCACCATCACAAGTTCATGCATCGGTGTTGTAGTTGTGTCTGATGATATTACAGGTGTTCTCAAACAGCGTTTTCCTTTTTTTAACTTTAGCACTAAATAGCATTACCTAAGTGGATACATTGCTATTCTGATGGAAGAGTGTACAAATAAAATCCAAATGAAATGTGTCATTGATGCTTTGAAATAAACATGATGTTAATACTTATTGTTGCAATACCTGATAAATTGTTTTATTTGTGATTTTTCCAACAATTCCCTTAAAACTGGCCCAAAACCAAGAACTATTTTGTATTAAAACTGACAAATAATTGATTTTGGGTGTTTTTTAGGAAAGCAGTTACCCTGTGTGAAAAATGTAATTTCGTTTTAAAAAATGGACAGAAACCTGGGTTTTGAGGGGGAAATTTTGACTAGCCCACTGATAAATTGTCCTTGCTGGTCAAGATTGAGCAGGGCACCGCTGGAAAACTATCTGCGTTGTCACTGCTCATGCTGTACCTGCTCTGTACAGAGGACTTTGGTTTCTGGAGCTGTCAGTCAGGAGCCTTTCATCTAATAATGATTTAATATGTATATTAATGAAGTGTTTCGGGCCTCCGGGCCCTTTTGTTCTAGGCGATGTACAAATGTATACAAAGTAAAGGTTCCTACTTCCCAGAATTTAAATCTAAGGCTAATGGAATGCACTCAGACAGACCCACATGGTGCCTTTTTGACTTCAGTGTAGTTCTGGGGGGCGGGGAATGGGGCAGGGGTCTATTCATGTGGCTCTAACTGCGGGATCAAGGCACAGGATCAACTCAGTGGAAAGACTTCCTCTGATTTCAGTGGCTTTTGGAACAGGCCCATATTAGTTATTTTGGCCATTACTTGTCACAGGTGCAGAGCAGCAGGTAGCAAATGAACTGGAGCGAGTCAGGGTAAGCCAGGGCATTACACTGCCAGGGGACTGTCAGGCCCTGAGACCAGTGCTGAAATACAAAATCTGCACAAGGATGGAACTGGGCCTCTGAAGTTTCCCCCAGAATCTGCAGATCCCCTTTTTTCTGTGGATCAGGGAGTATGGAAAGATTTGGAGGAAAAGGTGTCAAATAAGATTAAAATATGATGTATTCGGCAAGGATTAACACTGCTCCCTCAAATCTACCACGTTCCCTAAAGAGACTCACACTGCAAAAACAAGTGCTTTAAAAATGCTTTTTCATTTCCCCCGTAAAAGAGCGACTCACTAGCCAGTGCGCCCCCTCATGGCTGGAGATAGTTTGTAGGCTCTCCTCCTCTGCCCCCGCTTGCCGACAGCCGCTGTGGCCTTGCCAGAGTCTGCCTCCTCTTAATGACCCTTCAGCCAAGACACATTCAGTCCCTCCCTTTCAGGAGTAACAAAGAGTCCCCCACACTATGGTCCAATGGCTGTACGGCAGGTCTTCGGCCCATGTCTGAGCTCAATGGTCCTTACACCTCGTAGATCAGAGGGACTTTCACAAACTTAGGCCATCTGTGTCTCTGGGTTCCAGTCTACAGGCCCTGTAACAAGCAACTAAGGCCTGCCCCCTCCGCCCCCTTTCTGCTTCCCTAGATTATTTCTTACCTCAACCTGTTTCTAGGCCCGGTTCCCAAGCCACTTTCTGGGATGACTCTTCCACAGGCTCTTCTCCCCTTCCCAGGCTCCACAGAGGTCTTTCCCGCTATTGTACAGAGTCACGCCTCCTAGATGATTCCTCCCTTCCTGTTCAATTCTCTCGGTGTCTGAAATCCCAGCCCAGGCCTGGCTCAGGGGTTTCTCTTCTTAACGCCTATCACAAGAGCTTACTTCACTCTGGTCCTAATCAGAGACTCCTATCCCAGAAGAGAATCCCTAAGACTTCTACTGCCCTGGAATCCTTCTTCTATTAGTTACCCGACTTCTACTGGGACTGATCCTTAATTAGGCCTAGTCCATGTTTCTGGTGCAGGTGGACGAGCTAATTGCTCTCTGGCTCCAATTAGCTATTTCTATACCAGTGTAGAGTATATACCCCGTCACATACCCTCCCCCAAAGACTGTGCCCATTTTCATTATTTCGTCTTAGTCATTTCTTGGCATTTGACTCTCTCGGGTCCCTTTAAAGTCGGTAGGTGATCTTCATGTCTAGCCAAGTACATTGCAGTGCTATTGCCTGATCTTTAGATTGTGTATTAATTATATTGATTACTTAAGAATCCCCAGTTATCACTTGGAGGGTTGACAGGCCGTTGCCCCAAGATCTGGCCCAATATTATTCAAATTATTATATTGGTGGGAACCCTGATGTGCATAGTTGCAACACTCACACTGTCGGAACTCTTTTATGTTGACAAATCTAGTTTATTCCTACATTTAGCACCATCACAAACACCCCAACTCAGTAAGATAGAGAGATTGCAGAATGTCCATCTGCACAACCATGTACCCACGCCCTCTCCTATAGAACAACCTGAAATGTTAGCCATCTTCTTCCTCATCACCATCACCTTCCCCATCATCCCCAGTGGCCATCATCCTGGCACCTCCCAAGGACTACATCTCTCTCTCATTCCATGGCTAGTCTGGGGTGCCACTTTTCTAATATATTACACTGACGCCACTATGTTCGTTCACATTCAGTAGGGGATTTTTCCCCCTTCCTTATTTGTATTTCCTCACCTTATTAATGTTGGAGTGTCTTTTTCCTCTAGGTTAGTATATCAGTGATCTCAACTTATTATCATATATGTCCATTCGTTACCCTGGCCCTTTTGTGGTTAGGCATCACATTTGTTATTTCTGTCCTAACCGTTTTTTTTGGTTCTTTCCAAGTTCCAAGTTGTGGTGTACATTGTAAGTTTAAAAGGGCATGAACTTAGGAAAGCCCCTATGTCACCCTGCTTTAACGCATCCTCTATGTTAAATATTGCAGCCATAATTGGACCTTATGATTTAGCTCTTTGCCATCTATCTAGGTGAAAGGTCCTAAACATATGTATGCTAACTTTGCCTTAGCTCACCAGGCAGGAGTGGCCTGCAGGTCTCTTGTGTTACAGCCAAAATATACCCTAATATAAACCTATTATAATAAGATAGTCAAACCTATAAGAAAAGATATATAGGCAAGCAGGCTAGCCTTAAATGTATCTCATGTACATCAGTTCATTGTCAGGACACTTCTGTGGTTGACTCATGTACCTGTGGTCAGAACGTCCCCTTAAACTCTTTTTTCAGCTCTGTTGGGCTGGTTATCTGTGCAAAGTTTATCTGTTTAAAGTTTATAGGTTTCGAGCCTTATGCTAACTTGCTGCAGCTAATGTCTTACAGGATACAGGCCCGTAGGTTTCTTGCATTACTGCTGAATGTAATGCAAAGTAGTAAATATAATAAAAGCTAGCTAGCCCCCTGGGCTACAGTGCTACTGGTGACAATGTGACCGAAGGCAGGATCCAGATTGCTGGGAAGACAAGAATGAACTTTTTTTTAAAGATGAACCCAGAAAACTTCTCAGGACAGGAATCTGCTGTTCTCACGTATGTCTCAGAGGATGCTGGAATCAGCAGAAAGATCACAAGAAGGAATAACAGTCTGACCTCCCTGAATGTGCAAGACTTGAAGCTTTTCTTCTCCATATCCCCCAAAATAGTGGGGTGCAGACAAATTCAACACCTGCATCCATTATAGGTACAGTTATACCTCAGCCCCCACTGTTACATCCGAAGCATATTCCTGTAATGGGGCACTGGTCTTTATGGTCAGAGGAGGTAGTTTGAGAGGCCAGTCACCCCATTGTGTGTCCTGGGGAGTAAATGAAGCTATTTCACTAGAATAAAGGAAGTTGGTTCCCGGGGAACAGTTAATGTCTGGTAGGGGGAAGGTATGGGAAAAACTCAGATTTCTGTTCCTTTAAGGGCCCAGGAGCCTGGAGATGGGGTGGGGCAAGCATCCTCTCTCTTCCCGCCAGTCCAGACAGATGTTTGGGGTTATTACACCCAGATGGGAAGATTAAGGGAGTGGTAGGATGACTCCATGGGGCTCTCAAAATGAGGCTGCAAGCCCAGGCCAGCAAGAGCTGCTAAGAGCCTAGGAAGAGGTGGTGAAAATCTCATCTAAAAGGGGTGGGTTTGTGGGCTGGGAAACCAGAACTAGAACCATTCAATCCCAGAAGGCAGGACCTAGGAACCCTGATAGAAAGGGAGCTTGCTTTGGGGGCTAAACTGTGCTGAATCAATTAGATGCCAGGAGTGGGGGGATACTGTTCTAAAGACTCTTGCTGTGAGTGGGTTACTTCTGGGAACTCAGAGAAACTGAGGCAGGGAGCCTGCAGAATCACCCCTAAGTCATGCGGAGATGCCCTGGGATGGCACCTGTCCACAATGCTAATTTATTTTTCTAAAATGGATCAGAATGGCAGTATGAGAAATCAAAGATGCACAGTACAGGTGCCAGATCCTCACTGGAATAGCTCTCTTGTTTTCAATGGTGCTGTGTTAACTTACATGGCCTCTCCTAGGGTACGTCTTCACTATGGCGGGTAGCCATCGCTCTTTTAGCAATCGATTTCTCACATCTGGTTAAGAAATCTGAGAAATCGATCTCCCACAGCCCCCTGTCGACTCCAGTAACTCCAGCTTGACGCCACCATGAGGACGGCAGGTAAGTCGGCTGGACATACGCCGACTTCAGCTACGTTATTAACGTAGCTGAAGTTGCGTATCTTCAGCGGATCCCCACCCCTAGTGAAGACCAGCCCCCTACTGTAGAAGGTGTCTTTCATCTGCTATGTTTTTTCTTCTTCTTTTGCTGTCTCTCTTGCTTTTCCCTTCATGCTATGGCACTGGTGATTAGTGTTTATAGTTGTATGCAGTCACCAGATAATTAACTCAAGTGCAGAACATCTAGCAATCCCTTTTGGGAGGCATGTGGGTGAACTTGATTTCAAATGTTACTTCTCTAAGGCCTGATTCAAACCCAACTGAAGTCAACAGGAGTATTCCCATTGATGTAAGTAGATTTTGGATTGAGCACCTTACATTACATTTGTCCATTTGGTCCTTTTCCCCTAAATGAAATTCTAGAATGGCCAGTTAGCTGAACAAGATATCAGCCCTTCATTTCTCTAGGCAACTTTTATATGTGCTCAAAACCCCAATGAAATGGTAGAGCTGTCAGCTGATACACATTGTAACCTCCTTAATAGAAGAACAAATACAAATGTAACATAATTATAAATAAAAATACAAAAGTAATCTGTCCGGTGGTGTCTGAGTCAGAGCCTCTGTCATCATGGTTAGGGGTCCACCCTCGCTCACAGATATCTGCTTTCAGATCAAGAGGATTAAAAATGTTTTCATTTGCAGTTACCACCCAGTTCTTCTGCATTTAACCTTTGCTTCTATCCGGGACAGCTCATTGCCTTGCCATAGGCCCCTTGATCAAGTTCGTTGTTTTTTCTGTGATGCTAAACCTCAAGTGTGACAGGAGACTTCTGGAGTGAGTGGAGTGGGAGGAAACTGGGTGTCTGAAAATCTACCCCCAAGGGTATGTCTTTCACTGCAGAATTAACTGGAGTGCAGATCACTGGAGATATTTTTCTCCTGTTAGTTCGAGGGGAAGCAGCTGCACTGCAAAATAATACTCCAGCTGCTGTGTCCACACTGATGTTGTACTTCGTGATGCTGTAATGTGTAGGGCTGGGTGACATTTTTTGATTGAAACTGTTTTTGGCAATAAAATGCTGATGTGGTAACATGGAAATACTTCCCCAGTGTATGTTGATTTTGCTGAATTGTTTCAGACAGGAAAACCTGAAACAATTCCTGAAAACCCAACTGTTTGTTTTGACACTTTCTGAAAGAAGCATTTTGATTTTTTAAATTTAAAATGACGTCATTTTGAAATTTCCTTTTCATTTTATTTTCAAAATGTTTATAGTTTAAAAAAAATCCCTCAAAATCAAAACAGAACATTTCATTGGACCCAAAAAGTGCTTTTTTATCCACCCGAAATGTCAAAAATCCTCATTTCAAATCAAACTCTCATAAAAAAGAACCCCTTCCCCCCCCTCCCCCCGGAATTGCCAGTCAACTCAAATAAGCTATTTACCCGGCTCTACTAGTGTGTGACTCTTAGATTTTTGGGGGGCCCATTGCATGGTTCTCAGCGCTGTAGTCAGCTGAGCTGCTCTGTGAATTCATTTGCTGTGTATCCTGAGAGAACTTGTCTGTTCTTCCTGGCTACATAGTTGAGGACTCGTTCAAGTAAACCACTTGTGGCTTGGTGGTTTTGTCTGTGACCTCTGATCATCCAGTCCGGAGGAAAGACCTGCACTAAACGAGGGCTGTCCTGCAGCTCTCACTGGATGGATGGCCCAAGATAAAGTGGCAGCACTTCCTCTATGGTCCGAGTTTTCACAGAGAACAAGAATATCCTTTGGCGTCTTATTTCCTGGGATGAGCATCCCTGCTAATGAGCGTGATCATCACAAGATGCACATCCATGCACCCTTACTCATTTTAATAAAAATGAATGCACACAAATACTATTGATGATCCTGTGTCCTGAGAAGTAAAATTCACTCTCATTACATCAGCTCCACATTCTTGTCATGCACAAGGGGGATTTTTAAAAGAATATTTCCATCACCCATGTCAGGAATGTTGGGAGCCCCTTATGTAGGCAAAACTCCCATAGTCGTAGGTTATTTTAATAGGGTGCCCTGTAAACCTGCTCACCACAAATCAAACTAAGTCAATTCCATTTACACCCACCTTTAAAGCCTTTATGCTGCCAGAGATGTGTAAACAGGCGCTTATGTAAATGAGACTCAGACCCATAATAACTAAATTGTAGTCAGCCACTTGGACTCTGACTTCAAAGGGCCTAGTTCAAAGAGGTCTAGCGTGTTTTAACTTCCCAAACAGGCTAACTGAGAATCCAAGTTTCATTTCCCAATAGGAAATTCTTGGAACGATGAATCTTTATTGTTAACGTATTAACAGCACATGGATTGTATAACTCTTGCAGCTGGGCCTATTGCAGTGATGGAGACCACTTGTGATAGGGAATCCACCCCACACAAGGCCTGAAGGGGTCAATTAGACCAGTTAACCTATAAGCCACTGGTTCTCAACCTTTTTCTTTATTCCTCCTTCTGCCCTAAAACTCCATGGCCCACCTGTGCCACAACTGTTTTTCTACAGATCCAGTAGATTAAAAGCTGTATTGGATTGATGGTTAGACAGTTAAACACAAATGCACACATCTATAATATACAAAAGAAAAGGCTAACGTAAGTACAAAAATAAACAGAATATTATATTTGTTTTACTTACTCCGTGTGGGGCTTGTTGCTGGTGCTGACCCACAGGCTGGGTGGCCCACTGAGGTGAGCCGGGGTGCAGGGGATCGTCCCTCCCTCAGCCCTGCCACCCGGGGCTGAAGCCCGGTTTATTTTGGCAGACCCTGCTCGCATACCACTCCCCCCACCCCCACCCCTGCAGGCTGCAGACCCCTGGTTGAGAACTGCTGTTGTAGGTGACACCTGGAGGAAAGCCAGGAAACACTAAGGCCTAAATGGCTCAGGGGGTGGAGTGGGGGTGGGGGTAGGGATAGAGCAGGGGTAGGAAGAGGCGGAGCAGGGTGGGCCGGATCGCTTGCTACTGCTGGCACTAGGCCCTCCTTCCCCCGCTAGTCCCCCCAGGCCACCCTGCGTCCCCCTGAAGCATGGGCCCCCACAAAATGCAGGCCCCAGGGCGGTTGCCCCAGTCCGTCCTATGGACAGGACAACTCTGAAAATTTAAACCCAAACATTGGTGGAGCCGGGCTCACGTTCCTGAATATTGGTGGAGCGTGGGCACCACGGACCCATATAACTCGCCGCCTATGTTCCCTTCTCCCAAGGAATGCGTCTGGGGCTGTAGAGGCAAGTGGCCTACGATTACTCTCTGGCAGGAGGAAGTTTGGGCTGGCAAACTCAGAGGAGTGGGGAGAGCCAGGAGGTACAGAAGAGACTCAGGGAAAGGCAGCAAGATTCTGGAGAGAATAGACCTTGGCTACTGACTAGAGGGTCCTTGAGGTGCAACCCAGAGTAGAGGGTGGCCCGGGTTCCCCTAGCAGCCGCTGCGGACGTGACCCCACCAAGGTAGTGCTGGAGAAGACTGCCGGAGTGAGACTGTGCAGAAGGGCTCTGGGAGTCCCAGAAGGGGAAACCCTGCAGTGACCGGGGCGGGGAGCAACTCACAATGAGGAGGCTGAGAGAGGAGGAGACCGTGATGGAGCACGACAGCTGGAAGGGGTATTGGCCTGGCAGAGCTAATCCCCAGAACTGCCAGGAGGCAGCAGCCTTGTCAACAGAGCATCCGCTCTGCTGGGGCTGGTAGGAGCCTGTGCCAGCCTTTTCCGAGAGAGGAAACTGCAGTGGCTTGTAACCTCCTTAAGGAAGGCCCCATATCTTCTTTTATGCCACCATGAGTACCCTGTTCGCACTTGATAAAGAATCATTGTAAGTCACTGTCTCTATGATGCCCTAATGTCGCCACACGGGGTCTTCCCAAGTCCTGAACTTGCATGCTTAACTCTGAATTCCTCTGTCTGATTTGTGATAAGAGGCACAAGGGGCTCATTTTTATGCAGTTTGTGCTTCAGCCTCCAGCAGTGAGTCTAGTGATCAGACTCATGGTTTGCAAAAAGCTGGGGTTAACCAAAGTGATGGTGTTTTGAACTTGAGGGCTCTGGACAAGCTTCTCTTTATAAACAGATTGTATTTAAATAAAGTAAAACACAAAAATATGTGTAGAGAGGGGAATCTGGTCCTTTGTGACTAGCACATTCCTCCCTCCCGAAAATTTCATCCCAGAAATATTTGTAAGAATTACAGATGCATGACATGACCGTTCAGAAAATCTCAGGGGGCTACAAACATTGATCACTGGGAATAGTGGGGTTTCTGGTACATATAGTATAACATTGTTTAGCTGGATGAATGTGTGTATGTAATATTACCAACCCTAAGCATTCAAAAATCATGACTGGCTTCAAAAATCATGAGATTTAAAAACAAACTAACTTTAGGTTCACATTTTCCAGCTTTTCTGTCCAACCACAAAGGCTGTGTTTGTTATTGCTTTTATTTAGTTTAAATAAAGATGAGATTTTTCCGGTAAAACTATGATTCCAGGAGCTGTGGCTTTAAAAGAATCTCCCCATGTCACAAGTTTTGTGATGTAATTCCAAAAGCTGGCAACAGCGCTAGATGCAAGCCTCGCTACCCAGCTAGGCGCCACATCCCAGCTGGTGTCAATTGGGGAAGCTCCACCCAAGTCAACGGAGGTTTGCTGATTTACACCAGCTACGGATCTGGCCCCAAGATGTGTATGAAGAAACCACAATGGATTCTTGTGCTATTTCCTTCTTGGGGTCAGTCATGCTGAAATGACTTAATATTTTTTTCATTGGAGTTCTAAAATGTTCCAAGAGAGGTGAGATTTTGACTTGGATGGGCTTCTTTAACTTTCCTAACCTGGCCCACATTTCAGTATTAAAAGGGTTGGGATGTCTTTTTCAGCTGTCTAGGGACAGCGTAGTAACTGGGGATTTCTGTGGCTTGTCCAAAAAGACCAAAATAATCGGTCATGTTTGTCTGCGTATAACCCATCTGCATTCAAAAGTTAAGAATCTTATTTTAAAATAAAACAAAAAAACCTTGACGTCATCTCATCAAGCAACCAGAGGTCAGGGGAAATAATTTGAAATATTTCCTATCAACGCTCCTTTGATATAAAATTTATGACAGTTTGAGACTATAAAATTTATGACTCAGATGAAAAAAGTTAAAGGTCCCTCTCTGGTTATCACAGTTGATACCCGACAGTGTCTTTCTATAACTTTGTGAACTGCATTGCAGTATGATTGAGAGAGTGCTTTTAATCAAGCCTCACAAAGGGAAAAGAAGTACATCTGGAGGAAATGTTTCTGTGCATGTCATAGAGTTGAAGGCCGGAAGGGTTCACCAGATGATCTAGTCTGACCTCCTGTGTATTACAGGCATGGGTGGCGGGTAGGGGAGGCTGAGCCGCCGCAAGCAGCCAGGCGTGGCCCCGCCCACTGTGATGTTGCACCCTATAATGCTTTATAGAAATATGCTTATGAGTGTAAATATGTTGTAACTGGAATATGTTTTATGCTACTTATGCCATGTAACATATCTTTGAAAAGGTTATGATCTACTGAATGCAGTCATCCTATTCGTATGCATGTATGATTTTTATGTCTGAAGTTATGAGCATTGGTTCTATAGTTGTATTGAAAGTGTTTGCTATAGAAAGTACCTAAGGCAGATTTGGTCAACATAGTGTGAATGTGGTTATTCAAGTAACTGGGAGTACCTTGATAGACGCCAATCCACTTCTGAGCTTTCCTAGGAACTTCCTGTAGAAAACAGAGTCATACATGGACAGGTGACTTGCCCGTGTGACTCCAAAACTCCAGTTTGTAAGTGGATTCTACACAGGGGGAAAGAGGGGGTTCCACCCACAAGAGAGGGTCCCACAAAGGACAGTAACTACAGGGGTATGAACGATTGCTGGACCCAGACTAGAAGGAGACTAGGAGAAGGAGCAAATCCTAGTGCTCCTAGAAGGACCAAATCCACAGTGCTGAAATGAAATTGTGCAAGTATTTTTCTTGTATGCATTAGGGCTGGAATTTTCACAAGTACCTAAGGAACTAACTTGCCTGAGTCCCAGTGAAAGTCCTTAAGAGAGCTGATACAGAAGTGGATTTTTCCCCCCCTGCAGAAAATTTAGATGAACAGGGACTGAAATGAAAAACTGAAAACCAAACCTTCTCACTTTGGGGCCAAATTCTTTTTTTTTTTTTTTTTCAGTGAAAAATAAAGTTTTCAAGGAAAAACAGTCACTTCCCATGGCAGAATTTTCAGTTAAATGAAAATTAACTTTCCGGAGGAAAAGTTGCACTGGAAATTTTTTGACCAGCACTAGTCAATAGGAGTTTGAGTATCTAATTCTTTCTATGCTCTGGCAAATCTTACCCTTGAGATCCATTACTGGTTACCATCTCATCTAGCCTGGGGTAGAAACCAATAGTGAGGGTCAACGGATTCTAATAGTCGCTGGGAATTTCTGGTAGGAAAGTTTTCCTTCCTAGCCCTTTCGGGGAATGTATTTATATCCTGAAGCATGAGGTTTGGTACAGTGTAGTTCTTGGTGAATTGATGACTTTGCAAAGATGTGGTAGTCCCAGGAGTCCTAGATAGTTAATGAAATCACCAGTTAGCTTCTAGGTCTGTATTGCACACTATCTGCATATTCATGTTCTTGAGAAAACGTTATGGATCTGCCTCTCTACCGCGTTACTCCGGTTGTGTGATGGTCGATAGACACTGAAACCAGTGGGGTCACCCAGAGCCGGAATGCAGTGGTGAATCAGGGCCTATCGTACATTTCATCACTCTTCAGCTGAATTGCAACTCCTGGAACACAACACGGTCTAGGGCATCACACCCAAAGCCATGGAGAAGCAACAGTGTCATTAGTCTTTCTTCACTGTCTGCCGCTGCTGTGGAAATGCTGCAAGAGGACGATTGTGCTCATGTTTTGCAGAATGGCAGCCGAAGACGTAATAGGTCAATGGACCGCAGGAGGCCGACTCAGCTGATTGATATGTTCCTTTCCCCTTTAGGAAAACCATGGTGGGTGAAAGGGCAAAGGGGTGCCTTCTGCGAAACAGGAAGTGGAGAAGATATTTTGCAGCTCTAATTATTGTTCTGTTCTGAATTAAAATGCAACTTTGGATTACAAATCCCAAAGCAAAAACACTCTAAGGCCACAGGGAAATTCTGCGCAACATGTGGTGGAATCTGAGCTTATGATCCAGCAAAGCATTTAAGCATGTGCAGAACTTTAAACGTGTGAATAGTCTCACTGTAGGCAATTGATCTCCGTGCATGCTTATATTTAAACACATACTTAACTATGCTTTTCTGGATTGCGGACTCATTTCCTAGAGCGAGAGACTGCGAAGTACGTCCGACCACTGTGGAGTGGAAGGGAGGAGCGATAATTTGTAGGAGATTTTCCACTCCTTTGCAGCTTTGCAGTTTGCACTGCTGAGCTGGAGTTCTTCTGGAGAAGGCTGATCTATTCTCTGAATAGGTCAGTGTACCACGGAGCAGGAAGCTGCAGCCTTCCTGAGCCCAGAAGGCCAGACGTATTTTGCTGAATCTTCCCTTATTTGTACATAGCTACCTAAGGTTATTGCTGTAGTCACAAGGTGGCGTTGCTACACATAATCTTGCAAAAAACACTTTTAGGGTCTGAGCAGTGTAGTTTTGAAGAAATGCTGAATTGTTGTTAGCATTATGATGGATATTCTTTTGGGTGAGCAGAAGCAACAACAAGAGAATTTGTTCTTTGCCTTAATCTCACTAGAGTCAGTTGTGGGGTTGGAGTGGCTTCCT
This sequence comes from Sternotherus odoratus, assembly GCA_032164245.1. Classification (NCBI taxonomy): domain Eukaryota; kingdom Metazoa; phylum Chordata; order Testudines; family Kinosternidae; genus Sternotherus; species Sternotherus odoratus. Next base: position 164,753,954 of record JAVMKO010000003.1, read on the forward strand.
GGGAACCAGGGTTGGTATTCAGGCTGCGATTTCTGGAAGAGGGGATTGCCTGAATGCTGTTTGTGACCACCTCTGTTCAAGGACTGGAATAGATCATTTAAATAAACAAGTTACACTAAGAAAACAAGAATCAGAGAGGTAGCCATGTTAGTCTGGATTTGCAGAAGCAACAAAGAGTCCTGTGGCACCTTAAAGACTAACAAAAGTATTGAAGCATAAGCTTTCATGGGCTAGGACCCACTTTGTTGGATGCATGCAACGAAGTGGGTCCTAGCCCATGAAAGCTTATGCTTCAATACTTTTGTTAGTCTTTAAGGTGCCACAGGATTCTTTGTCACTAAGAAAACATTGATTCCACGTCATGGATTTCTCCTCCAAAGGGGAAGCTGATCAGGAACTGGTAAAAGGGCAAGAAGAGGGCAAGGATAGGGATTGGGGAAGCATGCGAGGCAAGGAAGTTGCTTGCATGAGCTCTTCCCCCTCTGATTCAGCTTGGCCAACTGTGCAACTCACCAGAGGGCAGGATTTCTGAGGTTTATTATTATTTTCCCCCTGTCTCTATTTGCACAGCAGGAGCTAATCTCTACAACCTCCTGTAACCTGTATGGCTTGGACTGGTCTGGAAAGGGATCAGACGTACCATGTGAGTGAAAGAGAATAACATCAGTGGACTGAACCAAGAATGATATTGATTGTTTTTCCCTGCAGGGAATTCCAGAAGCTAACTGCTGTGGTTCTGTTTTATGGTAAAATACTGTTTTCTAAATTGAAGAAAAGGATCAAATCCACTTTCCTCTGAATGACGGAGATTTAGATGTTTGTTTTTAATGTTCCCTTCGTGCTGGCTGCTCTCCTACAGTACGGCTGAGCCTACATACAAAAAAAAAAATCACCAGAAGGATTAAAGTTAGTAAAAGGTCATAGTAGCAGAGCAGTGACTCACCCCTGCGGCGCCTCCTGCTGGTCCATCCGGGAATTAGCTTTTGCAGCATGCGGAGCACCCTCTGCAGGCTGATGTCCCACTTGCTGCTGGCCCCTTGTCCCTTCTGGACCCCGGTGCCCTCTTAACGAGGGTGCTGCACCCCTGCAGTACCCCCACAGTCTCAGGGTCTCCCCTCCCTGGGGAACCCACAACCCCTATCCCCACCTTGCCTCAGTCTAGGCAACTGCCAGTCACCACTTGCCCCCGTTCACTGAGGCAGACTGCAGTATCATTGCCACTCATCACCGGCAAGGGGGGTTTGGCCTGCTGCCTCTAGAGCCATGGGCTGCCCCCTGCAACCCCAGTACCCCTTGTTGGGCCTTCTCCTAGGCCCTGCAGCCTGGGGGTTTCCAGGCCAGAGTTTCCCCAGCTCCTCGTGCCTTGCCCCAGCCCTGTTTCACTCTAGGTACCCTGTCAAGCTCCCAGCAGCCAGGCCTGTCTGCCTCTACAGACAGAGGAGATGCTCCTCCTGTACTCCAAACTGAACCCTTTTTATCAGAGCCAGCTGGGCCCTAATTGACCCAGCCACAGCTGTGGCTGATATGCCTAATCAGGCTGGAGCTTGCTTGTTCCCAGCCACAGCCCTTTCTTGGGCTGTTTTAGGCCTTTCTCTTGGAATGGAGCAGCCCCCCCCCTCCCCCCACTACAGTCATACTTTTCCCAGCAAGTCAAATTGCACTGTGGAGGGAATGCAATGAAGTCTTCTCTTCACTGAGTACATGAGCTAAGATGTTGCATGTTGGTCAAACCAGTGACGTGTACTATTGGTTTAATTTATATTTTGTAAGGTGTTTATGAATTAGAAGGAATTAAGAGGGGAAATGACGATAAGTGCAGAAAATAGGTATAAATCTGCCTTGTTAAAAGCCTAGCGCCAAATCCTGGCTCAGAGACTCAGATCTGCAGACGTGGACGGAATCTCCCCTGTAATTAATGGGGCACATTTTTGTGCTTCAAGACTTGAAAAGTTTGGTCCTGCAGCTGGAATTAAATGTCTGTGGTTCTGAGATAGCTCTGCAGTGATCCCCTCGATATGTGGGTGTTAAGTCCTCTTACCACAGATAACATACCCGATTTCTACACTGGGATCAGGCCAGAGAACTCCTTTATGTCACTCCCCTGCCTCTTTCGTTGTTATCTTTCACTGAATAGTCACTGCCAAATCCTTTGCCCCTTCCGCCCCCCTCTCCTGACCAGCAGAAGGGAGCCACAGACGGAGGCAGCACGGTTTTGAGTAGAGCATCTCATTTGTGGGGCAGCAGGTGCTCTGCTCTGGTGAGGAGCCACTGGGCAAGCATGTCTTCTACATGTGTTCATTTCCTTCTGCCTCCACAGCCACGCCTCGGCCTCTGCTGTGCATCACTGCAGCATAAAATGGGAAACGTAGGGCCCGATCCACAGTCCACTGACATTCACGAGAGCCTTTCCATGGCCTCCCGTGGTCTCAGATCAGGCCTCTGTGCAGCAGCTTTGCAAAAGAAAGAATTAGGCAAGTCATTTGTACAGCCAAGTAACTGCATAGTATGGGGTGGGGGTGGCGGGTAGAGCGGGACGGTCCTGAAACGTAGATTTCAAGGCCCAGTCTGAGGCTGAATGACTCCGGGGCAGCTTTTGTCCCAGAGTTCCCCTCGACGCACTTCAAATGTACCGCTTAGCCAAGGTCGAACCATAGCAACTACAGTGCAGTGCAAAGCCCGCCACTACCACTTCATCCACAATGCTTACCCAGCCCCAGAATGACTGACACATGGTGTAGCCAATCAAAGACCTCAATTATCATCCCAGGAGCATGTCACTTGCTACACGTCTCATGTGTTCCCAAACAACTGAAACGATGCTGTCCAGTGAAGAACAAGACACATCGGTAAATTGATATATAATTTGTAATGATCATTATTAAGTATAGACTATAAAATGTGTACATACACAATACCCTCCCCCCTATTTTTTTCAATGCTATGTGTCCTGTTTTTGCATTTTGAAATGTGGTTGCCCTAGGGGGAAGGGAGTTGAGTATAGTCCTGAAAAATATCCTCTTTGGAGCCCAAATCATTCAGATTGCCAGCAATTGCACCTGTACACTAGGCACTGCTTACCATCCCAGGGGACATGTACACGGAGCTGGCACAGCATGCAAGCGGACAGCTTATGAAATTCTCTGAGCAATCTAGAGGCCGCGTCGGGGTCAGCGCTGTTTATTTGGGTTGGGTAACCAGAAGCTAACACGAAAAAGCGCAGAGGAAATCCCCAAAGGCCGTCTCACCAGCCGATCCATTTTACCTCCACTCCCCTGCCTCTGCTTTATTTTGCAGTTAACCACTGTAGAACGCAAGGGGCATCTGATGATCATTCATCATTCTTAATATCCCATGCTTCAAGCAAAAGGCAGTGTTTGCCAAGTCCCAAGCTGCTATGGGAAATTCCAGTCAATTCCCACAGACGCTTTCAGGCTTCTTTCTTTGCTTCCAAAAAGCACAAAATCTTCCCCAGTCTAACTCTTTTTTAAGGAGGCTGACACTCCAATGCCCACCTTGCATCTTTGTTACATGTTTAATATATCGAAGTTGAGCTCTGCTGTTGCTGAACGTCTCTAGCCTACAAAAACGAAACAGCCTCCATTAGAAAGTGAAAGCGGCTGGTTTTCCGTTAAGTGAGCTAGCAGAATAAAAATACTCCTATACCGTAATGTGTTTAACCACCACTGCACTTCTTAACCTCAGCTCAGCATCCTTGAAGTGCGCAATCAAATGCCATCTGCTGGCAGAGACGGGAGTTAAAACATACCAGAGAGAAGGCAGGGTGAGGTAATATGTTCCATTGGACCAACTTCTGTCAGTGAGAGAAACGAGCTTTCAAGCTACACAGAGCTGCTTCTTCGTCTTCAACAATGTCGCCTTGCCACTGAAAAAACATTCAAGCCTTCCTAGCAATGGCTGCGAATGCTGTTAAACTCCAGGTGTGAGCTCCTGGCCCCACTGAAATCAAAAGCAAAACTCCCATTGATTTTAAGGGGGGCAGAATTTTGCCCCTGGCGTTTCCACTGGGGACCCCTCAAGAGCAAACCTGGGGAGCACAGTATATTGTGATGGCTGGCATGCCCTTAATTGTCATGTCATCCACTCCATGCTGGCTCTGCTCATGCGAAGAGGCAGCGCCTTGGGAGTGAATTCCCTGCCTGTTCACAAGAATGGAGCAGACAGGCACAGGTGAGATGGTACCTGGAGCATTCGGAGGCTTATAAGAGGAGGATAGGGGAAGAGCTGAACCAGGGAAGATTCTGAGCAGTGGGGCTTTCTATGGGTTGAGGGAAGGGAGTGTCCTCGTCTGAGGGGTTGTGGATTTTACCTCCTCATTGGAGAGGGGGCTGAGCCTGGTGGGGTCAGGTGGGATGGGGCAGCAGGACTTGAGCCTGCGCTGGGACTGGGGACTTTCTGAGCAAGAGGAGGGTGAGCTGGAGGAAAGATGCTCTAGGGGACTGGATGGGGAGTTCTGAGCTGGGAGGGAAGAGCCTGGGGAAGGCGGTGGTGAAATGGGGGATGATGATGAGTATGGGTGAAGGGACATGGGTGGGCATGAGGGCAACAGGCAGGAAAAGGTTAGAGTGGAGGGACAGTGAGACAAGAAGGCTGAGAAGGCACTTGACTAAAGGAACTACAGAAGTTCTTCCACCATGTTCTTCACTGTGAAGTATCTGCATTTATCATCCTCCACCATAACCCTCCCTCAACACCCCACCAGTGTCCTGGTTTTCCAGTGTGAAAATCTGGTCAAGCCCTAGGAAGGGTGGGAAGCTGATAGGGGCGAAGGGTATGGACCCCCACCCCCACTGACACTGCACCCAGCCACTGCTGCATATGACAAGGCTCCAAAACTAAAAGGAATGTCTTGGAGTGTTTCTGTTATTTACCCACTCAGTAAAATCTTCCTCAGCCACGGCGTACCAGAGTGACCTGTTATCCCTGCTGAGAGGAATTGCTGGCTAACAGAAGATGGTATTTCTGTAACAGAGGCAGCTGCGATCCTGTGTGTTAACAGTCTGCAGACTGGGGTCTAGTCCCAATTCAAGGACCAACTTACTGCATAACCTTGGACAAGATACTTAATTTCTCTGCCTCAGTTACCGTCTCTGGAGTAATGGGCGTAGCAGAGCTCACCCACCTTTGTAGAACACATTGAGTTGTGCAGGACTGAAGTGCTATGTAGAAGAATGACTTTAGCATTAAAAAGAGGAGAAGTACTTGTAGCACCTTAGAGACTAACAAATTTATTTCAGCATAAGCTTTCGTAGGCTATAGCCCACTTCATCGGATGCATAGAATGAAACTCACAGAAGGCAGGTATATATATACACACGAAAAGGTGGAAGTTATCATATCAATTCTAAGAGGCTATTTAATGTAGATGAGCTATTACCAGCAGGAGAAAAAAAAACTTTTGTAGTGATAATCAAGATGGCCTATTATCAGACAGGTGACAAGAAGGTGTTAGGATCGGTAACATGGGGAAATAGATTCAATTTGTGTAACGACCCAGCCATTCCCAGTCTCTGTTTAACCCTAAGTTGATTGTATCCAATTTGCAAATTCATTCGAGTTATGCAGCTTCTGGTTGGAGTCTGTTTTTGGAGTTTTTCTGTTTTAAAACTGTCACCTTCAAATCTGTGATTAAGTGACCAGGGAGGTCTTTAGCATTGTCGCTGTAGTACTGTGCTGCTGTCTGAAATGTTGCATAGCCAGTCGGTTATGGGAAAGGCTGTGGAGGTGGTAAGTACTCTGCCCAGTAGAGTGGGAACTGAGCTCGCTGTGTGCCCACCGCCACCAGTAAGAACAGCGGCAAGACCCATGGCGTGGGAGCCCTGCCTGAGTAGTTGGCTGGGAAGCAGCCAAATGACAGCTGGGAACAGGTTCTATGAAATGAATCCATACTTGGTGCATGCGTCCCGGCTATGGAGGGGCTGAATTCTCCTACCAGAAGAGCAAATAAGAAGAGGCAGCCCGTGAGTGAGACACTCAGATGGCCTAAGCCCCAAACCATGTCATGGCTTCATCTATTTTAAAGGCTAGGAGGCCCACTTTAAGGCAGAAGGGTGTGGACACCCAGTGAGGGCTGCACAGGTGTGATCTTGGGGTGAAGGCACTGGAGTGGGACTGTCTGTCTTTGACACAGGCGCCCCGTGTTTCTCTGTGCAAGACACTTAATCTCTCTGTGCCTCGGTTCTCCCTCTGTAAAGTGAGGACAATAGCACTTCCTTTCTTCTCTCCTTTGTCTGGCTTGTCTGTTTAGCTTATAAGCTCTTTGGGGCTGTCTCGTGCTCTATGTCCGTACGGTGCCTGGCACAATAATGAGAATTTCTAGCTCTCTTGTAGCTCTTTTCATCCATACACAGAGGTGAAAGTAAGCCTGGTACGGTTTCCCCAGTTGGCAATTTAAAGGTGCCCCAGGCCCTTTAAATTGCTGCCAGAGCCCCACTGCTGGAGCCCTGGGGTAGCGGCGGTGGGATTCTGGGGACTATTTAAAGGGCCCAGGGTGGTAGAGGCAGGGGGAGCCCCGGGCCCTTGAAATAGCCACCGGAGCCCTGGAGTAGCGGCAGGGTCCCGGGGGCTATTTAAAGGGTCGGAGACTGCCCCTGCCTTTACCACTCTGGATCCTTTAAATAGCCCCCAGCTGCCACTGCTACTCCGGTGGGGGGGAGAAGGAGGGGAAGGGGGAGGGTACTTATCAGGACAGGACAGGCCGGGGCTGGCTCTGACCTCCCCCAGCCACACCCCTTCTGCATGAGGCCCCACCTCTTCTCGGGGCCAGAGCCGGTCCCAAGCCAGCCCTGTACTGGCAAGTCCCTATTTTTACTTTCACCCTGTCCATAAATCTCAAAGCACTTTCCAACAGAGGGAAATATCATTGTTCCTATTTTAATAAGGGGAAACTGAGGCACGGGAGGTGAAGTGATTTGCCCAAGGTCACCCAGGAAAGCAGTGGCAGAGCTGGGAATAGACTGCAGATCTCCTGAATGCCCTGATCTTGGGTGGGACCTCCAGCCACTATTGTCATATAATAACAAAGGTAGAAGTTTATACTTGATCTCAATCAGAGGCGTAGCCGTGTTAGTCTGGATCTGCAAAAGCGACAGAGAGTCCTGCGGCACCTTATAGATTAACAGATGTATTAGAGCATAAGCTTTAGTGGGTGAATGCCCACTTGGTTGGATGCAGCCGAGGAACCTGAGAATCTGAGGCACCCATGGACTATGAATGATACAGACACAGAGGGAGATATACTGATAGATACAGACAGCTCCTGAGCTTGAGTCTCGGATGGAAGAAGCTAGAGATCTGGATTATTTACTCCTAGTGATAATCCTTTTACCTAGCGCTTTTCATCGGTACAACACCTGCTCTGACCGTCGAGCCTGGTCTGGTCCCATCCAGTGTGGGGCAGAGCTCCCCATAAATCTCAGGGGGAAGTTCTGCTTCAAAACACATTGGGACGATCGTACCCTTTGTCTGGAGTGAAATTTCCTGCTGCTCCAGACCGCGCTGCCCCGGCCTGGCAGGGGCCCAACTCCCTTGCATGCTACTGGCTGGTGTTTTTGTGCTTTGGGAGGAGAGGGGAGGGAACCTTCCCTTTCCAGCCCAGGCCTCTGAGCCCCTCCGGACTGCCTTGCCCACAAGGAGGGGTACTCCTGACCTCCCGGGCACAGCACCCCCGCCCCGGAACTCCTGCTTGGTGGGGCTGCGCAAGCTGACGCATGTGGCTCCAGCCAGGCAGCGAGGACGTGACCTATTCCTCTTGACAGGCACAAGGCGACCCCCGGTCAATCAGCGCTCCCGGCCCAGAATCCCCCCCCCCCTTTTGCACTCTGGCAGGGGAGGGAAGAACTGGAACCGAGGGGCTCCCAATTCCTGCTGCAGTGCAGGGAGCAGGCAGCTGGATCAGCAGCTGCCAAGTGTTTGCCTCTGGACTCATGGGCACAATGAGCATTAGGGTTAGGCTTAGCATGGACACTGGGAGACACTGGGAGACACTGGGAGCATGGACACTGGGACACTGGGAGAAACCTCACTAGCGATCCCTTGATGAGGAAGAAATAGCCAGATTTGGGGGCTGGGAGTACATTAATTATTTGTATTTAAGTTGGGGGGGGAGGTAATTTTAGACAACACAGAATCACCCCTGAAGAAACTGACAGAATCGTAGACCAGGGGTCTCCAGCTTTATGAGACGAGAGCCAGACTGGATTTTTTGAGGGGGCTTCGTGGGCCGAAGTGACTGGGGAAATGTAATATATGCAAATATATGCAAATATATTTGAAATTGTTAAAACACAACAGTATGTTGCATAGACGATCAGAGCTGGAGGGGACCTCAGGAGGTATCTCCCCCTGCTCAAAGCAGGACCAACCCCAACTAAACCGTCCCAGCCTTCTCAAGCCTGACCTTAAAAACCCCAAAGGAAGGAGATTCCCCCACCGCCCTAGGGATCCCATTCCAGCGCTTCACCGCCCTCCCTGGGTTTGTCAGCGCCACTGGCAGCCGCTGTTCATCAGGCTCAAGGGCGGGTTTGGTGTCGTTGCTGGCTCGCTTGTCCGCGGGCGGGCTGGGAAGAGCTCCCCGCACGCGGTTTGCAAACGCCAGGGAGGAGACTTCAGCTCCCCCCGAAAGACCCGGGCTCCTTCCCTCACTTTTCAGCGGGGAACGTGGACCGGGCAAGCCGAGCGGCCGAGGCGGGTCCCGTTTCCAGCTCAGCTTCGCTGCTTCCCAAAGCTCGACCGGGGAAATCGAGTGTGTCCACCCGGCGGCGACTCAGCAGCGCCCCCAGCCGGAGCTGACGCGACACGGTCTACAAGTCTCCTTTCCACGATTCCCCTCTGGTTTTCCACCCCTCCTCCCCCTAACAAATCCGCTCTGCGCTGGGAGCTCCCGTCTCATTTCCCGGGTCTTCCCCACGCCGCATCGGGGCGATAATTCCCGATGGGATGAAATCCGAAAGGGCTCCAGGGTAAACCACCCGCATCGCCGCCCCGCCGCCCGCCGCCCATCCCTATCCAACCCCAACCCTCTGCGGTCACCCCGCGTCCCCCGGGGAGGCAAGGGGCGCTGGGGCCGGGTTTCCAGCGGCTCCGCCTGGGAGATCCGTCCCGGGAAACCTGCTCGCAAGACGCGTCCCCACTTCACCTCCCCCGCCTGCCCCGGATCCCGCCGGGTCTCCCGGGGAGAGGAACGAGCCCGCCCCGCTCCTTGCGGCGCCAACGCCCGGCTCCGGGCGTGGGTTCGGTCCCCGCTCGGGGTGGGGCGCGCCGGGTGTCCCCCTCCCCGCCCAATCCGGCCGACTCCCGGGGGCGGGGAAGGGCCGGGCGCGTCCAGAGGGCGGAGGGGGGGGGTCGTTTCCTCGGGGCCCTCCGCCCTCCTCCCGCGGACGAGTCCCCCACCCATCCTCCCCCCGCCCCCCGGGTGACCGTGATTTGCTCCGGCGCCTGCTGGGGGCGATCCCAGCCCCGGGCCGGCGCTTCCTGCCGCCCCTATAAGAACGCGGGCGCCCAGCGAGCGGCGGCATGAGCGAGACTCCCCGGCCGCGGTTCGAGCCCCCCGCCCGGCTCCCCTCCGCCGCCCCGCACCATGCTGCGGCTCTGCCTGGCGCTGGTGGCCGCCACCCAGCTCGGGCGCCCGGCTCCCGCCCCGCCGGAGCCCGCGGGCGCCCTGTGCCTGGAGCACGTCTGCTTCGGCGTGGCCTGGGGGCGGCAGCGCTTCGCCGACGCCCGCGGGTTCTGCCAGGCCCGCGGCGGGCAGCTCATGACCGTGCGCTCCACCGTGGCCGAGGCCGCCATCGCCCTGCTGGCGCGGAACCGGAGCGACGCCCGCCTGTGGATCGGGCTGCAGCTGCCGCCGGGCCGGTGCCCGGAGCCCGCCCGCCGGCTGCGGGGCTTCCGCTGGGTCACGGGCGACGAGCACACGGACTACACCCGCTGGGGGCCGGGGGGCGCCGGCTGCGGGCCCCAGTGCGTGGCCGTGGCGGCCCCGCACCTCACCTGGGAGGAGAAGCGGTGTGACTCCGAAGCGGACGGCTTCCTGTGTGAGTACAACTACCCCGGCACCTGCCCCAAGCTCGCCCCCGGGCCGGGCCTGGAGGTGACCTACACCCCCCCCTTCGAGGCGCCGGACAGCGACCTCCTGGTCCTCCCCCCCCAGACCACCGCCCGGGTCCCGGCCCTGGGGCTGGAGCTGGTGTGCCAGGAGGGGGCCGGCGGGGGGCTGCGGTGGAGCTCAGCCAGCCCCGGGGCCTGGCCCTGCCAGCTGGGCAACGGCGGGTGCGAGGACTCGTGCCAGGGGGACGGCGGGACCCCGCGCTGCGCCTGCCCCCCCGGGAAGCAGCTGGCCCGGGACCAACGCAGCTGCTCCTCCCTGTGCGCCGACGCCCCCTGCGAGCACCACTGCATCCCGCTGGCGGCCAACTTCACCTGCATGTGCCACCAGGGCTACGAGCTGGCAGCGGATGGCATCAGCTGCAGAGACATCGACGACTGCCGCACCACACCGGCCCTGTGCGAGCAGGTGTGCGTCAACACCGAGGGGGGGTTCCAGTGCCGGTGCCACCCGGGCTACGAGCTGGTGGAGGGCAAATGTGAGGACGTGATCGACTGCTACGAAGAGAAGTGTCACCACCAGTGTGAGGATGTGCCAGGGGGCTACCGCTGCAGCTGCTTCAGTGGCTACGCCCCATCCCCCCAGGACTCCCATAAATGTGCCCTCTTCTGCAACCAGACTGAGTGCCCCGCAGACTGTGACCCCCATACCCAGGATACGTGCTACTGCCCCGACGGCTTCGTTTTGGATCACCACAACGGGAGTGCGAAGATGTGTGTGGATATCGACGAGTGTGAGCAAGGCATCTGTGACCACGAGTGCACCAATAAGCCAGGCGGCTACACGTGTCAATGCCAGGAGGGGTACAGCCTCTACCGAGAGCACGCCTGTATTCCTGACGATGAGTTTTCCGGGGAGACGGAGCTCTACCCGAAAACAGCAGCCCCCACCCGTGTCCCCCCGACGGCAGACAGCCTCCACCCCGGAGTGCTGATCGGAATCAGCATTGGCATCCTGGCCACAATTTTGGTCTTGATGGCCGTTCTCTACTACCTGATGAAGAAGCACTTCCCAATTCATGGAGCCATGGATTATAAATGTAGCAAGAGGACAGAAAAGGAAGTGGTACTGCAGCAAGTTACCCCAGGGTGCCCCTCTGCTAACCAGAAACTGTAAAAAATCCCGCTGGATTGAAAGGAAAAAGAGGGAAGTGGTTGGACTTTTTCAGATTTCCGATGAAAAATTATCGAGGAAAGTTATTAAAACTTTGCAGGAAACAATTTCACTATTTTTCAGCTAGCTGCAGAAAAATATGCTTTGCACGAGATGAGAAAACTGAATGGTAAAGCATATGGTGCTGAACCAATCCCATTTGTGTGTCTTTAAAGAAACCAGTAGTTGCCTTTTGGATTTCCCCCCTTCTCCAGACTTGGTGATCTTGGTGGGGTTTAAAGAGAGAACTTTTTGTTATTTTTTGGGCATTGAGAAAACTGCCCTTGTTTGGAACTGACTATTGAAATCTGACTATAAAACAAGAGAATATATGCAACTGACTATTCAACGGTAATAGACTTTGAAGCGGTGTAGTGAAAGCAGCTTTCATCCAGAGACAGTGTCATGAGTTCTTTCCCATATCAGACTGGAGCGACTGAGCAATCAGGAAAAGCTGGAATACTCCTGTGATCGATAGAGGTTTGGTTGATTTTTTTTTTTTTTAAATGGCTGATTACTAACAAGTAGCAAAGATCTTTCCATCAGTTCTTCCTCTACTTTCCATTGTCCTGTCCCCTTTGCAGCTCCCCTCATTTATGCATCTTCGGGTTGGTCCTGCCCATTACAACGGTATCTGAGCACCTTTCATGTAAAATCAATAGCAAAAGCAAAGCCCCTAATGGACTTCATGGAATCTCTGCCCCTCCTCCCTTTCAGGGTCAGAACTCTGCTTATTTGATTGCTGTTTGTTTTGTTACAGGGTTTTGAGGGGGGTGGATGTTTGGGTACATGAAGCTATCAATGGTGTGTCATTCTTGCTATGGTGGACTGAGAAGCCTTCCCATTTGATGGTTGTGTCTTCCACTCACACTTTCTCTAGAGGTTTTGTTCCCTTTCTCTCATTGTCAGGTTAAAACATAATTAATGAAACCACTTCATATTCTCCTAATAATAAGAATATATGAACCGCCATACTGGATCAGACCAAAGGTCCATCTAGCCCAGTGTCCTGTCTTCCAATAATGGCCAATGCCAGGTGCCCCAGAGGAAATTAACAGAACAGGTAACCATCAAGTGATCCATTCCCTGTCACCCATTCCCAGCTTCTGGCAAACACAGGCTACGGACACCACCCTTGTCCATCCTGGCTAGGGACACCATCTCTGTTCATCCTCCATACATTTATCTTGTTCTTTTTTTGAACACTGTTACAGTCTTGGCTTTCACAACATCCTCTGGCAAGGAGTTCCACAGGTTGACTGTGCATTGTGTGAAAAAAATACTTCCTTTTGTTGTTTTTTAAATCTGCTGCCTATTAACATGATGGTAGGGCATTTTTGCCCAGCTCTGCTAAATCCCTCATCTCCTGTCTAGATGTTTGTTATGGGCCCAGTCCTACCCACACAGAGGCAAAATTTCCATTGACTTCAGTGGGAGCAGGCTCAGGTCCTCTGTCCGCCAATCAGTACTATAGTGGGCAAAATCTGAAAAATTCATTTCACATTTTCCTTTCCAGATCCTTTTATCAAGTGTTGAGATGAAGGGTTCGGAGGCTGTAAAAGCCGAGGGTCAAACCAGTGTTCAAAGGGGACGGGCAGTACAACCTTCATGAGATTGTGGCAGAAAATGAGCCCAAATGCTGAGAGGACTCTAAGGGCCTTTTCCTGCTCCGATTAAGCCAATGAAAGCTTTGACATTGGCTTCAAGAGGAGCATGATTGAGGTCTACTGGGCAGGGTCCCATGCCAATGAAATATTGATATGCAGCAGTGCTCAGTTTTCTAGCAGAAAATTTTACAATTCTGGGAAAGCAAACCCAGACATATAGGTGACTGCTTGCAAATTAATCCTAGAATATCAGGGTTGGAAGGGACCTCAGGAGGTATCTAGTCCAACCCCCTGCTCAAAGCAGGACTAACCCCAACTAAATCATCCCAGCCAGGGCTTTGTCAAGCCTGACCGTAAAAAGCTCTAAGGAAAAAGATTCTACCACCTCCCTAGGTAACCCATTCCAATGCTTCACCACCCTCCTAGTAAAAAAGTTTTTCCTAATATCCAACCTAAACCTCCTCTACTGCTACTTGAGACCATTACTCCTTGTTCTGTCATCTGCTACCACTGAGAACAGTCTAGATCCATCCTCTTTAGAACCCCCTTTCAGGTAGCTGAAAGCAGCTAGCAAATCTCCCCTCAGTCTTCTTTTCTGTAGATCAGCGGTTCTCAACCTTGTGAGAACCGCGACCCTTTTTTCACTAGCGGCTTCTCGGCACGACCCTTGTGTGTCCGCCAAAAAGCCGCCAAATTGATTATTTCCGCATTCCGCGGCGTTTCAATGGACATTCCGATCGCTCCCGACTCTCTGCCGAAGTGATTGCTTCCGCTTTCGCAAGCGCTTCGGCGGAGAATCGGGAGAGTGGGTATGTCCGCCGAAAAGCCGCCGAATTCGGAAATAATCAATTTGGCGGTTTCATGGTGGCCACAGGGGCTCGCGACCCCTTGGGAAGCGCTCGGCGACCCCCAAAGGGGTCGCGACCCACAGGTTGAGAACCGCTGCTGTAGACTAAACAATCCCAGTTCTCTCAGCCTCTCCTCATAAGTCATGTGCTCCAGGCCCCTAATCATTTTAGTTGCCCTCCGCTGAACTCTTCCCAATTTTTCCACATCCTTCTTGTAGTGTGGGCCCCAAAACTGGACACAGTACTCCAGATGAGGCCTCACTAATACAGAATAGAGGGAAATGATCACATCCCTCCATCTGCTGGCAATGCTACATATACAACCCAAAATGCCATTAGCCTTCTTGACAACAAGGGAACACTGACTCATATCCAGCTTCTCGTCCACTATAGCCCCTTGGTCATTTTCTGCAGAACTGCTGCCTACCCACTCAGACCGTAGTCTGTAGCCGTGCCTGGGATTCTTCCTTTCTAAGTGCAGGGCTCTGCACTTGTCCTTGTTTAACCTCATCAAATTTCTTTTGACCCAATCCTCTAATTTGTCTAGATCCCTCTGTATCCTATCGCTACCCTGATTGAGGAACTGATTGGTAAAGGAGCATGCAGGACACCAACTGGTTTTTCTTAAGAAAGTTTACTGTTAAGAGATTGAGAAACTTGATTTTTCTAATCTTCCCCTTTTTGGGTGAAAGTAACTGTAGGTACATACAAAGTGAGACTGCTATCACATGGTCTTATTTTTTTCCTGATATGCCAGAATGATCAAAGTACATTTCAACTTTTGGACAAAAAAGAAACAGAAGGAGAAATGTGTTACATGAAATCTAGCTTTCTTACTGTAAATGGTTCAATCCACAGTTTTGTAAATGCAGGACATTTGTAAATAGTTATTTATTTATTGGAAATGTACCCTATGCAATCCATAATCACTTCGTGATTTCACAGGCATACAAATAAAGCTTGACAAACCTGGTTTATAAAATGTGGTAATGAAATGTTCTTTCGCTCCTCTCCCCACAACCTGCTTGAATAACAGCAGATGCTGATCTTTCCTTATCAAGAACGCTTTCGTTACTGGGCAAATTCTCAGAAGTGCCCAACTCCCACAGATCCCATTGGAGTCCATGCGTGCTGCAAATTCCAGCACCTTTGAAATTTAGGCCAAAGGTTCTTCTATAACTATTTTGCAAGTGTGATTATTATCAGTGATAATGCACTGTAAATAATGGAGAATAAGATTAAAATATCAATGTTAATGAAATAGAAATAAGATGATAGCTATGTAGGGCCAAATGTATCCTTCGTGTCACTCCACTGAAATATCTACCTATCCACACCAACTCCTCTGAAGTCAGTGGATTCGTCCCCTCTCTTCATCTCTGTGCGTCTCCCCCCTTCCTCCGTGCAGGAAAGGAGCAGCTGGGAATGAAGCTTTCATTATTCTTAGAGGTTTATGTTATGTACGTCCACTTCAATTTTTATTCAGAGCAGCTACAAGAAAATGAAAGACAGATGTTTCCCCTAGAGCTGCTTCAATGTATGCCCATAAATAATAGTGTTTTGTTTTAAAACAGCCCCAGAAGTTTGCATATGACAGTGCATCCAAGTGGTTCCTTTTGGATGGCATATGAGAGACTAAATCCTACAGCAGGAGGCTCACTGGAGTCTGGGAGACCCAGGGGACAATTCATATGAGTAAGAGAGGTGGGACTTAGTGTGCTATGATGAATTCCAGCCCTACAAATACCCCACCTGCCACTGATGTCATCCCTCGGATATGGGTTCCAGATGATCCAACCTTTGGACGGCAAAGTCAGGTCAGGGTTTAAATTCCCAGCTGGGCTTTCCTTTGAATCCAGCTGTGGGTGAATGATTCCCCCTGATTTCGGTCCTTTTCTTCCCCTGCCTTTTGCGCTTTGCCCTGGGCTGTTGTGTTGGCCGGCTCACCTGTCTGCAGACCGCGGGAGAGCTGCCAAATCTTGTTTCCACTGTTCAGAGTGAAGCAAACTGTAACTGAAAGGCGGGAGATGGCCGGGCTCTTTCCACGGCCCGTGAAGGAGTTGCACGCAAGGAACTTTCCGTCCCTTTGAAGTGCCCTGCCCGGACGCCTGTGCCAATGGGACAGAGGCAGCTCCGGCCATGCACCCTCCGGTGCTCCAAAGGGGATGGAGAGGAGGTAGACCAATCTCCCTTGCTCCCCTTCACCCATGCACTGGTCAGCTCTGCTCCCAGGCACTCAGAGGGCAGTATGGAGCCTCCATTGAAAGCATGTAGCAACAGGCATATTCTTTCTGTACCTTAGGGAACTCCAGCACAAATTCCTGGTGTAGTACAGCCTGGGTGGGGGAAGCGTAAGGAGTCCTGGTACAATGTTCCCTCTAATTTTTGACAGGCCGGGTACGCCAAAAATGTCTTCCATGCAAATTTTTGACAGGCCGTTGTCCCTTCTCCGGTGAATCCTGGCTTTGTAACTAAGTTAACGTCCTGAACAGAAAGGGAAGGCCAGAGAAGCTTCCAACAGTACAGTTTTTCCCCAGGATATATGCTGGTCAGAGTCCCTAAGCCTCGGGTGGGATGTTCAGAAACAGTCAGTGTTGGCCCAAGGTCTGATCTACACTTAAGTTAGGTTGACATAGCTACGGTGCCCCCACTTTAACCATACCAGTATAACCCTAGCCCTCTACCAGCATAGTTAAGAGGCACAACTTCTAGTAAAGACAAAGCCATAGGCCAACGCTGAGTGGTTCTGAAAATCCCATCCAATGTGTCTGAACTAGCTGAAAAATTAAGAAAAAGGACCCCCCTTAAATTAATAATAGTAAGAGTCTCCCAAACACGCCTTTTTACTATTTCCTCTGACCCTTCTACCGTCAATAATTTGCATAGCAGAAAAACAAGGGGGGGAAATCAATTAAATAGCCAAAGGTGTTTTAAGTGAAAAAAGTCAGGCCATAAACAAAAACCTAGCCGGTAGCCACCCCTACAAGAACCCATCCACTGGGATTTTTCTTAATGTTATCATCCTAACTCAGTCAGTCTGGAAAGAAGATGCACGTTTTTCTAAGTGAGGGTAATTCACCACAGGGACAGGTTGTGGAGGGATGTGGCAAATTCACCACCCATTGGAGTCTTTAAATAAATACCAGATGTCTTTCTACATGATACGCTCTAGTCTAGTTCACCCTGCAGTGCTGGGCTTAACGTAGGACTCTCTGGGTGATGTTCTGTGGCTACAGGGGGTCAGATAAGGTGACCGTAGTGGATCAAAGACACTTAACTAAAGCACTCTTGAGATTTGACAGTATTCTGAGTTACATGCTGTGCCAAGGCCCCTGTGAGCAGCAAGGGAGAGAAGGGCGTGTTTCGATGTTGGGAATTTTTGTACTCATGGGGCTAAGCAAGCGCTATTGTACACGCCCAAGGCATGGCAATATCCCAGCACAGGACACACCCGGAAATTCGATTTGTACTTTTTATTGCTTGAGCATAATTGAAATGTTATTAAAGAACCTCTCCCAGACCAAGATGCCTTTGCCTCCCTTGTGTGCAATTGAAAGCGAGGAGCATTGTAACAGTGATCAAAGCAAAAGAGCAGCCCAGGGTTGGCCTTTGGGAACGTAACCTTTGCTGTAAATCAACCGGCAGGGATGCAGACGAAGAGTGATCAGCAGCTCTGGGAAATCATGCCGGGCCCAGCACTGGTGGGGGTTGTGAAAGCGTTTGCGGGGCCTGCGTCTCCGTTGCCCTGCATCTTGTGCCGTCCTTTGCACAAAAGCAAAACGGGCACGAAATGTTACCGGCTCGGGATGCTAGGGGCACATGGCGCTGGTGGAAAGGAGCACGCCAAGTGAAGAGCCAGGAGAGCCAGCCCTGTGACGACCCGCTAAGACAGTGCGGTGGTTCGCCAGAGGACAGGAGCCACTTAATGGCATTTTACAGGGCATAGCCAGCACGTGGAATCCCTTCCACAAATCAGTTTATACAGACTGCGAGCCGTCTCGTCGACTGACAAGGGGACTACTCACAGTGCAGAATGGTGAGCGTGTTAAGTAAACTGTTCACTCCATGGTAGGGGCCCAAATTTGGAGCATCTCAGATAAACCTGTCCACCTCCGATTCTTGTACTCCTTTGTCAACTGAGAGGGGTGAGGATTAAAGTGGACTCTGGTGTTTGTCCTTGAAAATGTGACTAATTAGACTGTGAGCTCTCCGGCCGTCTTTGTGTTCTGGGTTTCTAGTGCAGCGGAGTCCTGGTCTCTGAGGAGGTGCTATGGTAATAATAATAATTAACAATAATGTGGAGTTGCAGAAGAGAAGACAAATGGGCCCATGTTGATGGATGTTGCCACGCTAGCAGACAGAAACATGAAATGGAAACAAGGCGAGACAACAGCGAAGTATTATGCAAAGTGGAACCATTATGGAAAATTAGGCCAACGATGATTCCAGGGGTTGCTGGGGCACTTGGAGCAATCTCTGAGGGTATGAACGGGCAGCTCAAGAACATGTTAGGACATCACCAGCGGTGACTTCCAGGCGACAGTGTTTTTAGGTACCGCAAGAATTTTAAGGAAAGCCAAACAAGACCAAGAATCAGAGAGGTAGCCGTGTTAGTCTGGAATAGCAGAGGTAACAAAAGGCACCTTAAAGACTAACTATAAAGTTTTGGCACCTTAAAGACTAACTATAAAGTTTTGAATCATAAGCTTTCGTGGGCTAATACCCACTTCGTCGGATGCATTTGAGCAACTAAAATGCAGGAATTCCGCAGAGGGTGGAACGAAACTCCTGTCTACCCAAATCTTTGGAGTCCGTTCTCGTCTAGGATTTATTGCTGATTCGCCAGGACACATTTTAGACCGTGGCTTCCCACTTTTTATGCCTAAAGATCTTGTATGTTGTGAAGGCTCTTTGTTTCAAAAACAAAACCCTCCCCAGAATGTAATATGGAGGGATAATAAGAACAGTACTACAGGCCAACAGTGTGGCTTTTGATTTTTCCATGGTACAGTTACAGATGGGATTATTCATGCCGCTCGGTCCTACCCACCATTGCTCTTTCTACTGATCTAAAAGAACCGCAAGCATTTCGAAAGTCTGGATTCTGTTAATGTTCATGTCCATGGCAAATTCTCATTCACTAAATCGGAGCTAGACTGAGCCTTAAATCAGTCCTTTGGGGTTAGGTTACTGCCACTCGTTGTACTTTCTGCAGACCAGGGGGTACAATTTTCCCTTGAGAGACACTTTACTAGGTTAATGGGTGGATTTTCAAAAAACCCAGCAGCCTCCATTGTTCTTAATGGGTGTTGTGCCCTTGTAAACATCATAAATTGCTAAGGATAGTGCATCCCTTTCCAAACACTGGGGATAAAAGAAGATTCTCTCTCTCTCTCTCTCTCTCTCTCTCTCTCTCTCTCTCTCTCCCTCCTTAGAAGGGCGGAGCCTATTCCCAGTGAGATCAGCAGAAAAACTCCTCCTGAAGCCGTCAGGCTTACGCTGTGGACCCCTGGCTGACCACTATCCTGTATCATCTCCCTTGTGCTGAGCAGGCTCAGAGGAAACAACCCATTTCAGAGAAGCCAACAGAAAACTCCTGCCCCGCGAGCAAATGCCCGGGATGGGAGTGGCTAAGAGAATCCTCATTCTAGGTCCTTCACCACCTTGAGTGGCACCTTCCTCCAGGCCTGGTCCTCAAAGGTCGCAGTGGCAAGGGACGGCTGAGGCTATTGGAGGAATCGATCAAGAAACAAGCCCAGCCGCCCAAAGAGAGAACAAGCAGGTGCCGGTCTCTTAGCCGGCTTACCCAGCAGCCGTGCAAGGCCCCACCCAGCCGCAGCCCAAAGGCAGGAACCGACCTAGAAGCAAACGGTCCTCACACGGACGACTTGCGCAGGCTTCTTTACCCATCCGGAAGGGTGAGATGCAGCAGCAGGGCGAGGGGGCTCATTACAAGAGGCTTGGTCCTGCCAAGGAGGGGCCAGGAGGAGGCGCCCTTTCAGGAGGCGGCGGTCCCAAGGAGGAGGACACAGGCCATCTGGAAGGGGATAGTCTTTGCCAGGAGGGTGCAGGGCTCAGGGTGCACCGGCTCCCGCGGGCAATGCAAAGGTGGGCACCAGCAGCCCTTGCTCGTCTCCTCCCCCTTGGGGACGGCACGGTAATCGAGCGGCTCCGCCTCCCTTTCCTCCTCCGCGGCATCCAGGTCCGGGGAGCAGCAGCAGAAGCTGGCGTGGCAGCTCCGCCGTGGCACCCCGCGGAAGGGGTGCCTGAAGCTCTCCGAGAGGCAGCCGTAGAGGATGGGGTTGGCGCAGCTGTTGGAGTAGCTGAGGACGAGAGAGGCGTCGTTCGCCGCCGCGTCCAGGCGGCCGGGCAGCAGCAGGTTCGCCAGCTGGACCACGTAAAAGGGCACCCAGCACACCACGAACGTGGGCACCGCGATCAACGCCAGCCGGGTCAGCTTCCCCGCCGAGCGCCGCCGCTGCTGCCAGCCCAGCCGCTGAGCCATCGCCGGCCGCTTGCCCACAGTCAGCAGCGAGCAGAGGCTCATGGCCAGCACCGGCAGCAGGAAGCCCAGCAAGGTCGTGTAGACCACAAAGGCAGCTGACCAGGCCGGACTAGGCCACAGCAGGTTGCGGGGGGGCGGCTGTGCCGGCGAAGATGGGGATGGGCGAGGCCACCGGAAGCAAGAGCAGCCAGACCCCTCCATTGACCCTCTTGGCCCCCCGGGGCCGGCGGTAGGTGGCTGCCCGCAGCGGGAGCACCACGGCGACGTAGCGGTCCAGGCTGGGCACGGCCAGGCCGAAGGCGCCGATGAACCTGTTGAGCCCGTCCACGCCCAGCACGGTGCGGCACAGGGCCCGGCCGAAGGGCCAGTGCCGCGGACGTCGCCACGAAGGGGATGCTGCGGGCGAGGAGCTCGTCGGCGACGGCCCGGTGGAGCAGGTACCTGTCGGTGGCCGTCTTCATCTTGGCGTGGCGCAGGATGGCGAAGATCACCAGGGAGTGGCCGAGCAGCCCCAGCGGGCACACCAGGGCGTAGAGACGCTGGGTCATTACCGTGCCCGCCATCGCTCCGGCGCTGCCACCCCACTCCTCCGCCCGCTGCCGCTGGCCCCGCTGTGCCAAGAGGGCGCTGGCGTTGGGAGGGACGGCGGAAGCCGCCCAGCTGGATGGAGTCCACAGAGCCCCGCTCGCCTCCTGGGATCCCGCCGGCGGGTGGTTGGCATCGGTGTTCATGTTGGCAACTGTCCCATCGGGGGGAGGGGGAGCAAAGGGCTGTGGGGGGGTGGATGATGCTAGAGCATGGGTGATGCTGGGGAGGGGGTGGGATGCTGCGGCGGGGGATGGCTGGCGTTGCCTGCTAAGGAATGGAGGCTGCCGAAGGATGCTGTGGAAGCTGGATTCTGCTGACGGACGAGAGGCCGCTGCCTGCCAGCGGATGGCGCCGCCAGGAGAGGAAGATCACAGCCGGGGTTGGAGGATGCTGCCTGGCAGATGAGCTTCTCAGCATGCAGCTGGTTCGAAGAGAGACAGAGGAAGAGGAGGAAAGGTGAGATTTCGGTGCCCGTAGCAGCAGCAGCTGCTGCAAAACCGTGCCCTCCGCTGCTGCTGCCTTAATTGTCAATTCGCTGTCACACACCACCACTAGCTCCAATCACAGGCCGCACTCACAGGCGAGGGTGCCTTGGATTTGCTTCCCGGCTAGACAATAGCGCACTAGATGGCTGGGCAGTGACCGACTCAGACCATGGACGTAGAGTCAAGGGTGTGCGGCAGCACTGTCATTTGCTGCAACGTGTCTGGAACAATCCTAATGAAACGTTTCATCTCTCCTGGGGCGCTCCGCAGATCTTAATTCGTTCATTAGCCCTTGCAAGGCAGGTAAAGCTAATGAAAACCCTTTCCTGCTGCTGAGCCGTAACTCTACTCCACAGACAGCCGCAAGGACAGCAATAGGCTCCTAATGAGGTCAACAATTCGGTCCTAATCAAGGGGAATGAAGTTAGCGGGATCTGGCCCTTGCAGAGGCCGCTCTCCTTCCATTCCACTGCGAGTTACTCTCATTGGCTTGAATCATTTCTGGCCTGGAATAAACTGTTGCCACAGGAAAGTCCAGCTTTCTGATCAGGAGTTTCCATCTAAAATCAAGGCCAGTCCCTTCCCCCTTCTCTTGGATATTCCCCCTGCCAGTGCTCTGAAAATGGCTAAGAGAAATGCTTCCTCTTTCAGGGTCCCCCCTGTCAGTGCTAGCAGCCTGTTAGATTGGAGGGGTTGGGGGGGGGGTTCTTAATACACAGATCACATAGTTGCCGGTAACTCTGCGTAATAGCTGCTGGTTGCATCGCAGGGGCTCACAACCAGCCATACAGGCATCCTGGCGAGGGGGGAAGAGGCTCCCGGCAAAACTCTCCCCGATCAGTAACAACATTTACATTTACCAGCCCGAAGGACCGCGCACCAATGATACATGTACAGGGATCAAGGAGGTACCTCTGGGGGACAGACCTGCAGGTAAGCGACACACAGCCCAGTGCAAGGTGTCACCCCATGGGCGAGGCATTAAAGGAAGGAAGGTTGCCTTGGCGACTAGAGATGGCCCTCCCTGATTGGTTAGCGCTCAGGTGCTGGGTTTGAAATCACTTCCCACTGCAGAGAAGAGCAAAGGCCCCCTCAGTTCCCCCCCCCCCACCACCACCACTGAATTTCTCTTGCCAGTCTACTGAAGTGGACCCAGAAGCAGAGCGGGGGGGAAGGATGGGGGTCAAATAAACCAGTGGTTCTCAATCAGGGGGTCTGCGGACTATGTCTGAGGGGTCCGCGAAAGGCTTAGATTGAAAACTGACTGAACAGAATTCAACTATAGATACACAGACAATAGATTTCCAAAGGGGCCCACACGTCTAATTCCTCATTTCCAAAGGGGTCCATACATGGGGGGGGGGGTAAGCTTGAAAACCGGATTGGACCGAGCAAAAACCGAGCGCAGACGTTATTCTGATCCCCTGACTCTCCTTACACCACAAGCAGTCCTATTGGCTTGGATTATGTAGGGTGACTACACAGCAAGTGTGAAAAACCGTGACGGGGTGGGGGTAATAGGATCCTATCTAAGAAAAAGACCCCAAAATCAGGACTGTCCCTATAAAATCGGGACATCTGGTCCCCCTAGGATTACTCCTGGAGTAAAGTCCCTTCGGTGTGTGTAAGGGTATCGGAATCCATCCCTCTGGGAGCAAGGGAAGGATTCTCTGGACAAGCCCAATGGGGAAAGGGCAGGAAGAACAAGGAGCAGAGAGCTGGATCTCTAGAATGAGGCAGGCAGCTGGCCTAGAGAAAGGGACCAGGGGAGCAAATGTGGACACTGATTACGCCTAGTGATGATCATTACGCCTAAAGCAATGATCCTCGCGTGACCCAGTGGCTCCAACAGGTGTGATGTGGAGGAAAATCAAGGTGCAGCCATCAGCCTGTAGGACTGGAAGAGTCAGCTGTGATGGGGCTCACCACCCAGCCAGGTGCTCACAACCGAAACAGCCTCGGGTAATCAAGAGGGCGACCTGCTCCACCTGAAGGCTGTCCTGTCTAAACAGGAGCAGGAGGCAGAGCAGAAAGGGGACTATCCCATTTGCAAGTGGTGGTAGGATCTCTTCCTGGTTGCTCCAGAACACTCACCTGACCAGGTAGAAACTTTGAGGACTTTGAGTTCAGGAGCTCTGAAGCAGGGTCCCAAGGGCCTTTGCTCTGATTACAACTGCTCCTTCCATGAGACTCTACTGACGGAGAGGGACTTGTTTGGGTTGTGTTTGGTTTTGGCTTCCCTTGACCCAGATTCTTTGCAGGGAACATTCTGGTGTCCCATTTGTTGACACTAAAGTGGGGCTCACCAGCAGTACCTCACCTGACCACAAGGGGTCGCGCGGGGGGCACCTTTACATACCTGCGTCAGCAGCTTCACTGTCCCATCTCGCCATCCCTCTGTTAACACACGTCCAGCCACCAGCCATCATCACTTCTAGAAGATGCCTCCCTCCTCAACTTGTTTGCGGTGTAGCCGTGTTGGTCCCAGGAGATGAGCGAGACAGGTTGGGGGACGTGATCTATTTGATTGGCCCGACTTCTGTGGGGGAAGGAGAAGCTTTCAAATGTCACAGCGAAAAGCTCTGTGTGGCTCCAAAGCAGGCCTGCGCAACTCGGCGACGGCCATATTACTGCAAAAAACTCCAGCTGTGGCCCAAAAATCCCCACCCTCACCCCGCCGCTATCCACTCCCTCCTACTCCCCCCCCCAAAAAACCCCAATCTCCCCCCTCCTTATCCCCTGACTGCCCCTCCAGGACCCCACCCCTCCATCTAAGCCTCCCTGCTCCTTATCCCCTGACTGCCCCCTCCTGAGGCACCTCACCACCACCCTAACTGCCCCCATGGAACACTACCCCCTATCCATGGCCGGATTACCCAATAAGCAGACTAAGCATGTGCTTAGGGCACCAGCAAAGCAGGGGGCACACACAAAAATGAGTTGTTGTTTTTTTAATTTGATATTTGAAAAAAAGCATCGAAGTAGTCAGCATGGGAAAAATCAGAACTTTGTTAGACTTCTTTACACTCCCCTACACACTCTTCCCCTGTTTTTCTGTTTTCTTTTTATTACTTATCCCCACCAAAACCAGGGGGGCATCCTACTGACGTAGATCAAAATAATGTGAGGAACTCAGATCCTGTCATGTATCGCAATAGCTGACTCATACATACCCTGCTGACTTGAACATGAATCTCTAGGGAGAAGTACAGCAGTTCCACTGTTATAGGCCCGTAAAGTTTAATGAAACAGGAAAAATGAAATTCAGCCACATTGATCTTCATGACACAATATTGAAAGACGGGATACAATGTGTAGTTCCAAATATAGAGATCGCACTATGTATTTTTCTAACATTGATGATTACTAACTGCTCCGCAAAATGCTCTTTTTTTTTTTCAGCTATAAAGAATAAAAAACCCTCAGAGAACAACAATGTATCAGGACAGACTTGATTCACCTTCCCTATTGTGCATGGAAGTGGACATGCTTCGTCGAGTCAGCTTTGATGAACTTATCCAGCATTTTGCAATCAGAAAATCTAGAAAGAAACTATTTTAATTTCAGAGTATATGCAAGTTTTGTGTCCTTTCGAATAATAACATTTTATTTTACGATATAGTATTGTTTTTATTTTGAATTACATATGGGAGGGCACCATAATCTTTTCAGTGCTTAGGGCCTCTATAGGTCTTAATCAGGCCCTGACCCCTGACTGCCCAAACCACTATCCACCCCCCCCCCCCACATCCCCTGACAGACCCCCAGGACTTCCACACCCCATTCAACCTGCCGCACGGCGGGCCTACTCCAGGGGAGGGGGGAGTGTGACGCAGCCCCCCGAGTGCTACCATGCGGTGGCGTTACTCCGGGGGGGGGCATGTTTGGCTCAGTGTGGAGCCAAACACGCTGCCTTGCAGGAGCGTGACGCAGCCCCGCCCTAACCCCCCCACCGCCCACTCAGCTCCCCTTCCCCTGCGACCAGCTCACCTTTCCACCGCTGTTGGCTTGCTGCTCATGCCTGCCCGACTCCGCTTCCCCCCCCCCCCACCTTACTGCTTGGCTTGCCCCACTCCCTACTCACCCCCTGCGGGTCGCACAGTGAGCCCAGACGGGCCGTATGTGGCCCCGGGGCCGCATGTTGTGCAGGCCTGCTCCATAGCTTGTCTCTTTCACCTACAGACGTTGCTCCAATAACAGAGATTACCCCCACACACACCTTGTCTGTCCCGTCACGACTGCCGTATGGAAAGCGCTAAAATACCCAGGGCTAGATCCTCCGCTGGTGTCACTGGGCATAGCTTCAGCTTCATGCTGATTTATGCGAGCGGAGACGCTGAGGAGGTACAGAGGCCGTGAATACAGCCCAATGCATTTCATCATAGCAACGTCCCTGGTACATTCTGTGTCTTGCTGGAGGATCCTGATCTTTTAATGTGGTGAAAGTGAAGCTTCAGTCTGGCAAGCTCATACGAGCATTCCTGAAAGAAGCTCTGGCCAAGCAATACATTCTGTCCTGGAGGTGCGGTGCCGTGTTAAACAGGGTTCCTGTTACAGCAATAAACCGGAAGGTGTGCAATGAAAGAGTATAATGGAACGCAGATTACACTGAATGGCTCCAAGTGCTAGAATTGAACAGGAAATGATTAAATACTCCTTTCCTGTGAAGGAGGAAAGTGGTGTGCTCCAAAACTTCATACCCATGACTGAGGTTTTAGCAATTGCTTATTCTTATCATGGAATTTGGCTTGAAATGATAAGAATTAACCCTGTGTAATGAAATCTAGTGCGTAATTAGTGTATTGAGTCTTTAGAAACATCATCAGCTGGCAAGTGAGATTGAGTTCCATGTACTGTGTTAATAATAGATCATGGGCTTTCATGTCTGAGTGCATGGCATTTTGCAAAGGCATACCATGCCCACCCTCACATTGCTCTGAATATTGTCAGCCAGACAGGACATACTGGTAGTTGAAACAAACTAGTAACTTACAGATGAGGCAATGCTGATGTCTTAGGTTGGTCTTGTAGTTAAAACACTAGGCTGGGACTCCGGAGATCTAGATTAAGAACATAAGAAAGGCCGTACTGGGTCAGACCAACGGTCCATCTAGCCCAGTATCTTGTCTACTGACGGTGGCCAATGCCAGGGGCCCCGGAGTGAGTGAACCTAACAGGTAATGATCAAGTGATCTCTCTCCTACCGTCCATCACCCCCTCTGACAAACAGAGGCTAGGGACACCATTTCTTACCCATCCTGGCTAATAGCCATTAATGGACTTAACCTCCATGAATTTATCCAGTTCGCTTTTAAACCCTGTTATAGTCCTAGCCTTCACAGCCTCCTCAGGCAAGGAGTTCCACAGGTTGACTGTGCGCTGTGTGAAGAAGAACTTCCTTTTATTTGTTCCATTCCATTCTGGGCTCTATCATAGACTTCCTGGGCCTCAGTTTTCCATCTGTAAAATGGGAATGATAAATCCTTCTTTTCTCCCACCACCTTTTCTCCCATGTCCATTTAGACTGGAAGCTCTTCAGTCCAGGGACTGTCCCTTACTATGTGTTTATGCAGTGCCTAGCGCAATGAGGCCTGATCTTAGTCAAGGTCTCTAAGTGTTCCTCTAAAACAAATAAATAACAAAAGTTATGCAACTATCAACTCGTGCACTACTTTTAAAAAAAATCAACCTGCCACTCTCTCTATGTGAAATTCCCCCAGACCTAAATTTCCTTGATCTGAGGCCTAGGATAAGCATTAGTAGTGCTGGACTGTTGACAGGTTTAAGGAGTAATGTCTCATAGCCCATTTGAACTTGGAATTGAAACTTTGTACCATGGGATAGGAGATAGTCACAGCTTTCCAATGAGTGCTTGTTTCTAACCCTGATAAGTCCAGAGATCTAGAACTTTGAGGTCGTTGTAGAGGACTTTTAAATTGATTGTTTTTTACTTGTTTCTCCATCTTAGCCCCGCTCAGTCAGACTCATGATAACTATGAAAACTGGGATTTCCATCCCGAATTGGGATGAAAAGTCAAAAAAAAATTGTGAAAAGGAAAGCTTGGAAATATTTCAGTTTGGAAATGGTGAAACATTTCTGATTGAAACAAAACATTTTGACATTCCTGAATTCAAAACTGTGCTTTTTTAAATTTGGTGAATTGAACTGAAAACATTTCATTTCAGCATGGTTCAACTTTAATCTGTGTCACCCCGATCTGCTGGAGTACCTCATGGGAGATGTAGTTTGAGTTGCTCATGCCTTCATTATCCTCCCTGGGTGAGTTTCCCTGGTCTGATTATATCTCACGTGAAAAGTGAAACTTTTCAGAAAAAACAAAATATTTTGGCAAAATAAACGTGTGGTGCGGTGCATTAGTCCCATCTCCGGTTCACTCTGCCCCACAACCAAACCCCCTAACCCTTGCTGCACAGAGATTCACCCCATGAAGGATGTGCAAGTTCCCGGCATAGCTCTTCCCCCCGCATCCTACCACCCTTATGTTGCTGTAGCACACTGGTCCCACTGCCATGGTCTTTCAGCACCTGCCAGGGGCTTTCAGCACTTGTAACGGGAATCAGGAGTTACCCTTTATAGAGAGAAGAAAATATACTTATCTTGTAAACCCTCCTGCTCTGTATGTGTCTGATCGCTGGGTGAAAGACAATCTGGATTTAGGGAAACTGTTCCCTGCACTGTATTTGTTTGCCTGCTAAGCAATCAATGGGTGGGCCTTTGCATCTTTTGACAGCTGGCTTATGAAAATACCTCCTGTCCTCCCTACAATATGATCACTCTGGAGTTTCATCTTCAGGCATGAAGCTTTTCTCTTTGATGCATCTTTTTGGATTCAGCAATGATAGAGCTACGAACCCACCCCTTCTTGATTTCACGAACTGTCTGAAGTAATTTCCTATGAGATACAATGCTAGTGCTGAAGACTCACTACTTACACTGCCTTACCACAACTGGTATGGGTTACGGTCATGCATTCAAAACCCCTGTAGTCTAATCCATGTTGGGTGAAATCCTCGCCCCGTGGAAGTCAAAGGGAATTGGACTGAATGCTCATCATGTTTTAATGTATGATTGTGAAACACTCAATGAGTCCGTAGGGCTCTATTCAGTGTAACATTAAAAAATCTTCCTTTCTACTGGTATAATTAGATTATTTGTACAATGGTGGCACCTAGAGGTCGCATCTGAAATCAGTGGCTTCCACACCAGAGCTAGATGCAATCAGGGAATTGGGGAGCCACAGAAGACAGAGCCCAGGGCTGGAAGACAGGGGCGGCTGATGGGGGTGCAGAATGAGGCAGGAAGAGACAGAGGGAAGTTGACTTGAGGCTGACGAAAAACACCATCAGGTCAGCGAAGCTGAACCAGCCTCCCAGGACCTTGGGTCAGAATCCGGTGGCGTAGGAGGGCCCAGGTTCCCTTACCCCGCCCAGAGCTGTGCCCACTAGGCGGGGTTGCCACCGGGGAGAACCGTTAGGTGTGACTGCTGCCTTGGGCCCTAACCACTAGGCAGGATTTCAGCAGAGCCAGCGACAGGGGGGTACAACGGGTACAGCTGTACCGGGCCCCGGACTTCGGGGGGGCCCCTGAAGTCCAGGGCGGGCCCGTTACACAGCTGTACCCCCTTGTCGCCCGGCCTGTGAGCGAGGCGCGGCTCCGGGCAGCCGCTGCAATGCTCATCAGCCCCCTCCCCCGGCCCCCAGCAGCCTCCCCCCGCCCCCCTTTGCTTCTCCCGACTGGGCCACGCGGCCAAAGCGCATGCGGGGGTTGGGGCCCGCGGGAGGCAGGAGACCGGCGGGGGGGGGGGCGCCGGCAGCAGGAGACCAGCGGGGGGGGGGGCGCGGGCAGCGGGAGACCGGCCGGGGGGGGGCCCCCCGCGGGCGGCGGGAGACCGGGGGGGGGGCGTACGATCTGCCGTACAGGGCCCCAAAATTCCTGTTGCCGGCCCTGGATTTCAGACAAAGCCCCCAACAATTGGTGGGAGTTGTTTGGTGAAATTTTCTATTTTTTTCTATAAACCCTTTTCCATCTTAACAAATATTTTGTGCGGGGGGCTGTTCATCCACAGTACTGATGGAGAGGAGGGGTTCCCTCAGCACAGCCCGCCTCCGCCTTCAGCTTCTGCCCACCCAGCACCCAGATCAAACTCTGCTTGTCATCGCATACTCCTTCCTTGTCTCCCGCATTCCCACTCGCAGGCTGTTTCCAGCCCCGTGGCCCCCCCTAGGTTTCTCCCAGAGACTTCCAGGCACAAACCTGTTCTCTGCCTGAATCTGTTCATCCCACAGCCCTGCTCCCCCTTTCCTCTGAAAACCCCCATTCCCCTGCCGCCCCCCACACAAGCATGAGTAAACTTACTCAGGAAGGTCTATGGGGCTACTGAGTAAAGTTGCACATATGCTTGAATGTTTACTCCTCACTGACAGGGCTCTCTGTGGGGAAGGAATCCATTCAGTGAGTTGTAGGAGGTGTTGGGAAGGGACACAGCTCTGTAGAGATATACCATGGACAATACATATCAACACTGACAGTTATTTGTTTGTATCACTGTCGCTGCTGAGACTTATTAAAAAAATATTGGGAAATTGCCCAGTGTCTCACATTAGGCTCATTTGTTGTACGAAAACCCACAAAAGTGTCGTCACATTCCTTGTTTGCCTCTAATACTAGTGCAGACCATCCCTTCCCTCTTCATCCTCCGGATCAAAGGTTCGGTGGAACCAGAAGAGGGCGCTGTGATCACCTACCACAATGTTCCTCCACCTTTTTGGTACCAGGGACTGGCTTGCTGCCTTCCTAATCCGAGTCAGGGAAATCTCAGGGACCCGTCATTGAGAAACGCGGCTCTAATCTGACCTCCTGCACATCATAGGCCAGAGAATTGCACCCAATCATTCCTGTAGGGGAAGGAGACTTCCTTTTTACCTTGGTGACCAGGGCTGGCCTTATCATGAGATGAACTGAGGTGGCCGCCACCTCAGGTGCCAGACTGTGACGGGTGTCACTAGGACCTAGAGTGCAGAAAATTGTGTCTGCTGCTGGTGCCTATGTCTTCTCTCTGCTCTAGATGCACAGAGATGGTGGAGGGCTGCGCTGGAGGAAGGAGGGCACGAGAGATATAACAGGCGGGCGGGAGAAAAGGTGAGAGGGAATAACAGAAAGCAGCAGGAGCTGCAGCCAGAGAGAGGAGGAGGAGACTGTTGTGTACCTCTCTAGTACCTCCCAGGAGCCTGAACTATTAACACCAGCTTCTCAGGGAGCTTCCTGTTTCCTGCTGCTTCCCTGAACCCACCTGAAGAGAACAGGCAGCCGGCTGAAATAGTAGGAGCCAGTTAGGCCCTTAAGTCACTGATATCTTCCCTCACTCAGGCCCTGCCACCAGCCCGCTTAATTGTCCCCCTCAACTGAGTGTTGAGAGCCACTAGAGCTGGCACAGAACCGCAGTCCTGAGTGAACGAAGAAAACACCCCTCCGGGGCAGCATTCAGAAAAAGAAAGCAAGCAAAGGAAACTTTCCTATCTAAGCAGGAAGGAGCTCTCCTGAGAGACACAGACACAAATGTTCACAGTGAGCCTTCCGGCCCCAGGGAGGATGTGAGTGGTGAGGAGATGCCTGATCTTCCAGATAGTCAGAGTGCAGATGACCTGGCAGCTACTGCAGCATCCATATCTCCATCTCAAACGGATGTAACCAGGCACATTCCTGAAGAAAAGTGTAGATTTGAGAAGAGTGTAGTGGAGGCGCAAGAAACAGATGCTGCTGAGTTTAGTTCCTTAAGTCGAGATGATCCAGGACTGTGGATGGGCCACAGCAAGTGAAGAACTTTATGTTCCCCCAAAACAGTGAAACTAGAAATTTCCATCCAACATATTACTGGCATCAGGGCCGGCAACAGAAATTTGGGGGCCCCCTACTCTGATAGTTTGGGCCCCCCCAGCCCAGCCGGGCTCCCTCCAGCCCAGCCAGCACCCCCCCCCCCCCAGCTGACAGCGCCTGGGGGAGGAAGCCCAGCCGTCCCGTCCCCCCCCCCCCCGCCCAGCTGGCGTTCCCCCCCCCCCCCCCACTGACAGCTGGCCGCAGCGGGAGCGAGAGCCCGGGAGCGGCGTGAGCCACCCTTGCTGCTCCCCCCCCCCCTTTCTCCCCCGGACTGCGCTGCTACCGCCGGCCGGGCTCACTGCTCCGGCCGGGGACACGCGCGCTAGTCCGGGGGAGAGCCGCGCTGGATGACTACGGGTAGAGCTGTACTGGGGCCCCCCTAAAGTGCGGGGCCCGGTACAGCTCTACCCGTAGTACCCCCCTGTCGCCAGCCCTGACTGGCATGAAACCCCCAATGGTGACCAATGCCATTGTGGGAATGCTTGCTAGCCAAAACCTAGCACTGCGTGGCACTTCAGATCGGCTGTATGTGTCAAACAATGGAGACTTTCTTAAAGCTGTGAAGCTGATGGCACAGTTTGATGCTGTACTCCAGGAGCATCTAAGAAGAGTCAGCACCCAAGAAATGTTCACACACCACTACCTTGGAAAAACCATTCAAAATGAGATCCCACCGTGACTGGCAACAAAAGTCAAACAGAAGATTGCGGCAGATCTGAAGTCAGCAAGATATTACTCTGTTATTCTGGGCTGCACACCTGACAACAGCCACATGGAACGAATGACTTGAATGGTGCATTTTGTAGCAACAACAGAACCTAGTGAAAATGTCCCGACAATGGTGACTGTCCGAGAGCATTTTCTAGGATTTATGGACATTGATGATACTCCAGGAGCTGGTATGACAAATGTGCTTCTTAAAAAGCTGGAAGATATGGGAATTGGAGAGGTGATTTGAGAGATTGGGACTACGATAATGGTGCCATGTAGCGGGGTGGCTACCCGCTCCCTACCAGAAGGGGTTAAAATCCAGCCCTTGGAGAGGGCTGGGGCTGAGGGCTGACAAGGAGTGAAGCCAGGCTGAGTGGGGGAAGCAGCCACAGCTGTGACTGGGCTCAATTAGGGCCCAGCTGGTCTGTACAAAAGGGCTGCTGGTTTGGAGCTAGGCAGTCTCTCTCCAGTCTTGTCGGGAGCAGGGCCTGGCTGCTGTCTGAGAAAGGGTACTGGGAGTGGAAGAAGGCTGGGGAAAGGCCAGAGCGGCAGGGGAGCTCCAGGCTGGCGACTCCCCAGTCTGCAGGGCCTGGCCAGAGGCCCATAGAGGTAGAGGAAGACAGCAGGCCCTACCCCCTTGCCTGTGATCACTGGCTCTTACACTGCAGTCTGCCCCAGGGAACGGGGGCTCATTGCTGACTGGCAGTAGCCACAAGCTGAGGCAAGGTGGGATTAGGGGATTGGAGTTCCCTGCAGAGGGGATACCCTGAGACTGTGGAGGTACTGCAGGGATGCAGCAACCCCAGGGAAGAGGGCACCGAGGTTTGGGAGGGACCCAGGCCGAGTGGCAAGCGGCGAGACATCGGCCTGCAGAGGGTGCTCCGGAGACTGGTGAGCTAATTCCCTGGACGTACCAGCAGGAGGCGCCGCAGGGTGAGTCCCCACGTGGTTACATGCCAATATGAGAGGAGGGAACAGAGGAGTGCAGACATGGATCTGAGAGTTCAACCCTTGAGCTTTTTTTGTCCCATGCAGTTCTCATTCATTGATCTTGGTGGTCAGTGATTCAGCATCAGCTTCTAATGTGGCTGATTTCTCTTGAATGGCAAACGCCTTTCAGATCTCAGAAGCTGAAAGACTGGAAGCTCAGATCTGAGGTCTGCAACGCCCTTTCTTCCAGGAGGGGCATCGGTATCTGTTTCATGAATTCTCTCAGATACCAAATGCTGGAAGAGTGTGTTATTGTGGCAACTTTAAGGCCAGGGTCTGAAAACATTAACGTACATGGGGTTGGAATGCATAGCTGGCTATTCTTTCCCTTCTTTAGACCATTGAGCTCAGATTAGAGTGGGTCAGATTAGGAAGGGAATCCAATATATGACCCTGGGATGCAAAATCTTCTGTGAAATTGAGACTCCATATCAAACTGAAGATCCATTTTAATCTGTTCCCATTTTGATGCTCAGGCTTAGGGCAGGTTATTGGGAATGTAGCAATGAGCTAAAATATATCAACGGACTCTGCTTGCAAACATGCTGTTGGCTTAAGCAGCTCTAACGAGACAGTGCTAGTTGGCACATTGTGTCCCGTCAAGAAAGACCTGTCGTGTTTTGTTTTTCTGTTCTCTTGGAATGCCTTACAACGATTTCTAAAAATTATCTTTGTGAAAATAATGACGGCAGGGTTCATGGACCTGTAACCTTCTTCTCCAAAGTTTAGGATATCCTGCGAGAGAGCGCATGTATCCTCTGTTAATAAAAACAAATGTCTGCAAGCAATGCTGCCCTTCATTTAGTTTAATGAACTTTCAAATGGGAGAGGGGTAGAAAGCAGACGTGAGCCGGAGGTTAAGCATGGGCAAATCTGCACTGCTCCATTGACGTTAGAGCTGATTGGGAAGTGAGATGCCACCCCCTGGCCCCATGAGCAGTTTAGACAAAACCAAACGTTTTTTTCACTTGTGTTGAAAATCTTTAAAGTTGTTCACAAAAAACATCTTTTTTTGTTTTGTTTTTTAGCAAGTCAAAAACCACGCAAACTGGTGGGAAAAAAAACCCCTTGCTATCTGGGTTTTGTCAAACAATTTCAAAGGAAATGGAATTTTTGCAATGGAAATTTCCACTTCCTTGAAAAGCCATTAAATATTTTTTTTAATGAACACCTTTTTAAACTGCTCCAATTGGCATTAATGCCAGTTTACACGTGACTAGGATCGGTCCTAATTAGTTGAAGTGACATAGTTCCAGATCAAGTTCTTCTATCGTGTATCCTAAAAGTGCTGGTGAATAAAACCAGGGCTGCTCACAAGCCCTTGCTAGATCATAGAGGAGCTCACTGAAGCATAAGAAGACAATAAGCTCTGGCGTCAGCAACAGATTTAGGCAGAACTCCTTGCACGGTCATGGAAAGCCCCTTTCTTCCTGTTAATAAGAACAGCCTTGATCCTGTAAGATGGCCCCAGGTAAGGGATGAAGAGAGGTGGAGACGCTATACAGAGAGCTGAAGGAGAAAGGTGGACTCGCAGGTGAGTGTAGCATTCCTGTTTGTAAATCGACTCCTGCAACTAACCTACGCCACCTACCTGAGTGTTTGTGGAGTGGTGTCCAGGCAGTGGGAATCAGTTGTTAAAGCGGTTAGATGTGTATGTACAGGGAAAGGGTTAGGGCAGTAGCAAACCTAACAACCAGACATGCAAATTGCAAGTTGTTAATCGCAAGCCAGTATCGCCGTGCAAAGTGAGTTGGTAATTAGGAGTATGCAATAACTACTGTCACAAGGGCAGATGTTGCAGAACAATTGTAATGATAATGAAACCGGACTGAAAATAAAAGTAAAAGACTCATGCACTGTATCCTCCGGGTTACGGACACTTATCTTGCAGTGTTGTGGCAGAGGGATTCACCAAGTGATAAATGGCTCCGCTGAGTAATTACAATAAGGCTCCCTTAGGTATCCAAGACTATATCCAAGCTGTCTCTCAAACCTCCTAATATACGTCTACACAATTTGGGTTCATGTACACACACGAGCTCTGCTCAAACTAGCACCTAAGAATAGCAGTGTGGTGGCACGGACAACTTTGGCTAGTTGCCGGAGTCTGTACCTAGGGTCTCAGATGGGGTTGTATCTCCCAGCTACTGTGTATGTAGACATACCCTTAAGGGCAAGCCTTTGACACCTTTATAGAAGGAGCAAAATATGACCGGCTTACGCAGTAACACAGGTTACAGTTTCCATTGTCATGGATGGGATTTATACTGAAGAGATGGGAATTGCAGCTACCATAGCAAGTAGATAGCAACTCTGTTCTGGAAACAGAATCTTTGGAGGAGGAACGTGTCAGGTGTACTAATGACAATACCTCTGTTGTGAGGGATATTGGGGAGAGTCTGTTAGGCCAGCTGCAGGGGATAATTGATAAATAGTTGGTCCAGGGCTTGTTGGGCAATCTGGCCTGCAGTCCCCAAAGATATAGGCCAGGGCTGTCTCAGCCACAGGCAAGGGACAATTTAAGTAGGTGCCACAAGCAGGGGGAATGGATTATAACGATTTTCTCATAAGAAGGTCAGGGAAAATGCTGACTAGAGCTAGTCAAAAGAAGGGATGAGCTTTCAGGAATGTGTTCCCAGCTGTATTGTTACCATTTAGTAGTTGTTATTATGGTGGAAGGCACCAGGTTATGCTGTAATGCAGTCTTATAAGTTCTTTTCCTTAATGTGTGAGCAAGCTTTTAGCCTTTGAAGAAATAGTGAATTGTTAGTTTTGTTGTCGCAGACTTTTATGGTCAGCTTTGTCCAGTGGCAGGAGAATTTGCTTTCTGGCTCTAGTGAATCTAATCAAGGAAATCTTGGAGACTGAAGCTTCCTGGATACTAGGCATTGGAATGGGGCTGAGATTTCTGGAAGAGGAGATTTCTGGAAGTTATTTCTGACCAGGAATACTGTATATAATGTAAATAACACATGTCATACTAAGAATATACCCAGACTCCACATTACTGATTTGAGAATCCAGGTCCTCCAATGGGAAGCTGACCTGTGAACCCCTGGACATGTGCAGAGGAGCAACATTATCTTATTTTACCTTTCAGGAGGAAGTTATTGACCTGACCAAAGTGTAGCTATGTCCTTGTTATACTGTAGAAATGGTATACTCTCAAGTGACTAACACAGAGGCTGCATATGGAGAAGACCAAGTTATGAACTTGTTATTGAACGTGAGGAGGTGTTTTAGAGGTGAGATGTGTGTTCGCCCAAATAATTTTGGTTTGGAAAATAAAGTTGATGAAGCTGGTCCTCTCTTGAAAGTGACTTTCAATGGTTGCATTAGATTGATATACCCACTAATCACTTTATTATGGAGGTACTGTCTGTGGGGCTATAGTGTCAGGCTGAGTCAGGATTTTGCCTTTGACAGGATCATCAAACCTCTCTGGATATACGCACACAAATAAATGACTTGTGTTTATTGTGTGGAGTCTATTAGCTCTTTGCATTGTATTAATGAGGAAAACTCTGATTATTATTCTACTATAGTCACATGGACCTATGGACTAGACACATGACCTATTAGAAGAGCTTTAAACATATTTGATTGGCTCAGATCCATTGGAAACAGGCGTCACAGGTACTGCTCCTTTTGGACTGCTGAGTTGGAGATGTCACAGATCAAAATGTAATGTACATCGTTTTAAAAAATACTATTTGTTAGAGTAGCATCTAGAGACCCCAACTGAGATGAGGGCCTCAACTTTTTTTTTCATTTCATGTAGTTTTGGGGTATTTTTTTTAAATCATTTTTTGGGGGGGGGTTCATTTGCTAAAATAAATCTAGCGAAATCTCAGAACTAAAGATCCTTTCCAAACATTTTGTTTTAAAAAGTTGAACTAAAATTGGTCTTAGGTTTGTCTAATAAAAGGGAAACAATTCTTTTTGCCAAATTTGACCCAAATTTCTGACTAGTTTCAGTTGACCCCAAATGACATAAACTATTTGTCCAAAAATATTTTCTCAGCTCTGTCCTGGAGTTCACAAAGCCCCCAATTCTTTTAGGTATAAGCAAGTGCAGACCGTAGTCCTCAGTTTTTGGTTGTGATCTCATTACTAATGACAAACATGTGGCTGTGATTCAAATTTCTCCCACTTCTTAAACCGCAGCCTCTGGGGAAGAAGGGAGGGGCGCTGAAAAGGTGATCCCAAGATGTCAGTCACAGCTCTAAGTGCACTGGAGGGGGAAAATGCTAATCAGTGTTTCAAACGAAGTGGTCTATGATATCAAGGGGCCTTACAACTTAGATAATAACCCATATCTTCAGTGCACCTTGAAGTATTAAGCATGCACAGGCCCTTAATAACTGTTCCTCTTTATTTTGATTCCTGAAACAAAATAAAGCTAAATATCATCAGGGGGAAGTGAGCGGAAAGCAAGAGAACAAGAGACATTCAGAGTGAATACAAGGCACACTTTTTAAACAATGAGGGTAATTAATCACTGGCACAATTTACCACGGGTTAGGGTGGATTCTCTATCTATCCCTGGCCATTTTTAAATCAAGGGTGGATGTTTCTCTAGAGGACATGCTCTAGTTCAAACAGGAATCCGTTCAGGGAAGTCCTATGGCCTGAGTTAGACAGGAGGTCAGACTAGTTTATCGCAGTGGTCCCTTCTGGCTTTCCAGTCGCTGAACAATTTTTCTGGTGTTCCTAAATTTGAGTCCCTATGTTTATCAATGAAATCTTAGGCCCTGACCCAACAACTCTTATGCATGCGTGTAATTTTTCTCACACAAGTGTTGCACAAATCTGTTCTTGCCTTGGAGGCCTTTCCAATTTACTTTCCAACAACAGCCAAAAGACTCAAGGTAACCTGAACAAAAAGGGTTTATTTGTGCACAAATGGGGGATCAGGGGAATATAACTCCAAAGCCTGAAAGCCACTGACACAGGGTGGGCAAAACATATATACAGAGTTAGAATATGTAAGCAACCAATCCCATCAAAGAGAGTCACAGCTACATACAGCCAATAATCATATGCCACATACATGCTTGTACACAGATTCAAACAGCACCATGGCTACCAGCCGTGAGTTCCTGCTTTTACTGTTACACAAGCATGACAGACATTGTTGCAAAGTAAGACATGAGCTGCCAGGCCTAGGTGCAAGCTCAGTCTCTGATTTTGGCTACATGCTCACCCAGCTGACAGACTCCATTTTAAAACAAAAACTCCATCTTGCATTACATATTACATAACTATTAACCCCGCAGTTGCCGCAAGGATAACGCATCTTATACACTATATAGTTAAACTCCTGTTAAGCTCCTGTTTCTATAGCAGTTAACTAGAAACAGGCAGCTAACATTACAGAGTAAGTAATCAATAAATACCATTTTCATATTTGTACTACACAAGTAGTCTCATTTAACGCAGAACGACTGATCCTATAAGTAAAGTTACACATGAGCTTAACTGTTTGCTGGCTCAGTCTTAGACGCAACCTCTCTGAAATAAATAAAAACTGGTTTTGTTTTTTAAAAAAGATGTTTGGCCTCTGACCACCCTGTCCTCCACAGCTGTGGCCACCTTCCCAATCAGGCTTTGCCCCTCCCCCCCCCCCCCCCCCGAAACAGCCCTCTCCAGGCTGTTTTAACCCCTTTTTTACTGGAGTGGGGCAGCTGCCCCCCTACACTGATCACAAACTGCCTCCAGCGTGTAATTCACTCCCAGTTATGTCTGTGTGTGCTGCAGCCAGCCAGCTACACCTTGGCTCTTCCCAGCCTTACAAATTACCACAGGGTGACCCCAACCCACTTCCAGTCCCAGATTCCTCCCCTCCAAAAATGTGTGTCCTGTAATGCCCAGGCCTCTCCTGGACAGTGAGGATATACGGAGTCCATTATTCCTTGAAGGGAAAAATATACACGCAACTTGTTACTCAAAATGGAGTTACCTGGACACTGGCCTCATGTGTAATACAGGCCAGAGACTGGATTATCATAACGGTCCCTTCTGGCCTTTCCATACGTGGCAAGGAGAAATGAAATCTCAAGCCGCTTTGGTTGGGACTTTCTCTCACGACGCAAGATTCCCTGCACATTAGCTTGCAAATGAGATGTTGCATTGGAACTCATCCGCTTATGAAATATTTACGACTCCTCTGAGAGGCAGGGAGGAACAGGAGAACCAGCAGAGCAATCATTTCTCATTTGTGCTGGAATCTGGGAAGGGAGAAGGAAGTAGCTGATAGACTTTCAAATAAATATGGAAGACGGGGCTGCCAGGAAAACATCAGAAGAACATCTTCACGCCCAGAAGGGATTTCAGTAGCTTCCATAAGTGCAGGAGGGAACGCAGCTCACGTGTCTATAATACGGGTCCCATTTCTCAAACAGCACCGTTCGTATTAATCGTTTGTCTTTGGGGAGTGCCAAAGTAAGGATCATGACCCCGTTCTGCTCCGCTCTGTATGGAAGAGTAATAAGAAGACAGACCCTGCCTCTGAGAACTTGTAGTCTAGGATGACGAGCCCCAGCTCAGCAAGATGAAATGGGGCCCCGAGGTTGAGAGTAGAAGAACAAGATAACAGTTTCAAAAGCACCTTTTAGGTCACCACCAGCGTCTCTGGCTCCTCATCCCAGAGAAATAAGGCTGTTCACCTTATTGAAGATCGCCAGCCATGATGAAAATGTTTTTGGCTCCTCCACCCCCCAGTAGCCAAGCCAAAAAAATAAAAAAGACCACCTGGGACAATGGATGTCGCTGCCCACTGGTGCCCACCCTCACTGCCGCACCTTCTTCCTCCCAGTCTGCTCTCCCTTAGGTGGAAGGGATGGGGCTGGAGGTAGCTTCCCTCAGCCAGCGGTTCACCCACCACCCATGTGGCTCTGGCCAATCGTGCCAGCCCAGAGAAGTCACCCCGATTCGCCGTTCCCTAGGGACGGCTCTGACTAGCAGAGTCATATAATGAAGCGAGGCGAGACTTCTTTATATCCAATATCACAGTTCCCAAGAACTTACAATGATCCAAGATCAGGGCCAGACCCATTGTGCTAGGCACTGTACAAACGCATAGCAAAAGACAGCTGCTGTTCAGCGAGATTATGGTCTAAAGAGAACAAAGGACATTTTGCACGTAGAGATCTAAGGTACAGAGAGGTTAAAAAGCTGGGCCTAGAACCCAGGCTTCCTCTAGCCTTGCCTAGCTAGCCTTGCCTAACTTCAAGCCACAAAACTCCCCTTCAAGCTTAGCTGTTTGTCCTCATCAGCCCTCACTGTGCTTCATCTTAGCATTGGTATTCTGATACAGTGAAATCCCTGCCCAATGGTAAATGGTCAATCTCTCTCTGAGTATTTTACTGTGGGGTCTATATAAATACTGGAAGTATTTGTGTAATGATATAATGATTGCTTTGAAGGGATTTTACTGGTGATCTCATTTTATACAGAGGTTTACTGATGTAGATTCAGGAGCTGTGGGAAACTCATTTTTCGGGTTCTCTGCCATTCACAGCTCCTGAGATTGGAGTTTGGCTTCTCTTTCATTTCTTCCCTTGGCCAATATGGCATTGATTAAGTATGAACAAATGTATTTGGAAACAATAAACCATCCCTTGCTTTAGATTTATAAATCTTTGGATTTATCCAGACTAGGAATGAATGGAACGATCTTTAAACTTTGAGGAACAGATTCCTGAATTGAAGCCAATGAAATGATACTGATTTGGAGTGGGAGTTAGTGGGAAAATGACAAACACATTTCCCCCCCCCAAAAAAAAGTTGGACATTGTGTTCATTATGAGGAATCAAAACGGACCCATTTTTATTTTCCTTTTTTTATGGAGATGATTTTGTGATTTCCTCCTCCTGCCCCTGCAAAATGTTTGAAAGCACCATCAGAAAATTTTCTTTACCAAACCTTGGGTTTCTGGTCAACAAAAAATGTCAATAAACATCATTGAAATGACTTTGATTGAAACAAGTGAAGAAAAATGTGGAAAAAATGACAAGTTTTAGTGAAAAATTGGCACATTTTTATTTAAAAAAATATTTTTAAGTAAAAGACCAGTTTTCAATGGAAAAACTTTGTTCACAAAATGTCAACCAATGACTTGTCCCTGAAAACTTATTGCTAAGCACACCCCACCTCCCAATGACTTGTATAACTCCTATTCCTCTGCTCCTTTTTCCCATTCTTATCTGGGATTCTGCTCTTCCTGGAAGGGGTGTCCAGCAGCCTTCTCCTCACATCACCCATCCCACCCTTGGCACTTTCTGCAGAAGACAATTGCTCCCTTCCTAGACTTTCTAGGAGACAACTGGGTTCTAGCTAGCTTGCCCTCCACTTGAGTGGAAAAAGTCACCTTCGGGCCAACCACCCTGACCTTTCATCCACTGAGCAGCAACAGAATATGGAAGTCACCCACTGGTCTCCCCTCTAGTCACTGCCTTCGTCTACAGATCAGGGATTTTTAGGTTCAATGCCAAAGGCTGTTTGGGCAGAAGTGAGTTCTGAGACAGCGCCTATGATACCTTCCCCTGCCTCCCTGCTCCAAATAGAAGGAGAAATGAAGGTTCCTTGCCCTCAAGGCGATCCCAGGGTGGTAACCTTGAGTCCTCCCCACAAGAAGACCCCATAAGGTAACATTAGCTGACTGATTCACTGCATCCATGAACACCCTACCAACAAGCCATTTGCTGGATTACCGGCGCCCTGCAAACCTAGAGGGGACACACACAAGAGAGGCTGTGGCGGGGTGACCACCCGCCCCCTACCAGAAGGTGCTGGAAAAAGCCCAGGAGAGCCAGGGAAGGGGTTATGGCCGGGAGCCAGCAAACTCCCAGGCTTGATTGGGAAGCCGGCTCAGCTGGGTGGCCACGCCCCAAACACTCAGGCCTGTATAAAGGCTGAGAGGCAGGGGCCTAGAGAAACCGTCTCCTCTGTACCCAGAGGAAGACAGGTCTAGCTGCTGGAGCTTAAGCCAGGTACCTGGGTTAGGGCAGAGCTGGGGCAGGGCGGAGGGAGCTGGGGAGGCTCTAACCGGAGAGCCCAAGGCCGCTGGGCCTGACAGAAGGCCTGACCCAGGAGTACCGGAGTTGCAGGGGGCAGCCCAGGGCTAGAGATAGCGGCAGCAGGCCAACCCCCCTTGCCGGTGATGAGAGGCCATGGTACTGCAGTCCGCCCCAGTGAGCGGGGGCAAGTGGTGACTGGCAGTGGCGCATTCTGAGGCGAGGTGGGGATAGGGGGTGGAGGGTTCCCCCCCAGGGAGGGGAGACCCTCAGGCCTAAGGGGGTACTGCAGGGGTGCAGAAACCACAGTTAGAGGGCACCGGGGTCTGGGAGGGACACGGGGCCAGGACAAGAGCAGGGCATCGGCCTGCGGAGGGCGCTCCGGGAGCTGGAGAGCTAATTCCCTGTATCGACCAGCGGGAGGCGCCACAGGGGTGAGTGTGCGCCCCGTGACAGAGGCATTTTCAGAAGTCAGTTGACCATTCATGAAACACTTGGGTTTTTTAATTTGTGACACAGGGCCAGTGTGGTACTGGGGATTGTGCCTTTAAGGGCTGGGCTTCCCAGACAGACTGGACAGGGTGCTGGGAAGTTCTGTTTGTTCCAATGGGCTGTGTCTAGAGAATAAAGTTGAGCTCCAACGCCACGCCCAGCGCTTGCAATGTGCACCAGGCCAACCTTTTAAGTAGCCTCGGCCTTGCCTGTAAGGACCTGGTGTGACTGGTCTATGCATGGTGGGATGGAGAACCGTGTAAGGCACCTCTTCACCGTGACACTTACAAACCCTCTACAAGTGTTGTGTGATGTTCCATCCCTCTGCCCACCACACAGAGGATGTGAGTTGGTTACAGACACAGCTATAGAAGCCGGCTCTTCA
Organism: Sternotherus odoratus; assembly: GCA_032164245.1. Classification (NCBI taxonomy): domain Eukaryota; kingdom Metazoa; phylum Chordata; order Testudines; family Kinosternidae; genus Sternotherus; species Sternotherus odoratus. The sequence continues at coordinate 164,796,750 of JAVMKO010000003.1, forward strand.
GTTCTGGCTGTCTGTGTCTAGGGACTGGTCACCAGCAAACATGAAAAACAAGTTGTCTGTTAGATAAGAAATGTTACATGTAAAATAAGGATTGTGTAGTTCCCCGTGGGTCTCCTCTCCCCAATCTGAACTGAATACTAATGAAGGGTTGTGAAAACTTAGAAGAGAGAAAAGTAACAGGAAAAAGTTAGCAGCAGGAGTGAGGGGAAATCTTGTCTTGAGGTGCATATCAGAGGTTTACTTGGGTATATTCGGGGGACAAAGACACCCTAGCATCCTTCATTGCCCTAGGTCCAGGAAGTAAACAGAGGAGTTTGCTTCATGAAAGAGGGGGTCTCAGGCAGGTTTGGTTGAAAACGCTGGTGGGCACTTTGAGTGAGATGGGCTTCTTTAGACAGGAAGTTTAGTCTTGAGAAAGCATGTTGTGATTTAATTTTATCTGGAGCCATTTGTGACTCCTATTCACCACCACTTACATCTCTGTTCTTTGACAATAAACTTACCCTTGTTTTCAGTATCAATATAGCTAAGTGCTGTGATGCTAAGCACAGGGAAAGAGACAGATCTCCCAGCATGCAACTCTACTCCTGTTTGCTTTATCCTCGTAACACCAATCCCAGTTAAGACACTTTGGCCTCTTATCTAATTGGCTGCACTTTGAAGCAGATCTTGTATTTAGGTTGGATCTTGAATTTAGGTTGGATGTCAGGCATCTATATGTATTGCTCCAACTGTTTTTCATTTATAAATTACAATTTTAATATGTAAGTGCTGGAAATGTAAATTGCTTTGAAATTTTGTTGGCTGACCTGCAAATGTATATTTAAAAGTACAATACACCCAGAGGGAATGTATCTTTCTTTCCCTTTACAATGGGACTGAGGTATGCTTTCTTGAAGTGTGGGAGTTAGGTTGCAAAAGCATGATTGGAGGGCTGCAATGCAATCATGAATAGTCAAAATGAGGAGGAAACCAGAAAGATGAAGGCCAGTCAAAGTAAACCAAGAACGTATGGGTCCCTAACGGCCCTTTCCCTTCTTAACATGTCTTGCATCTGTTTTAATTGGCTGTACTGAGTGCATGTTGTCATATTCATTATTGATAATACCTGGATGGAAAACCCGATGGAAACTGAGTTAATGAAATCCGTGTGTGTTGTGCGAGAGGTATGTGGAAATGCATTGAGACTAGTTTCGACCTTCTTACACCAGTTTGAATTTGACACAGAGCAAACGGTGTAAAGACACTTGGAGGCGTAGTTGCTTGATGAAGGGACCTCTGAGGCCCAGATCTTGCAATGAGCTTTATACAGGCAGGGCCAGAGGTGAACTTAAGCCAGTATGCTCAGGTACGGATTACTGGCAAGAGCAGTGCACCGTACCGGGGCCACCCGGCTTCCCCAGGCAGCAATTTAAAGGGCCTGGTGCTCCCAGCACCATTAAATTGCTGCCAGAGCCCCGCTGCTGGAGCCCTGGGGTAGCAGCTGCAGGGCTCCGGGGGCTATTTAAAGGGCCCGGGGCTCCCGCTGCTTCTACCGACCCAGCCTGCCAGAGCCCCCCTGCCACTCCGGCAGGCTTTGGTGGCTATTTAAAGGGCCCAGGGCGGTAACAGCCCCCAGAGCATACCAGAGCCCTGGGGTAGCAGCGGCAGCCGGGGGCTCCGGAAGTGGTTTAAAGGGCCTGGGGCGGTAGCGGTGGTTGAGCCCTGAGCCCTGTAAACTGCTGCCGGAGCCACTGACTGCGCTGCTACCCCAGTGTGTGTGTGTGTGGGGGGGGGGGATACTTACCAGTACAGGGCGGGCTGAGGCTGGTTCTGACCCTCCCCTCCTCCCACCTTCCAGGGGCCCCAACACCATCCCGTACCGGTAAATCCCTATTTCTACTTTCACCCCTGGGCAGGGCCTTGGGTCTGCACAAAGCCCCATTGAAGTCAATGCCGTTCCTTAGGAGCACAGGGACCTGTCCATGCAAAGCTCACAGCAGGACTGGAGCCTTGATCTGTGAAGACACATCTTGTGTTTTTGTAACTCACGGGTGAGTGTGCTGTGGGGCCCTCTCTGTGCCTGAATCCACAGGGGACAGGAGTCATAGACTCTAGGTCCTGAAGTCTCCTGCTGGAGGCTTTGCAGTCCTATCACCCTGCCCCAGAAAAAAAGCAGAAGAGGTGAGTCCTCCAAGCTGCTTAGAGAGGCTGCATGGGAAGCAGCCAATTAGAGTAGAGAGGCTGCAGGGAAGCAGCCAATCACATCCCAGCAGAGTCATATAAAAGGAACCCAGGGCCTGAGCAGCTTCAGTTGCTTGCTGGAGCAAGGAAGGTTCTCCTGGCTGGCTGGCTGCTGGAACTCAAGCAAGACTTCAGCCTGAGGTGTGGAGGAAGGTGAACATGCTGGGGCTGTGGGGAAGTGGTGCAGGGGAACAGTAGCAGCAAAATATTAGTTAAAGGGGCACAGCAGGTGTCTGCTATTTGTAGGGTCCCCATGTTGGAACCAGGAGCATTGGGTGGGTCTGGGTCCCCACCACCAGCTGCAGGGGATGTGGTTGAGTGCCCTGAGGAGAGAGCTTACATGGGCCCAGGGAAGGGGCTGAAGACCCCAAAGGTGCGCAGTGCGTATTAAACTTTAATACCCTGGAAGGGGGATGAATTGACTCAGCTGGGGTTGGTCAAGGCCTCTTCTAGAGCGAAGAGTCTCCAGGGAGGAAGCCCTGGGGGGCACTGCTCCATTCCAGAGCAGGGGCTAGTTGAGAACTAACCCCAGTGAGGCCATGGACACCAACCAGGGTACTGGGATTGGCCCTGTTGGACTCGTACCTTTAAACACTCGAACTCTCTGCTTCTAAATACCCCCAACCATAGAATGTCCTGTGTAAGCCTGACCCTGTGTTGAGCAGGGGTTGGAGTCCACCTACTCTGAGCTCCGACCAGGCCCCTCACTGCAGAGTGCTGGTATTATTGAAAGAATCTCTGTGGGGTGGGAGGTGAGATGTTCTTTACCTTTTAGAGCTGTCCTCAAAAGATGCCATTTTGCTTCCCTAGACCGTCCGATCGGCTTCATTCCCTCTGTCCTAAGAACCACTCGTGTTTTAGGAAGGATGGACTTGTCGAGATGTTCTTCTTCTTTTAAAGAGCAATAATAACTTGTGTGATAAGCTGTAGGAGAGGATTTGGGGGTATATGGTAACTGAACAATAAAATATCCATCATGGTGAAAACCTTCTTTTTTCCCCCTGACAGCAGGCAATCTGCTACTATAGATTTCCTCCTCTGTATAACCTTCTAAAATCCGCTTTAAAACACACACCTGCTTTGATACCCACAAAACCATGTGATCATGACTAGGGAGGGGACCAGCCAGTACTGCTGATTCTGTACCACCTACGATGATTTCACTAGATCTTATTTTCATCCCTCACAGTCCATCTGTTCACCTGCTGCTTCCTGTCATATATTTATATTGTGATCTCTCTTGGGCAGAGACCCCCTTTTTTATTATAGCTCCTAGAACAATGGGGCTTCATAATTTTCCCCAAAGGTGGCCTACTATTTGCTGAGAGTTTGTGTCAATATTTGCTTTGGCAAGCTTGTTTTTGCTTTCTCAGGGTTCTTTACTGCAGCTTTGATAATTGCTTATATTGAAGAGACAGTTGTTTGGGGCTGATTTCATTGAAGTCCAACTTCCTGTGGTATAAATGAATAATGCAGTAAACTCAGTTAGGTATACACTCTTCTGAAGTGCTGCATCACAATGAACCCTCCCTGGAAAGCGCATGCCATGCTGCAAACCCCCAGCAGTAAAACAAACACACACACTGCATTAGGAGTGAGCTAGATGCATAGCCCTCCTGGCTGGTGAGGCACAGGATGGAAACACTGAATCCATTGCTAGTGAACTGGGTCAATTTTCCCCTGAGTTTAGGCTCTTGTAAGCTGGTCTCCATACTGTGGGTCCGTTTGGAAACAACCCCATGCAATTCTTTTAAGCTTTTCACAGTTTAACCATCTTGAATTGCAAAATTCACCTCTCTGCACTGTGGACAACTGCCTTATTTCTTTGCATTAGGTATTTCTCTGGTGTTGATTTGCGCCATCTGGGGAGGGAGCCCTTTCATTTTAATCATGTGTGAATGTAAAACGATGATCGGGTTAAGTTTCAGGCAAGAAACAGATATCCTGCGCCAGATTTTGATCCCCTCCTTCAAGCTGTGTGCCACCTTACTCCTAGTCCCATTGATTTACATGGGATGACTCAGAGTTAAAGTACCAATCAAATGGTGTAAAAGGATCAACATCGCTTTCCACGGGGGGTTGGCTTTGCAGTGACACAAACACCCCATGGGCACATTGCAGTACAACTGGTCGCCTTCTTGGCTCTGACCATTCAGAGGAAGCTGGTGTCACTCTTCACGGGGCATTTGACATTCTAATGGGAACAAAGAGCGACATGCCATCTCCCAGAGGATGTTATTCTAAGTCTTGGAGGGGGCCACTGTCCTATTTGGAAACAGAAAAATGGATTTTCCTGATATTGTTCTGTCCCTTCAAAGGAAATTCCAGCAGTGGGAACCTTCCATGAAACAATAAAATGATCTCACCCTGGTCAGGGCGTAAGGGCTCAGACAAGGCGACCCCTGTGGGTTTTTTCGAAGATTAAATGGTATTTTCCTCCTCCACTGAAAGCTGATTTTTGAAATAACAAGTGGATGGATTTTACTTTGTATGAGCATGAACTAGAGCTTTATGTAGGGTGACCAGACAGCAAATGTGGAAAATCGAGATGGGGGATGGAGGGTAATAGGAGCCTATATAAGAAAAAGACCCCCAACATCAGGACTGTCCCTGTAAAATCAGGACATCTGGTCCCCCTAGCTCTATGGTTATTACAGTTCTCCAACCATCAGAGGAGTGATGTTCCAAAGGGAGTAGTGGAGGCAAAACACCTCGCTGGCTTCAAGACTCAGCTTGAGAAATTTATGAAGGGGATGGGATGATGGGCCTGCTAGCAAAGGCATCTAGCCGGCCTATGACTGCTAGCAGCAAATATCCCCAACAGCCAGTGATGGGACACTAGATGGGGAGGGCTCGGGGTTATTACAGCAAATTCGTTCCCAGCTCTCTGGTGGGTGAGTCTTGCCAACATGCTCAGGGTCTGACTGATTTCAAACTCAGCTAGGGATAGGACTATATAGGGACCAAGGCTGCTTGTGATGGTTCTAGCCCAAGGACCCTCCGTGTGCAGGGCAGCCCTGGGTCCCTCTACCAGCCACTGGGAAGTGGTGTTGGAGATGCCAGCCAGCCAGCAGGTTGGGCAAGACTGAGTTCCCTTGAAGAGGAGGACCTTAGTGGCCAAGCCACAAAGACGAGGCAGCAGATCCAGGAGGAGTAGGACAGCAGAGTGAGAGAAGAGGGAAGTAGATCCCACCAGAGGGAGAGTGCAAGCTGGCAGAGCTAATCCACAAAACAGCCAGCAGGAGGCACCATGAGCTGTGACAGCATCAATAAATTTTTCAGTGAAAAAAGAAGGAAATTGTGGGAAAAGTCACAATTTTTGTTCATCCACCCAGAACATTTGCTTGACTGGGTCTGTCTGAAGCAAATCTTTCTCCCGACCCTTTCCTCCTTGCCTGAGGAGAGCTCCTTTTATCAGAGGAATAACCTCTCTCCAATCTCTCCGCCTTCCCTATTTCCATAATCAAAGCAAAGGAGGCAGGCAGCAATAGGTGACCAAGCCCCCTCCCTGTGGTGTATCTTGTCATTAAAAGGCTATAGGACAGGGGTCTCAAACATGCGGCCCGGGGGCCACATGCGGCCCGCAAAGCCCTTCCCTGCGGCCCGCCAAGCTTCCTGGCGCCCCCCCCCCGGTCCCCCCATAGCAGTTTGCAGGACGGAGGGGCCAGAAGTGGAGGCTTCTCTGCTGCCTGGCTGGGCCGCGTGTGTTTCTAGCTCTGGACTTCCTAGATTGCTCTTGCTTTGTTTGCCAAACAGCTGTTGGTGGTGCCTAGTGCTTTCCAGGAGGGAATGGGGAGCTGCGTGCTCAGAGGAGGTGAGGCAGGGGTGGGACCTCTTGGAAGGGGTGGAGTGGGGGGCGGAGCCGGGGCAGCGAGGGCAGGGTGTGTGTCAGTGGTGCGGCCCTCGGGCCAGTGCACTAGTCCTCATGGAAGGGGTGGAGTGGGGGCACAGCCGGGGCAGCGAGGGTGTGTGTGTGTGTGTCAGTGGTGCGGCCCTCAAGCCAGTGCACTAGTCCTCATGCAGCCCTCGTGGTCATTTGAGTTTGAGACCCCTGCTATAGGGGAAGCCTCTGACCTGAGTCATGAATCCTATACTAGAGCTGGTTGGAACATTGACTGTTCATTAAAAACCACAAGCCTACCCAAAACTTGGCTGCTGAGGATTTTTGGGCTGAATTTTGGTTTTCTGCGGGGAAAGCTGAATGTTAGGGGAAAGCAGATGCTTTTTGTTGTGTTGAAAATAAACTATTTTTAATGGAAAAACTGTGACAGAAAAGTAAGACTTACCTGTTACAAGATGTACAAGCTAAGCTACAATCAGGCACAAGCAGTGTTCCAGTAAGTTGTGGGGGCTTCATTGTCTAGTCAGGCTGCAGTAGTTACACTTGTGTCAGTGGTGGTGAATAGGTGTAAAAATGATGGTCTGTGGTGGAGACTCCAATCCAGTGACTTCTCCAGGACAGCTGGTGATGAGCCCTCTGTCCCACTTCAGGAAAACACTTGAGCAGGTGCTTAAAGTTAAGCATGTATTCAAGTGCTTTGCTGAATCAGGTTTAAGTTCTTGCAGGACTGGGTCCAACCTTTAAGATTATGCAGATGTAAAATAGTTTTACAACCAATCAGTAGAACGTGGCAATAAAACACTTTGTAGAAGATCTACTCTAATTCAACCACAAGATGTGGGCTTGATGCAAGAATCCCTGGGTGAAGTTCTCTAGCCCGTGTTAATCTAGAGATCAGACTCTATGATCATAACAGCCCATTATGCCTTAAAAGCTAGAATCAAGATCCCCTGCTTCCCAATCCTTCGCTTAATTTCCAAAAGCATCAGAAGCTAATGAATTTCTTCCCCCTCTGTGGAAGGGCATGCAAGGGTGACTTTCTGAGTGTCTGCAAGCTGCACTGCAAATCATTCAGTCTCTGGAAATTTTGCAAAAACTCAGAACTTCAGTGTACAGAATCCTGTGAAACAAAATGTCAGCGTGTATAAATGCTCACAAAATTTTGCCTAGGTGTAGAGACTGTGGTAAATTCTGTTCACACTAATGTTAGTACCCACAGTGGGCCCCGAGTTACATCTGCCACTGCATGAGCTTAGTGGTCCTTTGTCAGTTGCAAGATCAGAGTCTGTACTGAGACACTGGGGCATCCTTGCTGGGCTTATCTTTGAAATAAACAAAAAAAAGCTCACAATAGTTTTAAAAGGCAACTAAAGGCCTGATCCTGTAAAAGCCAGGGGCCTGACCCTGCAAAGATTTATGCATGTGCTTAACCTACTCCTGTGAGCAGGCTCATTTGCCTCAGTGGGATTATTCACCGAAGTAAATTTAAGCACATGTGAAAGTTTGTTGCAGAATTGAGGCCTCATGAGGCTAACCGGGACCTTTACTCGTGTGTAAGGGTCGGTAGATGATGACACAACAAAGCCAGTCTAATATAAGACCTATATTCAGGCAGATCATTACAAAAGGGGTAATGCAGGAAATCATAGAAGTCAACTCATTATTGTCACAGTCTGTTCTTCAGTCCTGTCCTTTGCAAACAGCTGCTATGATGAACCTCCTGTAGTCAGAACTGTGAATTTCATTTTCATGGGTTCCTCCCATAAATATCACTGCTCTTATTCATGAGTCTTCTTCATCCTCTCTTTGCAGACATTCCTACCTTTGAAATCTTCACTCCCTGCCATGTTTTACTTTGAATGATGTTTTCCATTGTCCAGAGAAACAGATACTTGTGCTTTGTTCAGAGAGCTCAGCAAGGCAAATCAAACATTGGGAAGCAGTCTTAGCCACACTTTAAGTGAAAGTGTCGGGATAAATTGGCTTTTTAAATCTATTTGCTGCATTTTAACTCCTCCTATCACATAGTCAAATGGAAAACTAGATTTAAATCTACTTTTTCATCTGGCCCAGATCCAGAACAGCATCTCAATGTTTCATTCTAAGCATATTTAAATCTGACTTCAACGGGATATAAGCACATGCTGTACTTTCAGCACACTCTTAAGTGCCCTTCTGGAATAAGGATCCTTTCCAAATCGGGACCTAAAATAAAACACGAGTCTATAGATGCTAGAGAAAGTTGAAGCAAATGATCCCAAACTTTTCTATACTGTACTTGGAAAGTACCATAGTAAAGTAGATTGTAATCTGGGCTATCATATTGCTCTAGTTCATTACTATGCCCAACATAGATCTGAGAGCCAATCCATATGGCTCAAATCAACATATAGGGGAAAATTTTTAAATCTGAGCACCTCAGATTCTTGCATTTATCCTCAACACCCATGTAAATCCAATGGGAGTTAAGTGGCTAAGTACCTTTTGAGGATCTGGTCTAGAGAGACTGACTGCCCAAGGTCATAAAAGATGTCTGCAGAAGTTGAACCCAGGCTACCAGTATAACTACCAGACTATCTTTCCTTTTGTATGTCACTTCCTATGGGGAGTACCTAGAATCCCCTGTGTCTAGTGACACATGAGGTAACCCATTTTACCATTGCTGTCTGGCCAGAGCAAGATGTTTGACTACATCATAAGTTGTCTCCATGACCACAGCAGCCTTTTGGACCTATCACAGGATGATCATTCTTTGTCCTCCATGCTTTTTCTTCCCTCCATGTGGAATTCAAGCTAGGATGTACTGTACGCTTCTGCCACTGGGTGATCTGAGGTCAAGGCCAAACCAATGTAGATATCTATCGGTCAGCAGTTTGCTGACCCATGCTGCACATCCTCTCCACACTGGTTACACAATCTCTCCAATGAGTTCCCAGGATGCTTCTTCAACAATGCTGGTGGAATGCATTCAACATCTGGCATCTGCCACGTTTCTGAGGTATACGGTAGTACTGGGAGGACAATAGTGTCGTAACATCTACACACTGAAATGAGATTGATCTTCTTACTCTTCCAAATGTTTGACAGACATGATGCCCCAGGGGACAGATCCTTGAGTATGAGATGAGTAAATTCTTTTTTGGACTGGTTTTTCCTTTCATCCCTGCCATATGAATATCTCACTTTTATAAAGACTTGTAGGATTGATTGTGGTATTTTTTTTCATGGTTTTTTTTTTTTTTCTACTACAGGAATAAAAATGAGAAAATCGTAGTCTTTGAGCTCTTGTCATCTCTACTATCCAGGAGTATTTGTCTATCTTTTCCTGAAATAACAAGAAAGCTTGTTCTTTAAATGCGCTCTATTTCCTTGCATGTCCTGTAGTATCTGTATATATTCTGTGACTCTGTATTAAAATCCAGTCGCAAAAGGGAGACATCTGATCTTGGCAATGGCAGTCTCTCCTTATAATTTAAGCTTTCCTTCAAGAGCAGATCCGATTGTTTGCTTACATGTCGCAGCAGGATGTCCTGGTAATAGTTAACTGACTGCTATCTATCCCCATCACATAAACCCTTTTTTGTAGTTCCTTCTGACAAGGCAATGTTTGCAGAAATGGTAGCGTACAACAGATACTGCAAAGGAAAGGTTATGGGACAATGGGCCACAGAGACCCAAATGAGATTAATTTCCCATTTTTATTGCAAAGTTTTCCTCTCCTGGGGAGATCCAAGTGCTGGACTGGGATTCTAATGGAGAAATATTTGAGTATAGCATTTCACAACTTATTTGAACTCTCTAATTATCACAGCAGTAATAATTTAATGAGTTTAAATATCTCCTCAAATTCAGAGTTCTCATTGCATAAGGCTTCTTGCTTTTTCTTTGGGATACAGACTGCTAGAAGGATGTTGAACTAAGCAAGGTCCTGATCCTGCAGCCAGCTCCACCTATGCAGACTCCTATGTCCATGTACAGCCCTGCTTACCCATTTCCAGCCGCTTCTTTAATGCAAGCACTTGATCAGGGATTAAAACGGTCTTGTAGCAGGGCACTCTCTCAGTAAACGGTCCCATAAAAGCACTATGTAATTTGCCTGGTATTTTTACAGGTTTGATCAAATGCTAGAAACACAATATTCTCACTTCATATTTGGAAACTGTCACATTTTGTTACTTGTAATTACAAAGCTAGTTCTTGTCATGGGCAATGGCAGATACACCACCGATTCCTTGATCATTTCAAGCTATTTTTCGGAACTAATTGTTTTGCTTTGACTTCTGACCATTTTAAAAATAGTTTGTTTTTAAAGTAAAATTAAAGGAAATTTTGAAAGTCATTTTGAACTGACACATTTTGTTTCAAAAAAGACAATATAGCTTTTTAAAAAAATTAACCAAAACAATTCAGCAAAATTGACACATTCACAACTTTTTTAGTGATGCTAAATCAGCATTTTTTTCCCCCTGAAGAAGAAACTGAAATTTTATCCAGCACTAGTTTTAACACTTATTAGCTGGTTGAGGTCAACCCTGTGCTTTCTTCCAAGGTTGATATCAACCAGCTGTCTACACTTTGTGTTAACACATGTTAAAAAGAAACCCTTTTCCCCTCATAGACATGATCTACTTTACCAGTCATGACTGTTTCAACACCCCTCTTCAATTGAAAAAGAAAATGTTAAGTTCCTAGCTTAGAAAAACATTGTTCCATTTCTAATGGATCATTTGGGGTTTTAGCTGAGAGCCAGTTCTCTTACAAATTAGCAGCTGGAAGTTAGCCCTTTAAACAAAATAAATGACTATAAAAGTGCCTTTGCAGTTGGTCTGGAATTAATTTGTGCTAAATTCTGTAGCCAGCTGAAACGCCAACGTATTGTTTCTGTGGGCTTTTTTGGCTAACTTCCGATCTGCAAAAGGTAGACTGTGTTGCAAAGTGATTATAAAAACTCAGATTAAGAAAAGAGTAAAAATCAGGCATCGTTTCCCTGATCTGCATCTATGCTTGTCCCCATTATACAGTAGCAGGCTTATGTTCCCCACTGAAAAAAATCTTTGCTCTAACAACCACTGTGGCTTCCTCTATAAATGAAGGTCCTCTCATTGGAGGAGGATTCATCACTTGTTATCCAGGGCCAACTCTTCACTTGCTTATACCCCTGCAACCTCATTGAAACAAACTGGGTAGATCTATTTCCCAGCTGCTTTGTACCTCGCACAGTCAACTACATCTGTGAAAAGTGAGACTGGGTGTAAAATGCTAATGCAATCTGCTAGGCATTTTATACCCACCTGGGACTCGCCTGATTCTGGAGCAAAGCCTGGCAAAAGTTTTCAAACTAAACTTTTTGCAGTGAAAAAATGCATCTTTGACAACACCCAAACGTTTCACAAATCCGTGCAGTTATTGCTGAGTTTATCCAGAAAAACTTTAACTTTTGTGATAAATCAAAATGTTTCATTTTGGCATGTTCAAAACATATTTTTGGTTTTAGGCTCATTTAACACTTTCATGAAGTTGTTGGTTTTTAACAACAAATGTATTAAAGTCAAAATCAAAACAAAGCATTTTGATTTTTGTCAACTTTTTGATCAACCCAAAAGAAAAATATGGGTCAACTTTTTGATTTGCCAAAAACAATCATTTTCAGTTCAACAAACTTCCTTCCAGGATTAACAACAAGCCAAAAAACCTGTTTGCTCAACTCTTAGCTGGTGCCTCCACTGTTAGCAATTTGCAACCATAGTAACCCAGTCTATATGATCCTCTGCTTAAACTTTGTGAATGAATAATCCTTTAGATCTACCCAAGCGACATCATCCATTCAAGATCTTTTTCTGCCCCACGTTCTTCTGCCATCAAATTTCCCTCCAGTGCCCAGAAATATGCATCACCCACTGAACCTGTGAAGATGCTCCCTGCAAATCAACTCTTCTCTTAAAATCTCTGAGTAGTGCAATGGTTCCAAAACTATGGGTCATGACCCCAGTTGGGGTCACGCTATTTGATGTTGTGTTGGGGACACCATTTTTAAATGTACCGTCTTTCATTATTTAAATATAAAAGTAAAAATCAAACTTTCAAAAAAAAAAGATTGATTTGGACCAATGGAATGCTTCATTGTGACACATTTGAAATTTTGTTTCATCAAAAATTTCAAAATGCAACATGAGACAGAAAATGCATTTTCCAACCAGCTCTATCAGTGACTGCAGTAGGCACTGTATCAACACTCTGCATGCGTAAGAAAATATGCAGCGGCATCAGTCTAATCTTTTATAGACAGTATGAAAAAAATCCATGCTGCTGTAGCACCACTTGGTCTACAAAGACTGATGTCGTGTTTTTGGGAAGACAACACTGTGGTTAGACACAGAACCGAAAAGGGCAGCCCTTGACACCTTATGCTAGCTTTCTGTCCGAGCATGTCAATAGGGAAGAGGCACAAATTAATTTACTCGCATCCCAGTTACTTATGTCAGACAAGAAATGATGGAACCTGGGTAACTTCTTCCAAGATCTGATATATATCTGTACAGCACCTACCAGAATAGGGCCCTCACCTTGCTTGGTAGTAGTTATAATAATAGTAGTATTTTTTTGTTAAGAACTTTTAATACTATTTGTAACAGTGCCACCTTGTGATTCTAAATAATAATACATATGCAAATACATTATAAATATGTAACTGTTTTACCTTGTCCCCTTCCTCTCTCTGTTTACATGGCAGCATTGCCAAAAAGTCTTCAATGATGCCTCCATGAAAAAATTCCAATGAACAAAACAGAAAAATCCAGCATTTTCATCTATACCTGCCTGGATTTGGCCCTTGATATTTTGAGGGCGATGAAGTCTGAGTACTTAAAAACAAATAAATTAATCGAACAACCCAACACATGATAAAAAATTAAGTGGAAAATTCCACCCAACTTTCTATCGCTTCCAATCTGAAGCTTTACAATTCTTCTGAACATTAATCCCTAAACTGGCAGTTCCTGAGGTATCAACAGATAAAAGTACGTCTTATCTGATTTGGGGGAGGGAGTAACACAAGGTGATAATCAGAATGGCATGATATTCCGGTCCTAACTCTCTAGATTTCTCAGCGCTAGTAACACTTAACAGACCAGCATAAATGCATCCAACATTAATACATTTCTCCAGGGATTCATCCTGCAGCTGTGACCATAAAGAACTGTGGAGGTTTCATAATGTGAACAATATGGAAATCACAAGTTGTCAAACTTTTTTCTAAATCACCCATATCATGAATAGATCATCCAAAATTCATTGCGTTTGGTGTGAACGTTCTCTAGAACCTTCAGATTGCCCTGACTTGGTTCCAAGAATCTGTCTCTGCAGTTACTGTGTACTGACAGACCTACCATCTTTCACTGTTTATCCTAAATTGCTTTTATATACAGTTTTGGCAAAGACATGAACTTGATTGTTTGGGCACATTGCTGCGATTATATACAGTAAAACTGTTGTCCAACAGTATCCAATTTAATGAGTTAACATTAATAATGTCATAATTACATGATGTAGATTGAGATGGCTTAGGGAGTTAGCAATTAGATGTACCATATGTTGCCATCAATCTGTAGGTCACTGGTTCAACTCCATCTGACTTTGGCAATGAAGAGAAGCTGTTGCTATCCAACAGCTCTTACCCCGATAAGAACGGCCAGACTGGGTCAGACCTGGGTCCATCTAACCCAGTGTCCAGTCTTCTGGCAGTGGCCAATGCCACCTGCTTCAGAGGGAATGAACAGAACAGGTATTCAAGTGATCCATCCCCTGTCATCCATTCCCAGCTTCTGGGGTAAAGAGGCTATGGACACTGTCCCTGCCCATCCTGGCTAATAGCCATTGCTTTGAAAATGGGACTTGGGCTTCTAAGTAACTTTTGAAAATGTTATGCTAGTCAGCGAAGTTTGATTTCTTTCCCTTCTGATTTTGTTGATTTTAACATCTATTGTCTATATGTTCCTGACACTTTAGATTCTAGAACAAGGCCAGGAAGGATCACCAGATCATCTGAGCTAACCTCCTGTAAATCTTGCATCTTTGTTCACTGCCACTGCATGCTGAGCTTTGGGGAACTTACATTTTTCTAGATCAATTCTCAAATGTGTTCTGTTTTCCTTTCCACTTAAAGCTGCCTCTTTTGTATAATTCAAGAAAATTTACTTTTTGTATTGTCTGCATTTAATTTAATTTCCCATCTATTATGACAGAATTAGATTCTCAACTCTTCCATATGGTATCCTAACATACTGTACTTTAAATACTCCCTCCCACACAATGTAAGAGGTCTGGGTTAAGAAGTGATGCTATTTCTTACACAATTATCTAACTTTTACTCACATTATTATGATTTATTACAGAAACACTTAGAGGCTTCATCTGATGTTTGAGCCCTATTGAGTTAGGCACTATACAAACATAGTAAGACATTCCCTGCTCTAGATTTTAATCTAAATATATTCAGTGTTGTAGCAGCATCAGTCCCAGGATGAGAGACACAAGGTGGGTGAGGGAATATCTTTTATTGGCCCAGCTTCTGTTAGTGAGAGAGACCAAGCTTTTGAGTTTACACAGAGGTCTTCTTCAGGGCTGGGAAATGTACTCCGTGTCACAGCTAAATATAAGGGGGAACAGATAACTACTTAGTTTTGCACATAACACCCATTTCAATGTGAAGTGGCTCATTAACATCCCTCCAATCATGGGCGGGGTGGGGGGAGGCAGCTGGAGAGGACTGGCAGTTGTTAATATGTAAAGTGGTTGTAATAAACTATAAAACTAGAATCTCAAAAGCGTGCTCTCTCCAACATAAATCAGTCTAAATGTGACAGACGAAGGATGGGAGAAAAGTATTATGGTTCCCATTTTACAGACAGGGAAACAGAGGTGCAGAGAAACTAAGCAACTTGCCAAAGATAAACCAAGGAGTTGAGATTTAATCCTAGTCCAATGTCACCAACCCAACCCCCCCCAATTCTAGGGACTAGCTATGATCCACATGAGCTGGGGCGGAGGAGACTCAGTATTGGAAAAGGTGAGTCTCTGACTCTTTGTTTCCTTCCTAGGTGGTCACTTTTGACTTTAAAGAGCCAGATTTCCTCTCCTGTCTGACTTCGCAGCCTATACAATGGTCTCCAGTCATGACCCGCTGTGAAAATGTCATTGTCTTGGTCTCTCCCATGAACCTTTGTTTTCAGACGTATGGTTTTAAAAACCGGAGCGGCTGAGTACGATTAGGACCTCCCTTTGCTGAAACAATTTAGGATTTCCTCAGTCAAGCTGTGCTTCCCTTAATGTCCCTCTTACGGCATCTCCTGAAATAGTTTAATACTTTCCTTACAAGCACACTCAGATGGGAGGGCCGATTCAGAACTTCCTGATACAACCCTGGGACCTGTCTTTAAATAAAAGCGGTCTACTAATCCCTCCCAGTATCTCACCCCACCCCAGCCCTGAAAGGACTAAGGAAAGCCCAGCGAGTGAGACAGACCACACAGGAGGGGTTTAGGCTGGAGAAGCAACCCCTGATTGGAAGACAGAGCTCAGCTGAGCCAGTGGTGGGGATGGGCAGGTATAAAGCCAGGAAGCTGGCCCCAGAGGTGACTGCAGTGAGGAAGTCAACAGCTGCTCTCTGGGTTAGGGAGGGAAGGAGGGGGGCCCCACGGGAAGAGGAAGAGCTTGGCTCGGACAAAGGGTGTGCCCAGGAGAGAGACGGGTGGCGAAGAATAGGAAGCAGCCTGGGGAGGGGTAGCAGCAAGGCTGAAAACTGAGCAGACTTTTGGCTGTGTTGTAGGGTGCCTGGAACCTGGAGTAGCGGACAGACAGGCCCTGCAGGCCACTGACAGTGTCCGTGCCTGGGACAGCTGGTCCACTGAGGTTCTGTACCCCAGAAGGGGAACGCCCAGAGGGCTGAGTCACCGAGTAAGATGGGTTGAGATGGGGGCTGTGGAGTCATGGGGGGCAAAGAGAGGTGGGAGGCTGCAAGGGGAGGTGTTGGATCTGGGAGAGAGCCAATCCCCAGAACTGCCAGCAGGAGGCACCACCTGGAGTGAGCAGTGCACCCCATGACAGCCATAGGAAGACTTTTAGAGGGGATTTTAGACAGTGACTAGGGTATTCTACAGTGTGGCCCTGGAGAGAGGCTTGCTCAGAACTAGGTTGTAACATGCTGCACTGCAGCCCTTAACAACTGCTGGGGAGTCCGGTAAAGCCAATGCACCTTTTTTAAACAAGTGGCCTGAAACACATGGGGCCTTATCATGCCATCAGTTTTAAAGCAGAGCATCCTCCTGATTTCCCTGCTGCAAAACAGCATACCGTATGCCTATGTAATTTTACCTACTAAATTTAGAAAATACTGCTACCTTGTGGTGCTGTGGAGAGAGGACATGGTGCTTGTTAATAATACTAGCTCTTTTCATCAGCACACCTCACTTACAAAGTGATCAGGATCATTATCCCCATTTTACAGATGGGGAAACTGAGGCACGGAGCGGCAAAGTGACTTGCACAGGCCAGAGCCAGGAACAGAACCCAGCTCTCCTGCATCCCACTGCAGCATGCTGCCTACTAGGCCTTGCTAAAATATACTTTCTCCTTTCCCTGAACTCCTAAGCTGAGATGCCTGATTTCCCCTGGACAGCCAACCCACTTCTGCAGCTTTGAAACCTCCACACTGACTTCCATATATTTTTTTACTTGGTGCGTAGGTCTTTGCTGGTCTATATTAATAAGAATGGAGTAAGCGGTGCATTCTGAATGACTGGACCCAGGCAAATCAGGTTTGTGGATTTTTAACTAGATTGTACTGGGGCTAGAGAAGCTTGAAACTGACTAATTGTTGCTGTGATTATTTTATTTTTTACCTCCATCCAAAGGACTGTTCTGGCATCTGGGGACTGCTGGGGCAGAGAGATACCTTGGCCTTCTCCCCTTTCCCCTGGGGAATCCCCTTCCACCAGAGGGCAGTGGCAGGTGATCAGAAGTCCTGATTCTCGGCAGTGAGGGGACATCCTCATGTCCTACTGTTGGCCCTGAGGGTCTTTTGTAGCTCACAGAATCGCACCTGTGTAAAAGATAAAACAGAAATACCTTCTGTGTCAGGACATGCAGGTACCTTCCATTCCACAGTACCCGTCTCATGTGCTGCCTCATTAAATGAATGAAAAATAATAATGATTTCATATAAACGACTTACTCCTCTATTTTTGTGTAACCATACTGGCAAAATGTATTACCTGCACCCCACCACACCCAGTGTTTGATCCACAGGCAATAGCTGCTTCCTTGTGTTCTCAGTTTACAGAGTTAGTCTTTTAGCCCAGGGGATAGGAACTCTGTGCTTTGGGTTGGAGATCCTGGTCCTCTCCTTATTTATGGCCCAAATTTTGAACTGCTGTGGACTTTAGCATGTGTAACACAACTGGCAAAGCATGTTGCATACCTACATAATCTCCCTTCCCTCAAATCTTCCAATTCAGCTCTGAAATCCAAACCTTCATAGGTTGTTTCCAGTTAGAATTGGCTGAAAAGAGTAGCAAGTCCCCCTCCCTCCCCCCAACAAACCACTTTTGAACAAAATGATTCTTTTTTTATGGAATTTTTTTTTCAATTGACCAAACTGAACTTCCATTTTCAACAACTGGGTGGGGAAAAAAGGTATACAGTTTTTGGATTCCTTTTCTATGCCCCTCTCCTCTATTTAGGATTTAAAACCCCAAACTAAACAATGGTCAATTTTCAACTGTTGACAAATTTCAGCCAAATCAAAAAAAAAAATGAAGTGAAAATGTTCATGTTCCTATTTTAAAAAGGACAATTTTCATCAACTTTTTATCAGTCTTCTTTCCATGAAACTATGATGACCTGATGAACATGGTCCTTGCGTAGTCTATGGTTTGCCTCTGAATTCCTTCCATTAGTCAATTCTCTCTTCCTCCTCCTCTCGTCCAATATGATTTCACTCTGCTTTTAGCCTGCTGGAGTTTGTTTTTGTTTTATTTGAGTAATATATCCTCTTAGGAGAGCAGTTAGCAGGATCCTTTGTAATGAATGTTTTCCATCATGTTGATAAATTACACCGCTCTAAGGAGGCCTGCAATGAAAGAGAGCTTTATTTTGAAAGTGGTCCTCATGTCACATCATGTTGTGAAGACTGATTACTTGACACGACTGAATGATCCCTCCATCCCCCACACACTGTATCACAAGCCATGGCAAAAACAAGAAACAAGGATGGCTTTTCTCCACGGGATAAAGAGGCGCCAAAGAACTATCTGAAACAGCAGGAAGTTCTGCTCTCCCGAGATCCGGCTTGTGTTCCAAGCTGCTTGGTACGTCTCTGTTCTAATGGCAGCATGTTGTTTTTGTAACTCATCAAAGAGTACTTCATTGTTTCTCCTTCCCTTGACGTGTGTGATGTGTTGTTACTCTTTGCCCTTAAGTCCTCTTCGCCCACCTCTCTCTAGCAGAGCAGCAGGGGTTGATTCATTATATTTCTCTTGAGACTCACTTCACTTGTGTCTGCCCTAAAACCAGATTCTGCTCCATTTACAAGCCTGATCCAAAGCCTATTGGAATCAATGGGGAAACTTCCATTGATTTTGATGCACTTTGGATCAGGCCCCAAATGCCTGTTTGTTGAGGTAGCGAGTAACCCCCTTGTCCAGTGTGGGCTTTGTCGACATCTGTTCCAGTGCACCGAGGATGTGAGTGCATTACAGCTCACTTTGAGAGCTTGTTTCTTTAGCTCATGCGGGGGTGAGCCTTGTCTTCAGCTCAGGAGGTGCCCACTCCAGTTCTTGGAGTATTGGCCAAAATGGCGGCCATCTTGGACGTTCCTTGGTGGAGCTCTGTCCAAGCCAGGAGCTGCTGCTGAGAAACCGCTGGGGTTTGGCCAAGCAGGGAGCCAAGGAGGCTTTTGCTGGGTATCATCAGGGCCAGGGTGGAGACTGTTGCTGTCCCCAGAACCGACAGAGGCTGGCCTGCGGTGAAAGCAGTAGGAGTAGCCACCAGCAGGTGTGTTAGGGAAAGGGACTAATGAAGAGACTTGAAGGGGGTTTCCTTGAGACTGAGAGGGGAAGGGGTCTAATGGGCTAACCAGGGTCCAGGTTACTGAGCTCCGGTTCTAACAACTCCCATCTCTAGTGGGGTTGTGTAGTTCCGGGGGATCCCAAGGTCGAATGGCTCTGTCCCTTGTTGCCATGGCTGCCCTGTTTTACTGGTCCAATGCAGTGCCTGCCCCGGCTTCAAGATCTACGAGTGCGCCTTTGCGAGCAGGTGTCTGAAATGAAGGGAGCCACCCTGCGGGGATGGGGTCCCTAGTGGCAGTGTAAACGCAGTAAGCTGGTTCAATTCTGTTTACTGTTGCACATTGTGTTTATGGATTGAAATGCCCCCTACTGATGTAAAGTGGTGGTGAGGTAATTATTCTCAATCTTTTATGTTTTTCTAAATGGTTAGGTGAAGATGTGTTTTAGACTAGAGTGTATTGTTTGTACGGCGTTTATAATTGGTCCTGGTAAGTGAGACCCACTGCATAGATGAGTTTAGGTTTCTCTCTGGAGGCTCCCAGGCCATGCCAGTGAGTGTTACCTGCTCCCAATTCACCTGGGAAGGAAAGGGGGGTTGTAAGCAGAACTAGGCCTGTTTCTAACTGTCAGCTCTGCTCCCGCTAATTCATCTTCAGCTCTGGAGATGAATTCCTGGCTCAAATTAAGTCAATGGGAGTTTTGTCATTGACTTCAGTGGGGCCAGGATTTCACCTTGGGTCAGACTGATTTCCATCCATCACATGCACCATCACCAGCAGTAAAGATTTGGCAGACTAAACTAGGCCTTAACTTACGCCTGTGCAATCCAATTGTCTTCCAGTTATGCCCTTCATGTCTCTGCTACCCCTCCCCTAGCCTTTAAGGGGCTTTCCCGGTTGTAACTGCTAAGTTCAGTAGTTACTTCTATTAAGGCTACACAAAGTAGAATAGGATTTGCACCTTTCTCTGCAGGGCTAACAGGAATGAAAAGCCAGTGACAAGTTTTGTTTTTATAAATCATTAGACGGGACTCTGAACACACACAGGGAACAGACCATAAGTAACATTTTTAGACAATCTTCCACATAAAAACACCCTTTGAATAAATACAAGGGTATTGAGAACAAGTCCATTGTCCGTAGCGCTAGACTGGAAAGGGAAGCTGACTATGCGTTGAGCTGGAATTCTGAAAATGCCTGCCCTCACTGTGATCTGTTCCAAGAAAAACCCAAAGCAGCATCTGACTTCCTCCAATTAAATCCTACTGCTAGCAAATCCTTTTCCTGGCAACTTGCTGCCCCCTTTCCAGAGGGAGTCTTCTGGAGGTGAGTAAGAAACCTGGCTTTGTGAAAGTCTGGCGATCACCTTACTTGTGTCAGCAAATTCCCCCAGGACTGGAACCGCCCAGCACGGCAAAGACCTTGCCATGGCCTAACTATAGCAAAGGCTCCAGTTCAGAGACTGATGAAAGGGTAACAAAAGCACTCAGGGCTAGAGCCACAAAGGGATTTTGGCACCTCTCTGCCACTTTAAATGCCTGAAGTCAAAATGTAAACTGTCTACTCCTGGAGCTAGTTGGGATTCCTCGCTCGACAATCCCCAGGGGCCCATACTCAGCACAGCTGGCACATTCTGCTGCTCACCGCTGCCTGTTACTGTGGTTACAGCAGTGCTTCTCAATTTTTTTCTGTCGTGCCCCCCCTAGGAAGAAGAAAACATTTCGCGCCCCCCCGCTCCTCTCCGCCCCTCGCCGGCGCCGCCCCTGCCGGGCGCCAGCCTATATCTAGGGCGCAGCGGCCCAGCGCGCCCGGCCAGGATGGCAGGCGGGAGGCGGGGGCGCCTCGCCCGGGGGATGCGCGCCCGGCCGGCCGGTGACTGAGCGCGGCTCTGCGCCGGGCCGTGCGCTGCGCGGGGCCCGCGGGCGGGCTGGCGGGGCGATGCTGCCGTGGCGGCGAAGCCGCGGCAGCCCAGCAAGCCGCAGGGCTACGCGGTGAGGCCCCGCGTGGGCAGCATGTTCCGCTCCAAGCGGCGCATGGCGCATGTCAAACGAGCCCCCCTTTACGGAGCCTCGCGCCCCCCCTGGGGGGCGCGCCCCACTATTTGAGAAACACTGGGTTACAGTATGGTTTAGTATGTACTGGCTCAATGAGAGTTAGGCCTGGGCTATTCAGGGGTGGGAAGTTTTCAAACTAAGATATGCGGCAGCTCCCCCATTAACTCCGCTTACTCCTCCTGCCGGGGTGGAGTACAGATGAGACAGGATAAATCAATTCCCGATACATCAAACACTACCTGTCCAGACGGCAGGTCGTATAGATGTATCCATAGTGTGTGTCTGCATGAGCTGACTCTAGTGTAGATATAACCTTAGCCTCAACTCCTGCTCAGTGGCTGCCTAATTCTGTCGGAGTGGGATTTGCAGTGTTCTGCGCCTGCCACCTGCCTCTCAATAGACGGGCAAGTATCTGTGCACGCCAGTCCTGGAGCTGCCTGCCCAAATAACTACACTTCTAACTTGGAATGCACAGGTAGCTGATTTGCAGGCACACATGTGGTCAAGCAAAGACCCTCTGCTGGTGGAAATTGGTGTAGCTCCGTTTAAGTAAATGGAGTCACATCATGTCAATTTACATTTGGCTCTTGCTGGGCCCCTATCTTTAAAACTAGGCCCTAGTCATCATTTCCAGGGCTAACCTAGTTAAAACTCCTACACCAGTAGACACTGAGTACTGTGTCAAAGACCCTGTCCTCCTCTGGAGGAAATGGGATGCAAAATCAACACTATGAAACGGAAAAGAAAAGAGTACTGTGAGAAATTGTTCCTTAGTTCAGGTTGGAGATTTGAACCACTGGTGGAGGTAGAGGGCAGCAAAACACAGACTGGACACGAAGGAAAATGGGCAGTGCTCAAAGACCATGTCATTCCGACTGCAGCAGTCGGAGCTGGATATCCATATAGAGCAAAAACTGGATAAACCAAGAGATCTGGCATCTCCTTTAGGAAAGCAAAGTACTGAAAGGAAGTGTGCTGAATACTAAGACCAAGGAAATATTGGGGGGAAAGGGGGAGCAAAGGAGAAGTACAAGGAAGTAGACAAAACAGAAGTTACACAAGGAAAGAGAAATGAAGATATGCTGAAGACCTAGCAGCTGAAGCTGCTGCTATGATAGGAAATTATAGAACCATTTACCAACTGCATAAAGCCCTGCATGGAAACTTCAAAACAGGAAATGCAAAGCAAAGATGGAAAGCTGCTTGCAATTGAAGTGGAACAGAAGGAGATGAGCAGAACCGTTCAAAGGAATCCTCAATTGGCCCAGCCCTATGTCCGCACCAGATGTTGATGAAACACGTGGACCTGATCAATTTGACACATCAGAAGCACTAGCTGCCTTCAAGAAACTGGAAAATAACACAGCAGGAGACAAATTACAACCGAAATGCTAAAAGCAGCCATCACCCGACTGAAAGTGGTAGAATGGATCAATGATGTTGGGGAGCGGGGGGGAGCGGGAAGGAGACCCCTCTTCACCAGCAGAAGCATTGTCAAATACCCAGAAGGAAAGGATGATCTTGCTGACAGTAACAGCTAGAGAAGAGATGCCCTACTCTGTAGGGAAAGCCTTCCAGTGTGATACAAAGCTTTAAGAAGAACAAGCTAGACTCTGGCCCCAAGAGTTCCTGTATAGACCAGAAATTCACACTAAGGAGCATCACAGAATAATGTATAGAATGGCAGGCTCCCCTCAATTTCATTGACTGGGGGATTGGAGACATTTTCCAGCATGCACAGGCATTGTGGAATATTCTTAAGTCGTATAGAATCACAGCTGAAGTCCTCAATATAATCAAAGGCCTTAGACTAAAGAGAGGGTGTATATAGTTCTAGCTTCACTCAGGGTGACCCACTCTGTTTGCATTTTTCATGTCTGCATGCTAGTGTAGACTTACCAGAGACATCCCTAAGGTTTTGCCTGCTTGATAAAATTGCCCCGGTTTTACTATACTTGGGAATGGATTTATTTAAGTGGTGCATCATGGACTTCAATGATGGGGATCCCTCGAGGATCTAGCCCTAAGTAATTTCCGTGTAGTCACACAGGCAGTCTGTGGAACTTCACTCCTGTCCTAGTCCCTGCCACCCTTTAGAAACATCATGGAAATAACACTTTTAAACTGAGATAAGGGGTCTGTACAAGGAGCTTGCTCTAATTTATAATTAGATCAGCCTTAATTACTTTATAATTAAGTACTTATTATATTTATTATAATTATAATTACTTTATAATTAGATCGGCCTTAATTACTTTTTCCTCCTCCCTGACTTGAAGGATTTGAAAGCCCTGTGTGAACCATCTGTGCAAGAATGGTATCTGCTGCCCTCTGCTGATCTGTTACAGGCAGTGAAAACATATAGCTAGAAGTCCCAGAGCCTCACACGGCAGGGCCTTACACCGTATGGTTGATTATGCCTGGCTAAAGTACATGCCAAAGGCTACTAATAGTTCGAATCAGAATCCAGCCCTTGTGATGAAGTGCAGCATGCGCCATGGTGGTTCATATCCTCAAAGCTAGCTATTTGTTGTAGCCCTTTTGGTCCCAGGATGTACAGAGAGAAGGTGGGTGAGGTAATATTTTACACTGGACCAGCATCTGTTGGTGAGAGACAAACTTTCAGGCTACACAGAGCTCTTGTTTCTACTTTTACTTCAATGTTAGAAATGCGCTAGAACTCTGAATATCTTTTAAAATCAGATCTGAATCTTAGTTTGCATTAAAATCAGTTAACAGGAAGCATAACCACTTTTAAAACATAATTCCAGCCGCTTTCTACCCCAATACCAACCCCTCCCCTCTACCAAAAGCCCTCAAAAATGGGGAAAGGAAAATAATCAAATATCGTCAAGCAATGTGACTTCACTCACACCATTAGCCTGATATATTATTATTGCCAGGAATAAAATCGAAGCGTGCACTCCAAGACCCTGATCCTATGATATGTTCCACATATGCCTAAATCACCAACTAGGGACTCCCATACAGCTGGATGTCTGTACATTTCATTAATAAACCAGATAGTTTTAATGCTATGGGGTGAAAAACTGGCCCCATAGAAGTCAATTGCAGAACTGCTAGTCACTTCAAAGGGACCAGAATTTCACCTTATATTAAGAGGGGCCTTAAAAAAAAATCCACCTTATTTGGCTGATCTCTAATTTGATATCATTTCTTCCATCAGGGTTTTTATTTTCAACAGCAGTTTAAGAGCATGGTTGGCTAAGACCCTCTCTCATAGCTCTAGAAGACATGTTTAATTACAGGTGAATCTTAACCTGCTAACGGCCTAGATTTGCACCAGAATGTGTGCCCGTGCACGCTGGTGATGATTAAATAAAGTCAGATTCATGCCCTGATGCCAACCAAGATCAGTGTTCCATTGTGCTAGGCCCTGTACATACACGTAGTGAGAGATGGTCCCTGCACCTACAAAGTTACAACCTAAACAGGCAAGAGACAAAAAGAAAGGGTAACGGGGAGAAAGGATTATCCTAATGTTACAGATTCCAAGCAATCTAGGTCTGCCCAATCCACTTCATCAATCTTTTGTCTCCTCCACAAATGTTATCAGCAGTGATTTTATATTCACTTCTACAGTTACCTTTATCCACTGAACTTGTAAGCTCATCAAAAAATGAGATCGTTTCTTTGATAAGACCTATTTTTCCATAAGGCCCTGGTGACTGGCATTAATTATATCCTTATTATCAATTTAATTCCATGTTCGCTTTTCTCTTTTGCCTGGGATTGATGTCAGGCTAACTGGTCAATAATTACCTGAGTCCTCCCACTTGCCCCTTTTTGAATATTGGCACAACAGTAGCACTCTTCCAGTTTTCTGGAATTTCTCAGGTATTCCAAGATTCATAAAAATTAACAGGAAGAGACCTGAGACTTCCTGAGCCAACTCTTTTTGGACTCTTGGGTGCAAGTTACACAGGGCTGCTGGTTTTAAAATGTTCATGCCTAGTAGATGTGGTTTAACAGCCTCCTTGTTTACTAATGAACTGGAAAGTACTTCGTCATCCTTGTGTGAGACGAGTACATCCTTCCTTCCAAAAACTCCTGTATTGAACACTTCTGCAGCATGATCAACAATGTTACCCTCCTCCTCTAGTATTGGGTCTGTAACATGTACTAGGCGTCAAACACTTCCGCAGGATCAAAGCCATTATTTGTGGTGTTTTGTCGGCTGGGGCAATGCCTTCTCAGGCCCTGCCTGTCTCTGAAAGCAATTGTTTCTCCCCTTTGCTGTACTTCAACAACACTCTCTGAAATCTCGGGGGGAAATGGCATCATGTTTAACCATTACAAACACTGGGAGCTCAGAGTGCTACCCTTGAGATACCTGATCATGTGTCCAGGTGTTCATGGTGCACTGAAGATTATGGTATATTCAGGGGCAGTGGGTGCACAATGATGGGGGCCCTTCAGTTAAAAATATCCACCCACTGATTCACCTCTTCCATGGTGCATGTCCTCTGTGCATCCCTGGGCAATTGAAACTGGGCTCAGCCGTGGGTGGGCTCCTTGGTTTTAGCTCCTTCTGGATGGAGGTGCACAACACACCTCTTAGAGCTTCTGTTCCAGGCTCTCAGAAGACTCAGGCACAGATGCTTGGTTAATGCTTGAAAATGTGACACTGTCACAACCAGGACAGCTAGAGTTACTTTCCAGGCTACTGTCTCGCTGCCCAGAATCTTAGCTTTTAATTTAAAGAGGGATCTGTTCATTGTACCACCATAATCCAAGCCTAGATTATAGGAGTACAATGAGTAGGTTCTTACACGACTTCCAACCCAACCACAACACACCACTGGTGCGGCAAAACCCCGGCCAAAACAGCATGAGTGCTGTGGGTCAGGACTGAGCTACACAAGCAGAGCTGTGGGGAGAGCGGGGGGGAGGAACTTGCAAAGCAGCTGCTTGCCCTGTGTTAGCTCCTCCCTTCAATAGGTAACATCCATTCGTAGGCTGATAACACACTCATGACAAAATGACTACATGCTACAGCACTGAGTAATAAGTTTTAATTCAGACAGTCTCTGTCACAAGGACACAAACATTTCTCAAAGCCTCAGACGTTAATGTTTTATTTGAAAGGAAAGACTGGAGGAACAAAATAATCATGGGTAAGAAACAAAACCCAGTCTACTGTGCTTCAAAGGAAGGTTATAGAGCTTTACTTGCATAGCACAGGTATAGAGAAGCGTTTGAGTTAACAGCGATGGATAGAAGTCCATCTCGAGAGGGTAATTCAGATTATTGCTTTAAAAAAAAAATAGCAAACCTACAACTGGTTGCCGATTGTGTGTGGGAACAAACAGCTGCTTATTAGCAATTTTTCAGTAGTTTAATTTGGTTTTTCCAAGGAACAGTGAGCACTTCGAAGTTGCAAGTGACGTGCTGAGGAGAAAGGGGAGAGGGGAAAAAGTTAGTTTACAAATATAAAATGCAGATGTAATTGAACTTCTTGTGCCAGGGATGCAAATCTTTACTGTCTGTGGAGGTCAGCAGCATATTGCAGAATGGAGAAGGCGGCTCTTTAAATTATCTGCACTTGTGAATGTTCCGGGACAAGAGTTTCATCAACAGGAGACCAGAGTTAGAAAACTAATAGTGTCAAGCACCCAACTATTGCCATCAAAGTCGGCAGAAAGCCTGAGTGCTCAGCACTTCTGAAGATCAGGTTAGCTCCTCTCAGGGTATCTCTACCACAACTAGACACCCATGGCTGGCCCAGGCCAGTTGGCTCGGGGGCAGTTTAACTGCAGTGTAGAAATTCGGGTTTGGCTTGAGCCTGGACTCTGGGACCCCGTGATGCGAGATCTCTACACTGCAGTTAAATAGTCCCATAGCCCAAACTGTGTGAGCCCAAGTCAGCTGGCATGGGCCAGTCGCAGGTGCCTAACTGCAGTGTAGACATATCCCAAGAGCCTAACTTCAGCCAAGACTTTCAACAACCCGAGTCTGAAGTTTTGATGGAGCTTTTCAGAAGAGCTAGCACACGTGTATGTCTAAAAAGGGACATGGGTTAGCTGCACCGACATTAGTGCATATTTCACTACAGCATGCACAACTCTGGTAGCTGCACACACACATTACCAGCTAGCTGTGTAACCAGCAGTAATTGCATGTACAATTTCATGTGCAGTTGCAATAAATGTGCATGCAGTACATGTGCATCCATCTGATCATATGGACCAAGAGCTATGAAGTCATTAATAGTGATAAGGCTGTAGTATTATTGAAAACTGAATTCTGATTAGGCACTATTTTGCGGCTCAGTTTAGTCATTAAGGACTTGATCTGAAATCAGGTGACATTCCCCACTGGTATCTGTGTGCAGAGACCTGGGATTTTTTGCAAATCTGCTGCAACTCAAATCTCATCTCCTGTAGCAACTAACCTCTGCTGCCATTAACCTATTTCTAGACCCCTGTGACAAAATGAACCTTTCATAAGTTTGGGACCGAAATGTCTTTTCAAAGTGCCACTGAACAATGTGACCAAGGAGTAGGCTCTAGAGTGAGCGTGAAGAGATGTGGGTTATGTTCCCAGCTCTGCAAGAGTCCTGTGACCTTGGAAAAGGTCACATTCTTTGTGCATCAGTTCCCCATCTGTGAAATGGGGATATCACCACTTTTCTCCCACTCTCTGTCTGTCTTGTCCATTTAAGCCTGCAAGTGCTGCAGAGACTATCTAGCACCATGGGGCCCCAGATAAGATCTGGGGCATCTAGGTCAGACCTTAATACAAGTTATATAGATACACTAGCTCTGAGTTTTTAAAGCTTTCAGTGCCATACCTCAGCCAGCCCTTCTGCCTCATGAAATGCACAGCCAAGATTTTCCGGTTCTGACTTTGTGCAAGTTGTGCGACCAACCTTAACCTCCAGAATGTACTTGACTCCGGCCACAATCTGTAAAATGAGGGGAAAAGCTTGTTTACGGCACTGCTAGACGGTCTAAAGCACTACGCGCCATTGATATGCTGAGAGGGTCACAGTGAGACTGGCCTACAAGGAAGGCTTGTTTTGTGGTGATGTTGCTAGTCTAGAATTGAGTTTTGTGGCAGGCACTCTTTTCCTAGGTGTCTGTATAATGCCCAGCACAATTTGATCCCAGGAGAGGCCTCTAGGGGTCACACTGCAATAAGCACTACAGAAAAGTGTCTTGAACAA
Organism: Sternotherus odoratus; assembly: GCA_032164245.1. Taxonomy (NCBI): domain Eukaryota; kingdom Metazoa; phylum Chordata; order Testudines; family Kinosternidae; genus Sternotherus; species Sternotherus odoratus. The sequence continues at coordinate 164,825,117 of JAVMKO010000003.1, forward strand.
ATGGAGGTGCAAGGAGCAAGCAAGTGACCGTGGAAAAGCAGAGAGCGTGCAATGGACTGAAACCAAACAGGAATCCAAAAGGCCTGCATGTGAGGATTAAAAATAAGGACCCAGCACCTTTTGGAGGCCAGAAAACAAAAGCCAAGGTGCTGACGCCGGGCATGTGATAGCTTTGCTTACTAGCTTAAAAAGCTCTACGTTAATAGCTACGTTTAGTTAAAAGCAACTGAAGCAGATTATTCACTTCACTGCCCTGTACCTCAGTTTCCCTATGTGTAAAATAGGGCTAATGCTACGGACCTTCTTTGTAAAGAGTCTTGCTCTACCACTGAAAAGCACTGTGTAAGAGCTAGGTAGTGGTGTTCGTTTATTTAAGCATTGATCAAATTGTGTCAAAGTCACTTCAACCTCCAAAGATGTCCTGTAGAAGAGGAAGGGGAGGAGGGAAGGGTTTGTGGCAATTTTTTTCTTTGATGCAGAGAAAAGGCCTAAAAGATTTTGGTTCCATTCCCCTAATTACTTCCCCTTCTCCTTGCTTGTTTTTCATTAGCAAGTAAGGTCCTGGGTTTTTTCCTGGGAAACTCTATGGATGACTGGACAGTTGGGGCGGGTGGTTATGACATAGCAACAAAACCCAAAACACGGGGAAGGCAAATGATTTTTATTCAAGCTGTTTAACAGTCTTCGGTTTTAACCTGGAAGAATCTTTTCTCATTAAAGCCCCTTCGAATTAAGAAAACCTCTCCAGGAAACTACAAGAGGGCCTGGGAAAAGCAGAGTTTACATTCCTAGTATTTCTAAGAGAAAACGGGCAGTACAGATACGCCTCCCCTGCCCCCCCCCCCATCCTTCCAGCTGCCCCCTAGGAGGCTGGGAGAGGGGCAACACCCAGTGCTCCCTGCAGCCAGCTTACTTTCCCCACCTGGGCGGTGAGGGGAGCAGCCCTCCCCTTACCCTGTTGGGGACAACAACCTGGATGCAGGGACCCCGACGTCCACCCTCACTCCCCCCACAGCTCCCTAGAGGTGGCCGGAGGAGCAGCACTGGGGGCAGAGGGGGTGAGCTGCAATGGAGGGGTGGAGGGCACCGTGCAGGATGGGGGAGGGGGGGCAGGGAGACTGGGGGGCACCGTGCAGGATGGAGGGGGTGTGGAGATGGGGGTGGGCACCACAGGGGCCGGGAGCAACAGGGCGGTGAAGGGGGGGTGTTACATCCAGGGATCCACACAGGGGCCCCCCGGAGATGAGGGGGAGGGCACGGGGGGCGTGCAGGGCGCTCTCCCGGGACTCCCCTGGCCTGGGGGGGGGGATGGACAGCGGGGGGGGGGGGTGCAGGGCGCTCTCCCGGGACTCCCCTGGCCTGGGGGGGGAGATGGACAGCGGGGGGGGGGGGTGCAGGGCGCTCTCCCGGGACTCCCCTGGCCGGGGGGTGGATGGACAGCGGGGGGGGGGGGGGGTGCAGGGCGCTCTCCCGGGACTCCCCTGGCCGGGGGGGGGGGATGGACAGCGGGGGGGGGGGTGCAGGGCGCTCTCCCGGGACTCCCCTGGCCCGGGGGGGGGGGATGGACAGTGGGGGGGGGGGTGCAGGGCGCTCTCCCGGGACTCCCCTGGCCGGGGGGGGGGGGGATGGACAGCGGGGGGGGGTGCAGGGCGCTCTCCCGGGGCTCCCCTGGCCGGGGGGGGGGGGGATGGACAGCGGGGGGGGGGTGCAGGGCGCTCTCCCGGGACTCCCCGGGGGGGGGGGGGATGGACAGCGGGGGGGGGGGGTGCAGGGCGCTCTCCCGGGACTCCCCGGGGGGGGGGGACACGGTACCTGCTTGCGGGCCCGCATGACCTGGACCACCCGGCTGCGGTACTTGTCGTTGCTGGCCCGGTTGTACTCGCTCATGGCGAAGCTCAGCGCCCGCTGCACCCCCGCGTCGTTCTCCTCGGCGTCCTGCAGCCCCCCCAGCAGCCGCGGGGGGCGCTTCTCGTCCAGCGCCGCGCCGGCGGCCAGCGCCAGGGCCAGGGCGGCCAGCAGGAGCCACGGGGCGCCCATCGTCCTGCGCCGAGCACGGGAGAGGCGAGCGCACGAGCAGGGGCGGAGAGCGGCGGTGCCCGGGGCTGGCCCGCGCGCAGCCCTTTATCCCCCCCGGCAGGGCCCGCCCCCCGCCCCGCGTGACCCCGCCTGCGCCTGGCCCGGGGGCGGGGGGGCGAGACACCGCCCCCCGCACCAAACACGAGTCACTGGCCCCCCTCCCGCAACGCCCAGAGCCCGGGGACTGAGCCCTGAGAGATTGATCCCATCACCCCCCCCACAGACACACACACACACACACACTGCAAAGGGGGAACATCACCCCCCCCCGTCTCACACACACACACACTGAGAGATTGATCCCATCACACACACACATCACCCCCCCTCACACACACACACACACACACTGAGAGATTGATCCCATCACACACACACATCACCCCCCCTCACACACACACACACACACACATCACCCTCCCCCCCCCGTCTCACACACACACACACTGAGAGATTGATCCCATCACACACACACACACACACACTGCAAAGGGGGAACATCACCCCCCCGTCTCACACACACACACACTGAGAGATTGATCCCATCACACACACACATCACCCCCCCTCACACACACACACATCACCCCCCCGTCTCACACACACACACACTGAGAGATTGATCCCATCACCCTCACACACACACACACTGCAAAGGGGGAACATCACCCCCCCCCCACACACACACACACACACCACCACCCCTCTCTCTCTCTCACACACACACACTGAGAGATTGATCCCATCACCCACACCCACACACACACTGCAAAGGGGGAACTGTCTTCTGCAAACAGACCTTGCAAACTATGGGAGCAAATTTCAGTTGTCGCCTCCTCCCGGGTACTACACATGTTGCAATTCTTTTTCTTTCCACCGCTCAAGTTCAATCTTGGGAGGAAACCAATTTCACTCAGCAGACTGTTGAATTAAGAACATCATCCGCCAGCTCTAGGTAGCGCTTAACATCGTCTCCCAGGATTTGGCAAAACATGAACCATACATCAGCCCCCACCCATCAAAACCGTTTAATTTACTATGTAGCTAATACCTTTGAAGGTGCCAGGGGCAGGTTGTGTAGCATGTAGTGAACAGGGCGGGTAAAATAAATACCATTGCCCCTCTTGTCCCAAGCCATTAGCCATTTGGCACCATGTGGGTAGTTGCTGATACGGGGCAGATATTTATGTCTGGTATTTCTTTGGGGCAGTCCCACGTTGTCACAAAGAATGTTTCCCAGGGCACAGTAAGAACAAATAACAGAAAGCAGTTTCCTTGCTCGTGATGCCATGCCTGCCTTTTCAGCCAGCACTCTGCCCCAAAAAAAGGTCTCTCGCTTGGCTTCCCCTTACAGCCAGAACTTCACTGGCTTTTCAGGTACTTCCTCTTGCCTGTCTGCTTCTGACACATATGGACATTTACTCCAGCAATCCAATCAATGCACTATCCCCTGCATTTGCAATCACTTCTCAGGGAAATTCCTCTCATTCCTCCTCAATTCATGCTTCCCCAGGCCTGTGTGGCCAGTGCTTTGGGCAGTGGCTTCTCTTTTTTCAGCTATCTTACTTTCTAAAGGAGCTTAATTGCTTCTTCCATTTAGCCATTGGCCTCAAAGAGGTTTCTGATCTATGGGCAACCATAGACCTGGAGTCACCAACATCTGCCAACCTGACAACATTGAGCAACTACATCATTCACCATCCAATACATGCACAGAAATATTGACTCACATGGAGTAGCATATTACTCCACAAGTTGCTCCAGTGATTTCCATGAGGCTGTTTGCAGTGTGAGGCCTGGTCTGTGTTTACAAGTTTTCTAGCACAGTTCTGTTGGTTAGGGGTGTGATTCACACACACACACACTCCTGATATAGCTATGCTGGCAAAAGCCCTAGTGTAGATGCATGTATGCCATTAAAAAAGAAGTCCTTTTGCTGGTATAACTTATTTTGATCATGGAAGCGATAAAAGTATTCTGGCAAAAACATTCTTTTGCCTGTATAAGCTGCAACTCCACTTGACCAAAGATGCTGTCTATCCAGAGCAAGAAATCTTGCCCTGAATTAGGCGGTGTCCTGCAGAAGAAATAGGTGATCAAGTCATTAAGGACTGCACTGTAATGCCTACGCAGAACAAAGGCTGTGCCAGCTCCCTTAACCTTGGCCCTTCTTGACTACCAAGTGCTTTGCAGACTGAAGTCTCAATCCCGCACACGTTGATTGCAAATGTGTGTGTAACATCACCTCAGTTAACGCAACTCCTCACGGTAACGTTCTTACACGAGGCGGGTTTCCTAGTGAAGACTCGCACACTGGCTTTAACGGTGCAGAAGGACGCGCCGCTGGCCCTTCGAGCAGAGCTGGCTGGAGGACAAGAGTTCCATTTCGCAACAACTTCTAAGGTTTTGAACTTTGTTTTTGTTCTTCATTGGAAGGAAACCAAAACCTTTTGAATGTGTCACTCAGTGGCTGTTTTCAGATTGGAACGCTCAGGGTTTCAATTTGGGTCTCTCTTCCTCTGACCAGAGAGCTCTTGACCTCACATCCCTCCTCTATAAAAACTTAATTGAAACCAGTACATCACTGCCAGATGTTGTGGCTTTGAGGAATCCACTATTTCGACGAAATGTCGTTTCATTGAAAATGTCCCACCCAGCTCCATTTTGCACATCTGCAAAGACTGCGGGTCCGTTTCATCAGATTGATCCTCTTGGCAGCCTTTCTTGGGGGCCAGGGGGGCACTGCCTTTCAATTTACTTAGTCATCTATGTACTGGGCCCAGTCCTAGTCAATATATTCATAAATGATCTGGACAAAGGGGTGAGGTGACAAAATTTGCAGATGATACAAAATTGCTCAAGATAGTAAAGAGCTACAAAAGGATCTCTCAAAACTGGGGGACCGGGCAACAAAATGGAAGATTCAGTGTTGAAAAATGAAAAATAATGCAGATTGGAAAACATAATCCCAACTATACATACAAAAAGATGGGCTCTAAGTCAGCTGTTCCCACTCAAGAAAGATCTTGGAATCCTTGTGGATAGTTCTCTGAAAACATCCACTCAATATGCAGCAGCAGTCCAAAAAGCGAACAGAGTTTTGGGAATCATTAAGAAAGGGATAGATCAGGGGTCTCCAAACTTTTCAGCCCGAGGGCCGCATTAGCTATCAAATAGCAGGTCGGGGGCCGACAACACACTCGAGGTCCAAATAAAAAAGAATCAAAACATGGATGTTGTTTTTAATTATTTATTTAATATTATTTTATTCAGTTATTATTTAATAACACATTGATACACTACACATGAACACTACACATGAACACCTGTTCACTACACCTGAACACTACACATGAACACCTGTTCACTACACCTGAACACTACACATGAACACTACACATGAACACCTGTTCACTACACATGAACACTACACCTGAACACCTGTTCACTACACATGAACACTACAGATGAACACCTGTTCACTACACATGAACACTACACATCAACCCCCCAACTGACCCACCCAGCCAGGTCTCTCCCCCCAAAACCTCCTTTCCTCCAACCCCCCTCCCCCAAATGACCCACCCAGCCAGGTCTCTCACCCCAAAACCTCCTTCCCTCCCACCCACCCCCCAACTGACCCACCCAGCCAGGTCTCTCACCCCAAAACCTCCTTTCCTCCAACCCCCCCCCCAAATGACCCACCCAGCCAGGTCTCTCACCCCAAAACCTCCTTTCCTCCAACCCCCCCCCCCCCCAAATGACCCACCCAGCCAGGTCTCTCCCCCCAAAACCTCCTTTCCTCCAACCCCCCTCCCCCAAATGACCCACCCAGCCAGGTCTCTCACCCCAAAACCTCCTTCCCTCCCACCCACCCACCCCAACTGACCCACCCAGCCAGGTCTCTCACCCCAAAACCTCCTTTCCTCCAACCCCCCCCCAAATGACCCACCCAGCCAGGTCTCTCACCCCAAAACCTCCTTTCCTCCAAACCCCCCCCCCCCCAACTGACCCACCCAGCCAGGTCTCTCACCCCCCCAACTGACCTGCTCAACCCGGTCTCTCCCCACAGACCGGTTCGCCGCCTGGCAGTGGGTGGCTCCTTGTTTCGCCCCCTGCAACTGCGTGGCGGTGCGGCGCGTCCCGGCCCCAGCTCCGAGCCGTCCCTGGCCGGCGGCGGCAGCCGAGCACGCGGCGCGTCCCGGCCCCGCGGCTGGCGGCGGCGGCGACGGCGGCCGAGCGAGCGGCGCTTCCAGGCCCCGCGGCTGGCGGCGGCGGCCGAGCGCGCGGCGCTTCCAGGCCCCGCGGCTGGCGGCGGCGGCCGAGCGCGCGGCGCTTCCAGGCCCCGCGGCTGGCGGCGGCGGCCGAGCGCGCGGCGCTTCCAGGCCCCGCGGCTGGCGGCGGCGGCCCGCGCGGCGCTTCCAGGCCCCAGCGCGGAGCCAAAAAGATCTCCGCGGGCCGGATGAGAGAGCCTCGCGGGCCGCATCCGGCCCGCGGGCCGTAGTTTGGAGACCCCTGGGATAGATGATAAGACAAAAAATATCATGTTGTCGCTATATAAATCTATGGTATGCCCACATCTTAAATATTGCATACAGATGTGGTCGCCCCATCTCAAAAAAGATACAATGGAGTTAGAAAAAATTCAGAAAAGGGCAACAAACATTATTAGGGACATGGAACAGTTTCCATATGAGGAGATTAATAAGACTGGGACTTTTCAGCTTGGAAAAGAGATGACTAATGGGGGGTAATGTTAGAGATCTATAAAATCATGACTGGTGTGGAGAAAGTAAATAAGGAAGTGTTATTTACTGCCTCTCATAACACAAGACCTAGGAGTCATCAAATGAAATTAATAGGGAGCAGGTTTAAAACAAACAAAAGGAAGTATTTTTTCACACAGTGCAGTCATCCTGTGGAACTCCTTGCCAGAGGATATTGTCAAGGCCACATCTATAACAGGGTTCAAAAAAGAACTAGATAAGTTCATGGAGGATCGGTCCATCAATGGGTATTAGCCAGGATGGACAGAGATGGTGACCCTAGCCTCTGTTTGGCAGAAGCTCAACATGGGAGACAGAGGATGGATCACTTGATGATTACCTGTTCTGTTCAGTCCCTCTGGGGCACCTGGCATTGATCACTGTCTGAAGATGGACCTTTGCTCTGACCCAGTATGACCGTTCTTATATATTTATAAAAATGTAGGGCTGGAAGGAGGCCCTCAAGGCTCCACCAACCTCTTCCACCCCCTCCCAGCAGTCCACCAAGCACTGAGGAGTAAAACACAACTATTCAGCTGTTTATAGTGTTTCACACCCACTTTACACAGGTGCAAGGCAGTGGAGAAACAGGTCCTTTAAGAGCACTCTATTTGTGTAACTGACTGGCTTTTGTATGGAGTGGTGTTGTAGCCGTGTTGGTCCTAGGATATTAGAGAGACAAGGTGGGTGAGATATCATTTTTTATTGGACCAACTTCTGTTGGTGAGAGAGACAAGCTTTCGAGCTACACTGAGCTCTTCTGCAGGTCTGGGGAACTGATTTGATGTGTTACTGCTAAATACAAGATTTGAATGGATTTTTTAACATAAGTAGTTAACCTAGACCATGTCTACACTGGTAAATTGGCACTGCTGTGATCAATGCAGCGATGTCCATTTAGCGGGTCTGGTGGAGACATGCTAAGTCGATGGGAGCGTGTCTCCAGTTGACATCCAGTGGCATCTGCACCGTGCTATGTTGACCTAAGTTGGATCGACTTCAGGATGTAATTTCCGTAACTGAACTAGCATAACGTAGCTCGACCTGCGGCGTTAGTGTAGACTAGCCCTGAGTCAGTTTCCCAGACCTGAAGAAGAGCTCTGGGTAAGCGCTAAAGCTTGTCTCTCTCACCAACAGACATTGGTCCCATAAAAGATATTCCCTCCCCCACCTTGTGTCTCTGACTTTTGCAAACCTACAGTATACAGTATACAGTAGACTACTTCTAGCATTGCCTAAATACCGTAAAAATCCCCTCCCAGTGACTGTCCAGAAGAGGCTAATGCAGTCAGGGGAGGCTGTATGTGACAGTGATTCAAAAAAAAACCCCAAAGATTAAAGCATGGGGGTACAACTTAAAAAAACCCTCAAATGCCTCACTCTTAGCCAAAATAAAGTGAAATCAAATCATTCATCATCATAAGTGCCCCACAATCCTTGCAAGAAAAAACCAAGGACTCTTCGATTTCTCTAAAAACTTTGCAAGTATTTCACCCCACACGCTGAAGATTCAGAACTCTTCTCTTCCCTGTCTCCTCCATTCATAACATACCTTCCCCGCTTCAAAAAATGCAAAGCGGCCTGGACACCGTTTGATCCCAGTAACAGAAGCAGAGAGGGTGACGTTTCACAACCTGCTCTGGAGCTGCGGGGGCCTCAGCACGGATTGAGGAACCGATTGTGACTCTGAGTCACCATGTGTTCTTTTCCCTCTTCTTGCTCCATGGGGGAAGTGACCTGCTGGTGGAATGTCTATTTCCATGTTCTTCTTGCTTCCGAGCTACGCCCTTGGAATGGCATCAGTATTGCTTATTATTTATATTCCCCTCGTGAGTTGCGATCGTGACCTGGGACCCCATTGTGCTAGGCACTGCACAATCACACAACACCGGACGAAAGACAGCAGATGATCCAGACAGACCGACGGGGGAGCGCAAGGAAACAGGGGGACAATACGGGTCTGCAGCACAGGCTGTGGCCTCAGCCCACTAGCGGCCTGACTGATGCCTAGAAAAAACTTAACACAGTTTTGAGAAGGGATTTGAAGGAGGACAAGGAGATCACTGTATGGGGGGCTCCTTCCAAGCGTGCGTAGCAGCATGGGAGAAAACACACGGGGGCTTGTTTGAGAACCTGGCCAGGGCTTTCGGGAGCTGATTGACAGCCGTGACGAGCATCTACTGCACCCACTGGCGTCAGCTGGAATCGGGAACTCTGAAAACCAGTCCGTCAGTTTCTCCCCTGGTTCTCCTCAGTTAGGTCACACGGCTCTGATCCTCTGGGTGGAAGGCAAGTCTTCCTCATTGGGCTGAAGCCTCCATCACAGGGGAAGGGATGAGCATGGATTTTTTTGCATTATGCCTTAAAGTCCTAATGTTCCTACTGCAATTAACACCTCTCATGCTCCTCAAAGGAGGGGTAGGGCCCAGGTCTGGAGGAGGAGAGGAGCCGGTAGCTCCTTCGGGCACTCCACACCTTGTGGGGACAGCAGAGCACAGCACAGAAGACACTGGGAATGAGGGCATCTCCCCACCATGCACGCTGGAGTTCTGTGGCATTTCCAGGTTCCCACCGTTCGGATTTGCTAGCATGCAGGGTCCCCTCCTGTGGAGGAAATGATTCAGGAAGGATTTTTTTTAACCTCTTTAGGTCCTAACCAACACGCCTCCTGCACATGAATGAATTCTCCTCCGAGCACCCGTTTCGCAGAAGCCCAGTGTGATGAAGCCCAAGGGGAGTCTGTGGCAGACTTGGGCACGGAACCCAGGCCACCCAAAACCTAGCCTGGTACCGAAACCAGGTATCCTTACCTGTGCAAAATATTATGTGGGGAAGAGCAGTGGCCAATGGAGCAGTGTGGTGATAAACAGAGAGGGCGGGAGGGCTCTGTGCCAAGCGATGGTAACTGTGAAATGGTTTTAGAGAAGCACGTACACTCGGCGGCTGCAGCCTTGTAAAGAAAAGGAGAGCAGTGACCCGGTGGTGCTTGCTGAGCAGAAGTAATATGCAGTGTGAGAATGACCACGTCACTGCAGTTGGCCACATGCTGTGCAACTCCTCTGATAGAAGCAAAATGTGACCGTTGTTTATATCACTAGATTGTGCACCAGAGAAAACCAGCAGTATGCAGAGAAGGAACCACCGTGTGTCATTCAGAGTGAATCCATAGAAATCAATGGGAGTCTTGCTCCATTTTCTTCCAGGGGCTTTTGGATCAGGCCCTAAGGTTTTTAATCCTGGTTGTGGGAGTTGGGTGCTCTGTCTTGCATTGTCAGTGCCTGATACTTGTAATAGGTCGTGATCGGTCATAGGCCCGGCTTTCATGGAGCACAATCTCCCCTCAAGCTCTGTTCCGGCGGCTGAATTCCAACACTGTTCTCAGGCTGCGGTACAAACCTGGGGCTGTACAGTATTACCAGGGAGATGAGGTTTTAATGAAGAAGGGAGGATTACAGAGTTCAGGGCATGTTTTCAACCAGGTTTGGAAAGCAGTGAGCCAGGGTCCCTCTTGCCTGCAGCTTGTGTGTCATTTATTCACTGCACAGCTAGTGCGTTTGGGGGGAGATGCTGCCCGGTCAATATCGTAACATTACATTCATGGTGCGCTGGTGCAAAGGAGTAGGCCAGGGACAGGGCAATAGAGAATCCCATTTAAAAGCTGAAACCTTGCCCAACTTGAAATGATTCTTGCGTATTTATTTGTGTTACCGTAGCACCTAGGAGTCCTCCTCACAGATCAGGACACGGCTGTGCTAGGCACGTTATATACACAGAACAAAAAGACAGTTACCTATTAACGGAACTTCACAGTCGTCTCATTGAAGGTTTTAAAGGAACGCGTTGAGTTCTCTGCTGGTGTTTCATTGACTTACATGAAGTACACTGCTTCACACTACAAGTGAATGTGGCCCTAAGGCTCCAATGAAATGTATCCTAGTGAACACTCTCTCTCTCTCATATATATATTTGTACCAACGAGTCGAATGAGTCAGGAATTTCTCAGTGATTTGGGAGTTTAAAATCAGAAAATGCCAATTTGTCAAAACCAAAACTTTTCATGGGCGCCTGTCAGTTCTGATGACATTTTGGGGTAGAGAATTTCTCAGATCCAGTATGGAGTTTCAGGCAAGAGCGGACCCTCCCCTCTCCCAGAATAGCCAATAGCATGGTGGGTTGGGGACTCACCGGGGATGTGGGAGACCAGGTCTCCCTGTTTGCTCTGTTTTTTCACAACAAAAGTTCACAAAGTCTCAGTTTTGTCCCAATGCGCCCAAGAATGGTTTGGGGTTTTTTTTAAAATCCTTCAAAATGTTCACAGGACAGGAGAACCCTTTCCCACCCAGCTCTGTTCATGACCCGGAAATGGAAGGAAGGAATTGACCAGAATCAGTGCAAAAGACTGTTGCCCATCGGAGGACACAGACAGACGGACACAGGAATATAATAAATCCTTCCTGGTGGTTCTACGCAACCAAATGCGTTCACTAATAGGAGCTGATTATACCTGGGAGGGGAGCAAGCTGCTCTTCGTATGTTTAAATATGAGGAAAAACTATGAAGTAAATGTTCTAGATATGGGCTGGGATGTTCTAAGAACTTAAAGCAGCCAGGCCCAGCTCCTCAAAGTATTTAGGCACCAAATTGCGGGTTCTGGGCCCAGGTCCCCTTGGATTTCAGTCAGATCTGATTACCTCTCTCCCTTTGGCGCTAGTGAAATCTCCGGCTTAGAACCTAAGCAATTGACCCAACGCTTTTGGATGCCACAGTGAACGTGGGGCCCCTAAAATAACTCCAGAGGGCCCGGCCTCGCCCTAACTACCCAGTCCCACCTTGCGGCTGTGTGGTGCAGCCCTGGGGGAGACGTTGCGTGAAGCCAGGACTTGCCTGCACTGGCATTTCACCAGTGCCCACCCCGGGGCAGGCATGGTTTATACTGCACCTTTTGGGGTGCATTACGCTGGTGCGAATGGTGCTGCACCGGCATCAATTGTCAATATAAAGGGTTTGCACGGGTGCAGCCTACACCGATATAGTTACCTCAGGGGTTAAAATTGCAGTGTAGGTGTGTAAGACCGACACTATCTGGACATGGATTTAAGACAAACTGCACTGAATTCAATGAGACCTTATTGAATTTTTGGGGTGCAGTATATTAATGCAGGTGTGTCTGTCTCTAAGGCATGCCCATCGCCAGCTATTGGCTGTATGCAAACAAAGCTCACCTACCGACCTACCCTACTGGCCCCATCCAGCTAACTTCATTCTGGCTGGCTCTTTTCAGAAGCGTCATGAACAAACAGCGCCGTTCAGATAGAGCTCTTTAAACCAGGCTGCTTGGCAGGCCTGCTCGGTCTCTTAATCCAAAGTAACTGTTTCTCTACAAGGTTGACCCCTCCATGACCCTCCCGGAAAGCAATTACCGCGGGAGATGGTGGTAGGTACAATAGAACAAGCACGATCGAAGAAATAAACAGCTGTTTTAAATTCATCTTAACCTCCAGAGCAGCAAAAATCTCCCAGAGGAGACAGTACAAGCTGCTGTTTGACACAGGGCCAGATCCTTAGCTGGTGTGACGCGGCGTCGCTCCACCAAAGCTAATGGGAACCAAGAGCCAGGCCTGCAGCTATTGTAAATCAGCGCAGCACTGTTGTGGCCAATTTACACCAGCCGAGGTTCTGGCCCGTAAATAAACAATGGGCTGCGTTTTGGAGAAGTGCCGCGCGGAAAGGGCTGATGTCCTGTGATCCAGATCCGAGCTCAGTCAGCGGCTCACGAGGCAGCTGGTGGGAGTGATTCACATTTGAAGAGACAACCGGCCCCAGTGGTTTCACCCCTGTCTTTAAGACCCTACAGCTTTGGTATTTACCACTTTTCTCCAACACGTTCCTGGGTTTTGAAAAAGCTGGTATTTGCGTTTGATCGTTTTTTTTTTTTAACCTGAATTTTGGCCTCCTGCCGGTAGCCCTTCAGCATGGCTCTGTCCACTTCCCCTGCACATGCTCTGAACATGCTTTGCGCCTCTGCAACTCCAGAACGTGTCTACACTAGGACCCATAATTCACCAGCAGTTTCGGATCCCCAATTTGGCATGTCTAGGTTTCAGAGGGGTAGCCGTGTTAGTCTGTATCAGCAAAAACAAGGAGGAGTCCTTGTGGCACCTGAGAGATTAGCACATTTATTTAGGCATAAGCTTTTGTGGGCTAGGACCCACTTTATCAGATGCATGGAGTGGAAAATAGAGTAAGCAGGTATAAATATACAGCACAGGAAAAGATGGGAGTTGCCTTACCAAGGGGGGAGAGTGGGTCAGTGCTAACGAGGCCAATTCTATTAGGAAGAATGTGGCCCATTCCCAACAGTTGACAAGGTGCAAGTAATTAAGAACCAGGCAACAGACTTAGCTTTGTTTTAACTTAGTAATTAAATTACTATGATTTCCCAGACCTACATAGTTCCTGTTTATATTCTCCCCTCACCCCTGATCCATAAAAGTTCTGCCCAGTTTGAATCCCCTTCACTCATCTAAATGATGGGAATACCCTGGGGGTAGCTAATGTATCGTTGTGTAACCATTTGCATTAATGATGTTAAGCACAAGGGAATGAGTTATTATTTCGCTTCTTCGTAAATAAAAACTATTAAGTAACTTCCAGAGCTCCGTGTAAGCTCCAGAGCTTGTCTCTCTCCTCAGCAGAAATGATTCTCACCCACCTGGTCTTGCGAATATCCTGGGACCACTGCGGCGACAACAATGCCACATACTGCAAAAATAGAGTCTAAAGAATCATCTAGGTCATATTAAAATCTGGGGAGGTTTTAAGCGATGATTCCAATGGGGAATTCTGCTTGAAAACTGATGGTGCGTTATAGCTATTAGCAAATAAAAAGGAGGAGGTGATTTTTATCTTTGAGTGAGGTGATTTCTATGATCCGAAATACTGGTAGTGGGGTAGAGTGACCGTGTGCTCAGAAATGTTAGCGTAGGTTGCATGCAATCTGGTTTTTAGATGATCCTCAACACTGTATTGCCGTAGGTTTAAAAAGAGCAAGACATTGCTCCCCTTCTCTTTTTCTCTCTGTCTGCAGGAGAATTCGCTTGCCTTGCTTTTAATTTATTTTGCTTATCAGTTTGCTCTTGTCTCTGGGTCTCCAAAGAAATGATTGGGACGACGCTTAATCAAGGAAATAAGTTTTTCATCCATTCCCTGACCCAGCAGATCCCTCAAGCCCGTGCTTAACTTTAACCCCAGGAGTCGTCCCAGTGACTGCAGCGGAACTCTTTATGTGCTTAAAATTAAGCACATGCCGTAGCGCTAGCAGTGGCCAGGTCTCTGGTCCGTTCTTCTCTCTTGCAGACGTGGGTTCCAAAGTCTGATCCAAAGAGTCAAATGTTTCCATAGAAATGTGATTAAAACGCAAACAAAAGGCCCAGCCTCTAAAGATCAGAGCGATTCCCCGGGCTGGCTTTGGGCCAGGCCTTCTTCCCGGCTGTGCCCCGCGGAGAGTAGCAAGCTCAATGGAGCAGAGGAGCCTCCAAGCCAGAGGGAAACAGGGCCTAGGTTGCTTGCTCTCCCATGGGCGCTGCAGAAAATCCTCCTTGAGAGAGGGTGGAGCTGGAGAGCAGCCTCTGGCTACAACGCGCTCCGCTCCGGGCCTCGTGGGTTTCTGCTGCCTGCACCAGCTGTGACTGGGGGCTTTTGCACAGAGATGGGGGCTATAGTCAACTGCTTCCAGTCCAGCCGGTGGGCAGGAAGCTCAGTGACCCCCGCAGCGAGGAAGGCCCTTCAGGCAGCAGATGGGTCTGTGTGTGGACTTCCCAGGCAGGGCTCCTTTCCCCTCCACATGAGCCCAAACCATTCCCATCCTCCCACAAAGGCTGCTGGTGCTCGCTTGATGACCTTGGGGGAGGGGAATTGCCCTCATACGGGGTTCTCTGCCTTTGCGGGGGCATGAAGCACGTGATTCACTCAACGCCCCGCACGGTCTGTTCAAAAAAGAATTACCAATAACGGGGGGAGGGTATCGATCAATCCCTCCTTTCCGGTCTGAATCCATTGCCGTGGGCCACAGAGTCTCACTGGCTTTGATGTGGGCTGCTGCACTGAGCATTTTAGAGAGTTCCCGGTTGTCTCCCTTCGGCCTTGTGGTAGCAGCTGTCAGGCCCGTGGACAGAAATCAGTCTGGGCACAGCCTTAGTATAGCTTGTTTTATTGGCACCATTTACGCCAGCCCCTGAACCGCAGTGGTCCAACATTCTGCTAGCTCAGCATTTCCACGCCGCCGGCTCTGCTGGTCTCTAGGGAAGTGAAACCCGCTCCGTTCTGAAACATTCCAGAGCAGGGCACAACATGTTCTCATGGGGCTGGCTTGGACACCCAGCTGTTTCTCATTAGAAAAGACTTAGGACCTTTTCCGCACTGCGCAGGCGGGGGCTGAGAACTTGACATGTCTTCAAGGTCTCCATTGGCAGCGCACAAATGATCAGGGAATCACAGTCCTTCGGTGACAGAGCCAAACGGGCCGGATTCAAACCAGCCAAGAATAACGGAGGTGCACACAAGGAGAGGGGGGAATTCATCTGCTAGATTACACAGCATGTGGGGATCTAGTATAATGAAAGATTCCCAAACCTGGGCATGTGTGTGCATGAGAAAAGATGACTTGGGGTGGGGGACATGGTAAGTCTTCAAATAGGGCTGCTACAAAGAGGACAGTGATCAAGCGTTCTCTCCTGAAGGTAGGACAAGACGTTACGGGCTTAGTGTGCACCAAGGGAGATTTAGGTTAAATATTAGGAAAACCTAACTCACAGGGTAGTAAAGCTCTGAAACAGGCTTCCAAGGGAGGCTGTGGGAATCCCCATCACTGGAGGGTTATAAGAACGGGTGGGACAAACACCTGCCAGGGACGATCTAGGTTCACTTGGTCCTGCCTCAGCACAGTGTTGCTGGCCTTGATGACGTCTCGAGGTCCCTTCCAACCCTGCATGTCTATGAGTCTATGAAAGGTGCTCTCTGAATGGACGATAGCACTAGCAGATAAGTAAATATGAGTGAGCAAGATTACATGACAGCTTCATGAATATCAATAAATGTATAGAAAGCCTCTGCATTTTGCTGCTGCAACCGATGTCAGGGGCTCTGCACTTATTGATAACTAAACAGCCCTTGGCTCACCTTCAAAGGGATCTTCTAGCTTTCATGAGAACAAGGTCCGAGCAAGAGTCTGTGATATTCATCATTAATTTACTGTTTTTCTCTGGGTGCAAAAGCTTCACTCACCCAGTCCGGGGAGCAGAAACAACCTGGTGTGACCCACCCACCTGGGCGCAGAGCACAGGTAGGAAGCAGGAGAAGCAGGCGGTTCACAGATCCGCCCCATAAACTGATGTTTGTTGGCACAAACCAGCAGGTGACTCTTTGGGAAGAACAACCCTATTCAGTGAAATTAGGATCAATTGTTGAACAGGAAAAGGGCTCCGTTCACTGGATAGTTCAATTACAATGAATGATTTGACCAGTAAAGTCTCTTCTGTTAGGCTAGTAGGAAACTAACCCCACTAATGGTCATACTCCAGGTGACTGGGTACTGTTTATCTTTAAAGAGTTGAGATGGGAGTTTCATTGAAACCTTAGGGAATTAGGTGCTCAAATCCCATTTAAATGCACTGGGGAGTCTGGAGCCCAGATGCTTTAGGTGCCTCCAAGAAACCACAGCCCGGCAGTCTGGGGCTGTGTCTCCACTTGGAGCTGAGGGCATGGGCGGTGATTCCCAGCTCACTTAGACATACCAGCACTAGCTCTTATTGAGACAATGGGCTAAAAGTAGCAGGGTACCCATGGTAGCACAGGCAGCAGCAAGCAGCAGTAGGGGAAGCCACCCCAAATACAGGCAAGCCTGCCCGTGCCACTGCTCTCTGCTGCCCGTGCTCCACTACTATTTTTGGCACACTCGCTCAAAGAGAGCTAGCACCAGTATGTCTACCCGAGCTGGGGAGCTCACTCACCCGCAACTCCAAGCATAGACATAGGTCCTGCACCACTGAAGTCAAGGGGAGCATTAGCATTGACTTTAATTAGCATAGGACTGAGCCCTAACTCTGTCTGCTCTTGAGACATTAGTTGAAAGCCCACAGTTAAATTAATTTGACGGCTTCATTCTAACCCCCACCTGGAGTTCTGGCCACTTCACAACCCCCCTGGTTCAGATTTGGCACAGTAGCAGCTCCATGTTCAGAAAATACCCTCCAGTGGAATAATTAAGATTAAGAGGGTTAGGCCCAACTTTGCTAGAAAACATGCAGTTACCCACCACACGCCATACCCAAGGTGGGTCTGTTAGGCAGCTGGTTTTATGAGCATTAAGCCTCATGCAAACATTCAGTATTAAATAAGGCTACGTTTCCCATTTCCATTTTTACAAGAGAGCTTTGTTTTAAACATCTATTACACAATGTCTGTACTTGCAGGTCGTGTCAAAGTGGGGGAGTGGCATATTGTGTGAGGCATATTGTGTGAGTGAGGCATATTGTGTGAGTGACATATTGTGTGAGGAGTGGCATGTTGTGTGAGGCAACGTTCAGTCTTGGGGAAACGTGCTGTGTTGCAATCGGTTTTTGTTTTGCCAGGTTTTGCACAGGGGCCCTGGTTGGTCCTTGGAGAGGGAGCTGGGTGTATAGCAGGCAGGTTTGCGCTTTCCACGGGTTCTGATTGGAGTCAGCGCTCCTTGGGAAGCGGGCTTTGATTCTGCGCAGCTGGGAAGATGTCCCGCAAAGCCTCCGACATTTGCGACCACTACACAGTGGGACAAAATGTGTCAGAATGGGATGCTGTTGCCGGTGACACTGGAGAGTAGCATGACTGATACTACAACGTCTCTAGTAACTTTGGGGACCATTGTATTACATTTATGAATGGCTGGTGTATGACTGTGTTCTATTCCAAGGGACGGGGGCATCACGGCTCCTCCGGGAACTAAAAACAGTGAGAGGGAGATTCAGACTGTGAACAACTCTGGAGAGGTGCTACCCACTGGTGTGATTTGCATGTGCTGGTTCAAACTGGGTTTTCCAGAGACGAGGAAACAAAGAAAGGGCTTCCAGTATAAAAGGATACGCTTGAATTAACCCAGGCCTTCTGTTTGCTCCAGCAAGGGGACATGAACTTTTGTCCAAATGGGCCCCAATCCTGCTGAAGGTCCAGAGGGACTTTGCTAAGGCACCATAAGACTGGCGGGTGATTCCTGGTATGTTTAGCGTGTGTTTAAATCTGTTTATTGGGGATTTTTAATACATTTTCCCTGTAATGCTTTTGCCTTATGAATAAATGTGCTTGCTTAGAAAGAGTTGTTTGGATTACTGGTAGATCAGAGCTGTCCTAGCCCTCAGACAGAAAACAAAGCACAGGCAGTGACCGTTTGACAGGCTGGCTTATTGGCACTATCACGGTGTATGGCAGCTTCAAAAACTCCCTGGTCAGAAGAGAGGGGGACCCAGGTCCCTGCCCAGACACAGGTGATGGCTGGAGTCCTGAGTCTTGACTGAGCCCTCCTGGAGTGAACCATGGAGGGGGAACACAAGTACAGTTACCCCAGAAACTGTGACAAACAGTATTATTGGCCCCACACATTCAAAAATCATGAGTCAGATCCCCCAAAATCATGAGATTCCTTTTAAATCATGAGACTTTTTTTTTTTTACTAAATTTTGATTGCTTTTTATTTGCTTTTGGAGTTTTGAAGCTTAAGGATGCACTTTGGTCACACTTTCAAGCTTTTCTCTGCAGTCACGTTTTGTTTTGTTTTGTTTGTTTGTTTTCAAAGGAAAGCCAAGAGTCTCATATTCACATGACTCCAGGAGCTTAGACATGAAGACATGCACCAAATATCGTGAGATTCATCATAAAATCCTGAGAGTTGGAATTATTTTGGGGCAGTTCTCTGGCCTGTGTTGTACAAGAGGTCAGGCAAGGTGATCACAGTGATCCCTTCTGGCCTTGGAATCTGCTGAGTAATTCTGACAATACTCCAGCACAACACTAATGCAAAACCCTGATGGAAGTTTATTAGTGCTAGATATTGTTTCTTCTTTCCCTTATAAACAGAAGAAAACAAACAAACAAGGAGACCCCACGGGAGGCAACGTAGCTATTTACATGGATAAAGCTATTCACAGACCTCTGTACTTGTAGTAGCAAAGCTTTTAACACAAAGTCGTGTTTCTTTTTACATAAGTCTCAAGTCTCATTTTGATGATACATGGACACGATGATTTCCACCCTTCCTCTTTTCTAAAATGGGTTGTTTATAGAAGAAATAAAGAGAAGTTTCACAGCTGGATGAGGAAGTAACTCTTAATATTTTCTTTCCACTTCTTTTTGGTCTGCTTGTACCATCCTAAAGGAAAAGTAGGGGGGCAGAAATTCCACCCACATGTGCTGCTTTGTGTTAACATTCCATCACACACACAGCTGTGCCCTGCTGAAATTCAAGAAAAAAACTGACCATAGATCTACTAGAAGATCAGTCTAACCGTCAAAGTTGTACTCCTCCAGCTGCAAAAAAGAGAAAGTCATTTATTATTATAGCGCTTAATAATACCCTGCATCTTTCATCAGTAGATCGCTAAGCACTTTACTGAGGAGGTCTCTACATTTCATCAAAAAGTGTCCGACCAGCTCTATACAAAATCATGGATCACTTTAAAATACAGGTCACAATTTGATACAGCATCTGCTGTTACCAACATCAAAGGAGGTTGAACTAGAACATTCAGAGGAGAGCACATCTCTTGGATTTTACCTGCTATACCAGGGAAGAATTTAGGCAGCCAATTACTAAATTGGAGAAGTGGATCT
Organism: Sternotherus odoratus; assembly: GCA_032164245.1. NCBI lineage: Eukaryota > Metazoa > Chordata > Testudines > Kinosternidae > Sternotherus > Sternotherus odoratus. The sequence goes on from JAVMKO010000003.1 coordinate 164,844,814, forward strand.
CATGTGTTTGACAGAATTTGAAATAATTCAGGATCGGTCCCCTCACCCTAAAACATCTCTGCCAGGATCCATATGTGTCAAGTGTTTTTTGAAGTCACATTTGGGAAGAAAAGATGAATGTTACAACAGGAAGTCATTGGTTAAAGGCTGTTCCTTCATAGATACATTTTTTAAAGTTTTGAACCAATAAATTATCAGTCAATCACCCCAAAAGAGGCACAACTGAGGCTGGCTGTCAGCCAGAGGAGGGTGCAATTGGGGAGATTATCTTCCATGGGCTTTGAATCAGGTCCTCGGAAAATCCAGATCAGAGGTAGAGATTCTGAATGTGGTTTATGCCCTTTCAGTCCCTTCTGTTGTTCTTTCTTTCTCCACTTAGCATATTTCCCTTTGTTTATAGGTGAAAAAAAATCCTTCCAGGGTGTCATTGTTAGTGAATAAAGACAAAGGAAAATTCTGAGCTCTTTCTGACTGATTAGCATTAATGGCCCGTTCCATAATCCCCTTCACCTGAGCTAATACCATTCACTAATCCGCATCATACGTAATTAACAATGTCCATTTTAATACTGTCAGGAATGCGGCACGAACCGTTGCTTTTTTTTTTAAAGGCTTTCACTTGGACAAGAGTAAAGCATTTCAAGGCCACTCCTACTGGGTTTCGCCTTCTGGGTTTAGCTCCCATGCCAAGTTATCCAGGACTGCCAAAGGCAGGCCCATCAGCTGTGCTAGCCTGATACCTGAACTGAAAAAGAGATGTCCCTTCACTGAGGCCGGATTAAGGCATCAGCACTTTAGGGCCCAGCTTCTGGAGTCACGTGATGAAGTCAGGGGGATCTCACCTTTCCCGTGATGGGCCGGATAATGTGCTGTGTCACCAGAGCAAAGAAGAGGCAGACCAGAGAAGATGGGGCAAAAGAGGTGTTAAGACAACCTTGTGCCCTCCAAATCCAGGGCTTTGCAGGAACTGTTTGGAACCACTGTGGAAGTCACAGCTGCCTTCCCACTGCTGCCTATGGCATGCAAGACAACCTAGAGTGGCTACAGAAGTGGTATAAAACAATATGAACTATGGTCCCATCCCCCCGGCTTCACCCCCAGCCCCTCCCACATGCAGCTGTTCTTGGGGGTTACCTAGAGTGGTCTAAGGCAGTGCCCGAGTTGGGGGAATTACCTGTTCACAGCCCCTGTTGGGCACTGGAGCAGGGGTTACAATCCCTTCCTGGGTTTCTAGCGCTGGTCTATATTGGAAAACTTGCCCCAGCGTAATCACATCGCTTTGCAGTTATTCACCGTGGTTTGCTGCTCTATCGATTCCAGGGCATTTAAATTGAAGTCGTGGAATAGCTATTTGAAATAATACAAGGGTGTATTTTTCTTTTAAAGAAAGAATGCACTTAACAGAACTTGTATTGTCCAGGAGAGCGCTGGGCCGTCCAGGGCATACATTTCGGGGGGGGGAATCTAAGACGGGGAATGTGTCTTGGACGTCCCATGACATTGTTCACTCTGCGTGTCTGTTATACCCCTTGGCACGTCTAGTTATACTGGGAGCTCTTCAGGGCTGGGACTGTCCTTTACTCTGTACAGTGCCTAGCGCAATGTGAGCCCCGCTCTCCCTCGCCGCCCCTCCCTGGGCAATTACACAATTATAAATAATAAATCCGGGGGATAAAGGGCCTGATTCCCATTTACACGCAGGGCCCTGCACATCACTCTACCAGTGTCACGGGGCCTGAACTGTCAGTGCTCCCGCTCTGGGCCCGTCTACATCGCAGTCGGGAGGGTGACTGCAGAACAGGTGGCATCCCCGAGCTGGCTTTGATCAAATTAGCTCAGCTAGAAACAGCAGGTAGCTGTGGGGGGGGGATGGGTGGTGTCATGGGCTAACCCGCCTGAGCACAAAATTTGCCTGGGACTTTGGGGCACATACTCGAGCGACTAGCCCATGCTGTTGCAGTCCCCACCCTACCCCCGCCGGCATTTTAGTGACCTAGCTCACTCCAAGCTATGCCTCTAGGTGCTGTCCTGATTGCTGTGTAGACATATATGGCTCTGTAACACTGCCAGGCCGGTGGGGACTTAGTGCAATGGAGACAGTCTCATGGACTTCTGTCCCCAAAGCAGTTAGGGTAAAATTTTCAAAAGCATGGGAGCATTTGGGAGCCAACCAGGGCTTCATTTGTAATGAAAGAGTTGCCGGGGCTCAAGCCATTTTTTTTACCTTCATAGCTAAGTCAGCAAGCCCAGAGGTGCCAGGGCTATGAACTGCCAAGCCCAGTGGTGCCAGGGCTATGAACTGCCAAGCCCAGTGGTGCCAGGGCTATGAACTGCCAAGCCCAGAGGTGCCAGGGCTATGAACTGCCAAGCCCAGTGGTCCCAGGGCTATGAACTGCCAAGCCCAGAGGTACCAGGGCTATGAACTGCCAAGCCCAGAGGTGCCAGGGCTATGAACTGCCAAGCCCAGAGGTGCCAGGGCTATGAACTGCCAAGCCCAGTGGTGCCAGGGCTATGAACTGCCAAGCCCAGAGGTGCCAGGGCTATGAACTGCCAAGCCCAGTGGTCCCAGGGCTATGAACTGCCAAGCCCAGTGGTGCCAGGGCTATGAACTGCCAAGCCCAGAGGTGCCAGGGCTATGAACTGCCAAGCCCAGTGGTCCCAGGGCTATGAACTGCCAAGACCAGTGGTGCCAGGGCTATGAACTGCCAAGCCCAGTGGTGCCAGGGCTATGAACTGCCAAGCCCAGAGGTGCCAGGGCTATGAACTGCCAAGCCCAGTGGTCCCAGGGCTATGAACTGCCAAGCCCAGTGGTGCCAGGGCTATGAACTGCCAAGCCCAGAGGTGCCAGGGCTATGAACTGCCAAGCCCAGAGGTGCCAGGGCTATGAACTGCCAAGCCCAGTGGTCCCAGGGCTATGAACTGCCAAGCCCAGAGGTGCCAGGGCTATGAACTGCCAAGCCCAGTGGTGCCAGGGCTATGAACTGCCAAGCCCAGAGGTGCCAGGGCTATGAACTGCCAAGCCCAGTGGTCCCAGGGCTATGAACTGCCAGGCCCAGAGGTGCCAGGGCTATGAACTGCCAAGCCCAGAGGTGCCAGGGCTATGAACTGCCAAGCCCAGAGGTGCCAGGGCTATGAACTGCCAAGCCCAGTGGTCCCAGGGCTATGAACTGCCAAGCCCAGAGGTGCCAGGGCTATGAACTGCCAAGCCCAGTGGTGCCAGGGCTATGAACTGCCAAGCCCAGTGGTGCCAGGGCTATGAACTGCCAGGCCCAGAGGTGCCAGGGCTATGAACTGCCAAGCCCAGAGGTGCCAGGGCTATGAACTGCCAAGCCCAGTGGTGCCAGGGCTATGAACTGCCAGGCCCAGAGGTGCCAGGGCTATGAACTGCCAAGCCCAGTGGTGCCAGGGCTATGAACTGCCAAGCCCAGTGGTGCCAGGGCTATGAACTGCCAAGCCCAGAGGTGCCAGGGCTATGAACTGCCAAGCCCAGTGGTGCCAGGGCTATGAACTGCCAGGCCCAGAGGTGCCAGGGCTATGAACTGCCAAGCCCAGTGGTTCCAGGGCTATGAACTGCCAAGCCCAGTGGTGCCAGGGCTATGAACTGCCAAGCCCAGAGGTGCCAGGGCTATGAACTGCCAAGCCCAGAGGTGCCAGGGCTATGAACTGCCAAGCCCAGAGGTCCCAGGGCTATGAACTGCCAAGCCCAGAGGTCCCAGGGCTATGAACTGCCAGGCCCAGAGGTGCCAGGGCTATGAACTGCCAAGCCCAGAGGTGCCAGGGCTATGAACTGCCAAGCCCAGAGGTGCCAGGGCTATGAACTGCCAAGCCCAGAGGTGCCAGGGCTATGAACTGCCAAGCCCAGAGGTCCCAGGGCTATGAACTGCCAGGCCCAGAGGTGCCAGGGCTATGAACTGCCAAGCCCAGAGGTGCCAGGCCTATGAACTGCCAAGCCCAGAGGTGCCAGGCCTATGAACTGCCAAGCCCAGAGGTGCCAGGGCTATGAACTGCCAGGCCCAGAGGTGCCAGGGCTATGAACTGCCAAGCCCAGAGGTGCCAGAGCTATGAACTGCCAAGCCCAGAGGTGCCAGGGCTATGAACTGCCAAGCCCAGAGGTGCCAGGGCTATGAACTGCCAAGCCCAGAGGTGCCAGGGCTATGAACTGCCAAGCCCAGAGGTGCCAGGGCTATGAACTGCCAAGCCTAAAAGTGCCGAGGCTCAGGCCTGGCACAAATGAAGCCCAGGAGCCGATATCTCACTGAAAGCCACTTTTGAAAATGGGACTTCGGCTCCGAAATCCCTTGAGAGCATCTGAAAAATGTCTCCCCGACTCAGGTACTTTTCACCCACCCGAAAGTCTCACTTTAAAAAGCAGGTCTCTGTCCTTCTTGTCGTTTTGTCCTGATGCACAGGCCAGCCACAGCACTGCAGCCCTTAGTCCGTCCCAATGGATTAGCAAAGCACCGGAAAGTTCCTTTGCCCCGCTCAGTTCCTTGGGAACTGATTCGAAGCTCTCCCACTGCCTGGGTCAACGGCTCCACCACGGGATGAAATGGTTGAGACACAGTCAGTGACTCAGTGACCAGCGGTGCCAGGCTCAGACGCGAGGTGAGTGCGTGCGCGAGGTGAGTGCGTGCAGATCCACTGAAGACAAAGCAAGTGCCCCCCACGCCCTCAGTTGGCATCTCCAACCATCACATTTCTGACCCAAGCCATCTCCCCAAGTCTCTAGGGGGCAGAATTCCATCCCCGAACCCAGCAATCGTGGTCCGTGGCTAGAGTTCTCCTTTCGGAGCCACAGCGTTGATGACTGGAGGGGCACGAACGTTCAGACCATTACTGAGTCATCCGACGGTCCATTCTGGACTCTGCTTAAAAAAAAGGATAGCCGGGGGGGGGGGGGAGGGGGGGATATCTGTGCATAAGAGACAACACAACGGACACCATCCATGTCTCTAATTCTCTGCAGCTTCGGCCCAGGGCACCATGCTTCTGTGAAATTAGAGTTCTTATTCACTGGGAATCCTTTCACTGACTTCCCTGGGCCTTGGATTGGGGCCACGGCCAGTGTCTGGCTTTTAGCTGGGAGTATCCGGGGGTTTCTTTGTAAGCAATGTTCTGACTGCCCTGTGCCTCGTTATGCCTGCTCTGTCCCCAGCGGCGGCACATCCTGGCCGCTTCTGTTCTGCCCGACTCCTGAAGAACGGTGTTCAAATAATACCACCATAAATCTGAGCCCTGCGTGCCAGCTTTCCTGCGCAGAGCCAGCCAGGGTTTCAACCGTACGTCAATGAAATGTCCAGCTACACCAGAACCTGTCATGTCTTCACTTCACAGCCTGTGCCAGGCCCCTCCGCAAGAGACCACATGCCCAGTTTTGTTCCTGACCCAGGTGGATTCCACACTGTAAATCTAGGCACCCGACCCCCAGGAATTTCAGTGTCCGACTTCTTTAAAAAAAAACCCAGTCTTGAAATGTGTCACGTCTGTGTTCTCTTGCCTGGAAACTGAGAACTGAAACCAGCCCAATCTTCTGCTGCACCAGCAGACTCCAAGGAGCTTGCTCAGCCTAGACTGTGTGTGAGTATGACATTTGGAACACGTGGTGAAATCCCCCAAATGCTCATCTGCTACAGGCCAAACGCCTGTGAAATTACTGCTCCTGGAAAGCTAAAAGGTTGTAAAGCTGTCTGAGGTGACTCTAAAAGCACAGGCACTCAGAGACTGCAGTGATCAGTACAATATAAAAACATATAGATAGATGCCACTAAAAATAACCTAAGATAATACCTAGCTCTCATATAGTGCTGTTCATCATTAGATCCCAAAGCACTTTATAAAGGTCAGTATCATTATCCCCATTTTACAGATGGAGAAACAGAGGCACAGAGAAGTGCAGTGACTTACCCCATGTCAGAGGCAGAGCTGGGAACAGAAGGGAATGTTTCTAGCCCTCTTGACTGCAAAGAAGACCTTCCCAATGTGAACCAATTATCACCAACTCACGGCTGTCTTCCTGAGTCTGCAGACAACCTGAAACAAAGACGGTGTGAGCTGTGAACGCCCTCACCTCTTCTCATCTCCCAGGGGTGCTAACTATGAAACCTGATGATGGCACTTTAAAAGGTCAGCATTCATGATTTTGATGGTGGGACAGGAGTGAAGCCCTGTGGTAGGTAAGGCTTGAAGACATGCAAAGGCAAGAGCATAGGAGACAAACACAGATGGGAGAGAGGGAGAAAAACAGAGGGAAGGATGGGACAGGAAGAGACACTAAGGGCAGGATGATGCCATATGGGACAGCAATAGTCCTGAACGTATATTGATCATAGATAAACATTTAGGATGGAGTTCAAAGGGACCTAAGGCATTTAGGGACCAGTATTCACTGAGAGTCAGTCAGTGAGAGCTTGGCACCTAACTCCCTTTGGGTGCTTGAAAAATCCCAGCCTTTGCGGCTCCAGAAAAGCTGAATTCCCCCTCTGCTACCCGTGCAGTCCTCATGGAAATTCCATTGGGGATTGGGCAGGGGACCCTAAACTTACACCTCTGTCCAGGGATCCTCATTGAAAATGGAATTGAGCCTTCTCTGCAGAATGACGGACACTACTGACATGAACAGGCAGGAAGGCTGGGCTAGTGCCTGTGGTGCGTTGAGAGTTGTGTTAAAATTGTAAGCTGTCACTTTAAATGTCCGGGGTTTTCCTGGTCCTGCTTGCAGGCTAGGGGGCTCCGTAGGGAAGCGTGAGATCTGGGCATAGCAGCAGTCAGTCCACAGGCAGCAAGCTAGGGTGGATCTGTGCCTCTCTGGATTTAGGGAGCAGCCTGCTTTGTCTCTCTGCTGTGGGGTTCTTGAGTATTATCTCTTCTGGATTCGAAGAAATAAAGCCGTGTTACCTCGCAGCCTTCCAGCAAGAATATCTATCAACCTTCTCTGTGCGCATGGTGTGAAACAAAACCGCGCCATGTTGCACCACGAGAGCAGCTGCTCTCCCTTCTAAGAGACATACCCTGGTCTCGGGAGTGAGTGGAAACGGAGCCCCTTGCTGGGTTGGGGAGTCCTGTGAGAGCGATCACATGGCCCCATGGGGCTGGCAAGGTGATCGTTTAGGACTCAGGAGTGGGGTTAGTGCCGACTGCCTGTGCAGCTAATTGTGTGGCACTGGTTCCTAATGAGACAAGCACACTAATTAACATGCACCTTAACAGGACCGGCCAGAGTAGCGGCCAGCAGGGAGAGCGTCACAGAGACGGTATGGCTGACGCGGTAGGAAAGAAGAGGCGCCGCTGTTGTGGATCGTTGTATCCTCTCCCTGTACACCAGCCTTGTCGGTGTTGCTTTTCGTGACCTTGACTCTACAGCCTGTGGTGAGGTGTCCACCCACCCAAGCCCTGAGCGGGTTAATGTGGGCCAGGAGGGGACCAATAAGATAAGGTGCTGCTCTTGGGGGGAGGGGGGGGAACCAGGGCGTGATGCAGCCCAATGGCAGCTGAAGCCGAGCTGGGGGTGGGGGACTGGAATAGGATTATAAACCAGGAAGCGAGGGCAGGGCAGGGAAGGGGTCTGCAGTCACTCGTTAGAGGGCAAGGGAGTTGGGTAGGGACAAGGAGGCAGTCCAGGGGGAAGGTAAACCCAGGGATCCAGTCCTAGCCTAAGGAGTCCAGCAAGAGGCCAAGACAGGTGAAGTAGCCCCAGGGAACAGAGGACGCTCCGAGGATAAACCCAAGGAAAGGCAGAGAGAGAGAGGCAGGGTAGCAAGGAGCCTAGGCAAATGGCACCAGGGTCTGAGACTGATCAGAGCTAGGTCGCTAGCCATAGGGTCCCATCATGAGAGATGCTCCCTGTGCCAACCCAACTTACAACAGGCAAAGGGGGGGGGAGGGGAAACAGAGGCACGAACAAAGGGAAGCGATTTACTCTGCCCAAGTTCTCCCAGAAAGTTTGTGGCAGGACTGGGACTCCAGCCAACACCTTCCGACTCTGTTATGTGCCCTTTCCGCTAGGCAATACTGCCACCTGCTGTGCAAGCCTACATACTACTGCAATTAAAGGCGCTTCAAAGAGTGGTGGGGCCTGTCTTGCTGCAGCCGCCGGACCTCAATTGTATCAACCCTTTTAATTGCAAAGGACATGCAGCAATTTTGACTAGTTCTGAACTGGAGGTGAACACCTGGGAACCCTACGTACCAGGAAAACCTCTGCCCGACAAGCTCTAGTAGTCACTCGTCTCTCTCTTTGCCCACCGTGTCCCTGAGAAATGAGTAACTAACTCTTGATGCGGCTCCTATTAGGAGTTCTCTCTCATAACACCCGCTTGGAAAAGAACCTCACTCCTTATTCATTAAGATCCATAACACCAGGCGAGCACAATTATGCTCCAAGGACACAAAGAGGCGTTTGCTATTATTTGTTGGTAGTGCAATCCTTCATGAATACCTATTACAATTTCCACTTGCACCCAGGTCAGGCCCATCTCTGTGTGCCCAGGTCAGTCTTCACTGAAGAGATACGTCCCTGCAGCCCATAAGTGTGATTTATGACCTGGACACGCCAGAGTAGGTTCAGATCCAGAGACCGTATAATAATCCCCACATTTGGCGCACGTGTTTCTTCTGCAGTTCTCGTGCCTCTATAGGCCGAGCTCCCTGGTCGGACTTCATCTCCCCTCCTGGCGAATGGGCACATGAGACAGCTGAACTCTACCCAGGAGACACCATTTCCAGATCAAAGTCGTTTGGTTTTGCAGCGTTCTGGTTTTAAAACTGAAATTTTCTGCCGACGCTTTTCCTGGAAAACGTAATGTAATTGAAAACCCGATTTTCCATCAGAAAAACCGTTTTGATAGAAAATTTGTGACTGGCCCTAATGAATCGCACCCCAGGGACTGAAGGTGTGGGGGAATCTGGGTGTTTCCCTGACGCGATGATCTTTGTTTGTTTTCTTTGGGCCTTTTTAAGCCCTGCTGTGATAGGGTGAAATCCCATTGTGGGCTATAAAAGGCTCATGCCCCACTTGGTCCCATTCGCTTCACCTGGGCAGTGATTGGGTGGTTACTTCTCAGACAGAGAGGGTAGGACTAAAAGGATCAGGTGATAATACCACAGACATCTGGCCCCTGTAAGTAGCCCAAGGGGGCTCAGTCAGGGGAGAGAAGCCACACAGAGCCCACAGAAAGGCTGGCTCCCATGAAGTACTGATTACCAGAGACTGGTGTTAGAGGGCTCACGAAGCTGTAGGCTGGGCAGGACAACACGCGACACCAGAGCCAGGAAAAGGCGGTGGAACCCCAGGAATGGCTGTGAGCAAGGGCCTGGAGGATAAGTTGAGACTTTGAACTACACCTGGACATTTTGTTACCCTGGAGGGGGTTTGAAGTAACCGCTTCTCAGCCAGAGGGCTGAATCATGCGCAAAAACCAACGGCGCACCGGGACCGTGGAGACAAAACCCCCTGCAGCATTGTCCCTTGACACAAGGGGGCACACTGGGGGTACATCGGTATGCCTGCCTGTGCAGGGGATTAAGGAGGCGCAAGGTGGCCCTAACTCTGCTGAGCTTGCTACCCAAATTGTGGGTAGTGGCGCATGAGGAAAAGCACCCTCCTCTCCCGGGCCACCTGCAGCACATGGGGGTGAAGTTTGGGCAACGGTAGGTAATGCCGATAAATTATAGGGTCAATTAGTTGCCCTTGGTTTGATGTGAAATATATTCAAGAGTCCAAATAACCAATATCCGTTGGTTTATTGCTAAAAGTCAATGACAGCACAGTACATGAAGACAAGGCCAGCACGATAACAGTTACCGGGAAGCCATCTTGTGCAGCGTTGTTAAATTCACCTTCCGCAGAAGATGTGCTCCCAGCGTTACCCCCTCCCTCAGCCATCTTCTTATACCCAACCTGTTTACAAGTACTAGGTCCTGTTGGCATCATCTGAAACGAGATTTAACCAATCAGCTTTCTACCCTGTTCTTCTGGCACCGGGGGTACCCCTTATCTCTTTGCATTCCATGTACCAAGGGGGCATGAAGGCACCTCCTAGGTTTTGTACCAGGGTAGAACAGTCATAAGTCTTCCCTTTTTCCTTCGAGACATTCCAGCACTGGTCTGTGAGAGTAACTCCCTTCCTGTTGCTATGGTAAAACGCCCATATGTTCTGCTCCTGACACTTTTCCTGTCTGCTTAAGCCAAAACGTACTTCAGCGAATGCCAGGTGTTATGGGATATTTAGCGTCAGTGAACAGGATTATTAAAAGGCCTGGGCCAATTTAGGCCATATATTGCTATTGTGTGGTGTGGACGATACATACGTATGAGCCCAGATATGATCATCAGCAAGGAGTGGGCTGAGTATTAACTCTGCCCCCCTCCCCAGCACGCCAGCAGCTGCACTAGCACACCAGGGATTTCATCTGTGCCAGGTATAGGGTTGGCGCATGGTGACTGACTGGCGCCTGGTCTATGTGCTGCCCTCGCTCTGGGCAAACCTGCAATTTACCCCACTGTGTTTTGGCAGGGCCCGGGAGATTCACTCTAGCCTCACCGACGAATATTTTGCTAGATGACAAGCTTATGGAGAAATCCAAAAGCAGGGAAATGCTTCAGCGTCTCCTTGTATTTTTATTAAAGAAGCCAAACATAAAGGGTCAGTTTTTTGTTTACACCCAGGCCCTGCCCTGACAAAGTAAAGGTGCCTTAGAATGGACACGTGTAATTTATGCAAATTTCAAGCCCCTTTATGCTGCCAGAGTGGTGTCCGGGGGCCTACTTGTAAATGAGAACCAGGTTCAGATTATACCACAAGGTGAAATAGAGCACCGCTGTGAAAGATTGCCCTTGTATAGCTCTTGGCCTGGGGGAGACGGGGGTATGCTATGCAGAAGTGAGGGCAAGGAGCCCTGGGCAGACGGGAGAGCGAGTCTGTTGGCTGGTTTGTTTTGGAGTTTGCTGGCGGTATGCTGCATGGAAGGAATGCAAGCAGGGACTTCTGCCAAGTCTGGGCGATCCTGCGTAGACTGGAAGTTCTGAAATAAGCCCCAATGTAGAGGACTTTGACATGAACCACACCGCAATGAATTTTAGTATCAGGATGTAAAAATGTAATAGGAGGATACCGCATACTAACGGGGGGGCACCAAGCATCAGTGATTGGCCTAATCAGCAGCAGTCTCAAGAGCACATTAGCCATTTGCATAGGAGCACAGTCCATGGTTGAAGTGCACCTGCAAATCTGAAAGTATTTTAAAAAACAGACAGGACTTCCGTGGCGCAAAAGCAAGTCAATTTATTGTCAGGTAGGAGTTTGGGTAAGGCACGGAACATGCAGCCCAGCACATTGTGAAATACAAGGTTTAAAGGGAGGAAATGAGTCAGTGCCTTGGAGGATGGGAGGGAGAGAGTTCTACTAGCTAAGGTATATACGGTAAGCAAGCATCCCCCCCTGAACTTCAAGAAGGTAGGGAAAGGGGTGGAACCCCCTCCAGAGAATAGGTGAGAGGTATATTGCAGGAATGGGTGGGTAAAATTCTGTGGCCTGCGTTGTGCAGGAGGTCAGACTAGATGATCATAATGGTCCCTTCTGACCTTAAACTCTATGAGTCATTAAGGTCTTCTGACCTTAAAGTCTACGAGACATTGAAGTCAATCAAAGTCCTTCTCACTGGGCTTTGGAGCAGGCATTGCCTGACCGGAAAGGCTCAACAGCTAGAATTAAAGCCAAAGTATCAGAGAATGGAGTCAAAGTAGTGAGTCCACTGATGGCATCAGCTGCATTTTGACACACAAGCCTTTTAACTTCCTGAAGAAAGCACCTTTCTGTCTGAAATTCTTAGAGCTCCTTCTGAGATAAGAATGGCCACATTGGGTTAAATCAATGGTCCATCTCACGCAGTATGGCTTCAGAATGAACAGAACAGGGCAGTTACTGAGTGATCCATCCCCTGTCATCCAGTCCCCAGCTTCTGGCAGTCAGAGGCTTAGGGACACTCAGAGCATGGGGCTGTCTCCCTGACCATCTTGGCAAATAACCCTTGATGCACATATAGTGACCAGACAGCAAGTGTGAAAAATAAGGACAGTGGGTGGGGGGTAATAGGAGCCTATATAAGAAAAAGACCCAGAAATCAGGACTGTCCCTATAAAATCAGGATATCTGGTCATCCTATGACATATCCTCCATAGAGGTGAGGACAGAATTTGGGGGAGGGGACGTTTCAGGTTAATAAGACATGCTCTTTCTGAGTTATGAGACTGAAAATGTGTGTGGGGTTTTACTTTTTGAGAAGCATATTTCAAAATGGTTTAATCTAAACACTTCAGATTCATTTTCTATCTATATTTATCCTCCATGAGTACTAATGCACTGGACTCTTTAAGAATGCTGGGTGAAATGCTGGAGATAATTAGGAGAGAAAATATAGAAAATCTGGTCCAATATGCTATTTTCGGGCGGCTAAAGCGAGCCATTATTTATTTTTTGTTCTTTTGTTCCATGAATCCTAGACCAGCCATCACCCTTGTATTGCACTTAAATCCCAACGCAAAATCCTGACCTACTGAAGCCTGAATTTTTTCTTAATTTCTTAAAATAAGCCATGGCAGGATGTGTAGCAGTTAATGATGAGCAGATACATCCAAGACTAGGAATAAGCTATGATAGGGAGTGACAGCCTCACCTCCACTCTGACCCCTTGACACCACAGAAAAGGGTTGGGGTGGCGTAAAGGTGCACCAAAAGCCCCATTTCTAGCTGGGGGAGGATTCTCCCACAACAAGCACTGTGGAAGACAGCCATTCAACTGCCTTTGGAAGACCCTTTTGCAAGTCCTAGTGTAAGGGGAATGGGGATGGGGATGGGCTTTGGAAGTGGAGTCATTATTCCAGATAATTTTACTTTGGAACAGTGTCCACACAGGGGAATTATCCCCAATAAGCTCTTTGAGGAGGGAACCTAGGAAAACTGGGTCATAGTCCATGACTAGGGCTCGTAGGCACCATTGTAATACAAACATAAGTTCACTATTGTACAATAGTTATTCTGCTATAGCTATGCTGGTCAAATTCCCTGTGCAGACTAGTCTTAAGTTACACCAAGGGTCCTGGAGTAGCCCAAGTTGTGGAAGACGGTCTTTCCCTCACAACCTCCCCCCCTGATCCCCACCACGTACCACAAGGGATAGGAATTGTGCTGCTCCTTTTAGAGGTGCAACAAGGGATTTCACCTAGTGTGTGCATCAGTACAGCAGTAGCCCGTGACCGAGTATGCCTTGCTGGACTATTGGTATATTGCAACATGGGTATATCTCAGCGTTTTTCAAACTGGGGTCCCTCCAGGGAATGCATGGGCCCCATTCAACTCCAACTCCTCCCCCTTCCTCCTAGTGCCTTCTGCACACTGGGGAACAGCTGTTCAGCGGTGTGCAGGAAGCACTGGGAGAGAGGGGGAGAAGCAGGGATGGGGTATGCTCTAGGGGTGTGTGCAAAGAGGCCGGGAAGAGGAGGGGCATGGGTGGAGCGGGGGCAGGAAGAGGCGGGGTGGGGTCTTGGTGGAAAGGGTGGAGTGGGGGCATTGCCTGGGGCTGAGCAGGTGGCTTGGGGGGAGGGGGAGGGGGAGGGCAAAAAATTGTAAATCAAAATAGGGGTCCTCAGGTTGCTAAAGTTTGAGAATTTCTGGTATTTCTCATGCCTTTATCCACCTGAAAAGCAAAACCTATCGCCTCTTAGGATGCACAGAGTGGTTTATTGCTATTTTGCATTTCATTTTTTAACCAAACCTTGACAAAACGGTTTATTGGCTTCTACTAGCATGCCTTCCAGTGTGAAAAACAGTCCCTAGGAAAAGATAAGAGAAAGTAATAAGGAAACAGACCTTCTCTCTACTGTTTTGACTATATAGGTGGTTTAATTATTTTTCAAACCCTTTCTTTTCCGGTTCCCTGCATTACTTGGGCCCCTTCTTCCCAAATGCAATATCCCCAGAAGCTCCATTGCCCCTCCTGCAGCACTTTGTTGCCCAGAAGCCAGCTTTGACTCATTTTCTTTTATAAAAGTTAAGTACAAAATATGGAACCAGCCTGTTTGGCTTTTATGGTAGAGTGAGATCAAAGGTCTGAAACAGCCACAAACTGATGCCTGGTATTTGATGGGCAGGGGAAGACAGTTTGAAATGATCAGTTTTTCTCCTTCCCCACCCCAGCTGCCTCACTTCAGCCCCAACCCCAAATGGGGTCTTACTATTTCTGTGCACCCCTTTCCCCATAACATAATGAGCTTAGTGATTTTCTCGGTCCAATCCCGCATCCATCAAAGTCAATAACTCCTACTGACTTCAATGGGCATAGGATCAGATTCTCTGTGTAGTTCATGAGGAGGTGCCAGCTGTGCACCACTGGCCAATCAGAACGTTCATTTGACCTCTGCCCCATCCAGGCTGGGGTACTTGTTGGGTGAGTTATAATCACTAGCACTGGGGAAATGCACTTACCGGGTACATTGCGCAGCCAAGCTCCTGCAGGGGAGAAATGGCCTTTAAATCCGGGTTTAAGGTGAGTTTAATTTAGGGACCTGAGTAAGGCTCCCAGTTGAGTTTCTAAAGAATGTAATAAAGAGGCAAGAAGAAGAATGGCAGGAAGAATGGGTAGGCAGAAGGAGAAAGAAAGATTTTATTTTGGGAGTCTAGAATGATACTATGGATTTTCCACCCAAAGAGCAGTCAGGCAAATTGGCAAACCTTCTAAGTCTCACTTGTTTTAGGGCTGTATTTGTGTAAAAGTCATACGTACGTCTGATCCTTAGTTCTTAACAGAGAAGCTTTCACCATTTTCAAAAGCAGTAAATGATCTTAGGTCTGGTTTACACTTCATTGTGCTAGCATAACTATGCCAGATAGAAGTTTGAATTAAAAAAAAAATCACATCCCAACCGCTATGCTAGAAAAGGCCCTAACATAGTTGCAATTATTCTGGCAAAAAAACAAACAAACAAACAAAAAACCCTTTGCTGGTATAATTGATTTCATTTGGGGAAGTGGTATAAACTATACTGACAAAAGCATCCTTTTGCCAGTAAAAGCTACATTCACTCAGGGAGGGTTTTCCGGTATAGCAGTACTGCATAACTGTACTGGCAAATCCTTTGTAATGTAGACAAAGCCTTACACTGCTATACTGCATCTACCCTGGGGCTTTTACCAGCATAATCCATGTTGGTAAAAGAACCAGACCTCTAAATGATATGTAACTATGACAGTAATACATTAAGTAGACCACGCTTTACCACAGGACTTTTCTTACACTACCTGTGACAAAGAACTG
This sequence comes from Sternotherus odoratus, assembly GCA_032164245.1. Classification (NCBI taxonomy): domain Eukaryota; kingdom Metazoa; phylum Chordata; order Testudines; family Kinosternidae; genus Sternotherus; species Sternotherus odoratus. The sequence continues at coordinate 164,860,120 of JAVMKO010000003.1, forward strand.
TGACTTGGCATGATATATTATCTTAGACCCTGATCCTGCAAACATTTAAGCAGGTGCTTAACATGATGTTTGTGAGTAATTACAGAATTCTGCAGGCAGAGGGTCCACCCATATGTATGATCGCACAGAACTGGGGACGCTCTGGGAATGATTTTCCTTTTGGTGGTTATCCTGGATTGAGAGGAGCCTCTGTACCTGGACTAGAAATATTAGCAATAGTCTTTTGATGCATTAGCAGTATAACACTACAGTATTTTTACAATGGTTAAATTATTTTTAAACTCAGCTTGTGCAGGTTACAGAAATCCTTCCTTCTTCCTTGCACAGACATCAGAGTTTCCTTGAGCTTGACGTTTCAGACACAACCTTACCAACAGTACACTACAGTAAAAAGGGAAAGGGAGTTTATCTAAGCCTTTTCTCAGAAGCACCTTTCTGCCATCTCTCGCTTCTCCTGTCTCGAAAACAAACCCTGGGTTGTTTTGGAAACGTGAAACAGAAATGACTCAGACTGTGTCTGACTCTACAGTGGAGCTACTGCTTCTTCGGCAGCTGCCGAGTCACCTCTGGGAAGAAATACACAGGGTTTCCCTATAGCACAGTGCGAATCTGGTGGATTGAACCAATAGGAGGTGGTTAGCTAGAATCGCACCAAAGTAGGTAAAAATCAGGGCTCCTTCCTTCATCCTTTATCTGATCCTCATCCTCCCGCCTTTCCCCCACTTCTCTCCTCCCCTTCTCTCCTTGCCTCCCACTCCCTGCTCACCTCCCTCGGTGCCTGCTTCCACCCTACCTCCCCTCCCACCCCTGCCTGCTCCCCCCCTGCATTCCCCTCCCACCCCTGCCTGCTCCCCCCTGCGTTCCCCTCCCCCCCTACCTGCTCCCCCCCATGCGTTCCCCTCCCACCCCTACCTGCTCCCCCCCTGCGTTCCCCTCCCACCCCTGCCTCCCCCTCCCCTGCCTGTTTCCCCCCTGCGTTCCCCTCCCCCCCTACCAGCTCCCCCCCCTGCGTTCCCCTCCCACCCCTGCCTCCTCCTCCCCTGCCTGTTTCCCCCCTGCGTTCCCTTCCCCCCCTGCCTGCTCCCCCCCCTGCGTTCCCCTCCCACCCCTGCCTCCCCCTCCCCTGCCTGTTTCCCCCCTGCGTTCCCTTCCCCCCCTGCCTGCTCCCCCCCCTGCATTCCCCTCCCACCCCTGCCTGCTCCCCCCTGCGTTCCCCTCCCTCCCTACCAGCTCCCCCCCCTGCATTCCCCTCCCACCCCTGCCTGCTCCCCCCTGCCTTCCCCTCCCACCCCTGCCTGTTTCCCCCCTGCGGTCCCCTCCCACCTCTGCCTCCCCCTCCCCTGCCTGCCTCCGCCTCTCCCTCTCCCTCTCCTCTACCTGCTCTCACCTCCCCCTCGCATCCCCTCTCCTCAGCCCCTCCCAGCCTGTGCCTCACCTGGGGGCACGTAACCCCCTCCAACGGCCCTGCCATTGGCTGGCGGGCACGCTAGCCCACCTGGCAGCGCCCTGTCTGATTGGGCAGCTTGGCGGCCCCTCCTCCCTATATAAGGACCCCGCCCCTCCTCCCCCTCAGAGCACGGCGCAGAGCAGGCCGCGTTCGAGCGCTACCAGCAGGGCCCCCCCCCCCCCCTAGCGACCGTTTCCTTCAGGCACGGCGGCGTGACGTCGGCAGCGCTTCCGCCCGGCTCGCGCCTCTCTCTCGTGCCTCTCTGCCGCTCCTTCCTGTTCCCGCGCCTCGCCCAGCAGCAGCACCGAGTGAGGCGGCCGCTCCCCGCAGTCCGAGACCCGCCACCCCGCCGAGACCATGGTGAGAATCCGGGCCGCGCCCGCCGGGGCACCCGGGCTGAGCGCTGCCGTCCCACCCTCCCCATGAGCGACGGCGCCCTACCCCGGCTGCTTCCATCGCTTCTCTTCTCCACCCCCCCCCCCCGCCCTTCGCCAATGGTACCGCCCGCCACGGAGCCAGGGGCGATGGAGCCTTCCGCTCGCCGGACGGCGACCCCCCCCCCCCCCCGCCGATGGTACCTCCCCGCTCCCTTTTATTGGCGCCGGCGCGTCCATCGTGGGCGGCGGCGGGGGGGGGGGGGGCAGAGTATCTCCCTGCAGCTCCGCGTGGCTCCTCAGGCTGCCCCCCTCCCCGCGTCGCAGGGCGTGTCCCCTCCGCGGCGCCTTCCCGCCCGGCCGCGCGGGGCGGGGAGCGGGCGAGGCCCAGCCCGCTTCCTCGGGGCGGCCTGGCGCCACCCCCGGCTCCTCAGGAGGGGCGGGGGGCGGAGGTCGGTGTGACCCCCCCCCCCATCTCCCGGCCAGCGCGAGGGGTCCCCCTGCGCGCGCGGAGCCGTCCCCGGGGCGGAGGGGAGACGTTGGCCAGTGGGGGGGGGGGGCGCAGGATCCCCGGGTCTCGCTGCGGGGGCACGCGCCAGGCTGACCTCTGTGGGGGAGGGGTCGGCGCGGGTCGTTCCCGCCTCCACTAGGGTGACCAGACAGCGAGTGTGAACAATCGGGGAGGGGGTGGGGGGGTGATAGGAGCCTGTATAAGAAAAACCCCCAAATCGTGACTGTCCCTATACAATAGGGACCCCTGGTCACCCGAGAGCCTCTTCTCCAGCCCCTCTGGGGCCATGGCTGGATCCCACCCCTCTCCTCCTGGGCATGTGGCAGCTTGACTTCAGGAGCTGGTTTTCCCCAGGGGACATTCATTGCCCCGTGTTAAGATTATACAACTCAGGGCTGGTCACTAGGGGGGGAAATCGACTGTCGATACGCAATTTCAGCTACATTAATAATGAAATCGACGTCTCTACACCCGACTTACCCCCCCATCCTCATGGCGGTCGTCGCCGTCGACTCCAGCTTGCGCCTCTTCACGAGCTGGACTTCCGGAGTCGAGGGGGGAGCCGCCGGTGGTCGATTTATTGCGTCTTAACGAGACGCCATAAATCGATCACCAAAAGATCGATCCCTGCGGGCTCAAGTGAAGACAAGCCCTTGATCTTGAAATACTTAAACTGTGTAGGCAAAAATCTAATGGCCCATTTCTGGCGGGGTGTTCACGAATACCCTATTTGTCAGTGTAAAAAAACCTTTGCTTCCACTGTAGTTAGGGAAGTACACTTTGACAGGGCTACGCTGAAGACCTTTTAAACGTGTCTTGGTGGTGGCTTGTCTAATGCTAGACTCGTACTGAAGAGGCTAGTTGGAGACATTACCTGTTGGGATGATAACTTGTACTGAGGCCTTGATTTGCTGCTTCAGCAGAATATAGGTTGTTCAGTTTACAACTCGCTATGAAACTTGATCTCATAGGACTGGTTGAAATCTTTTTTTTTTTTTTTAAAGAAAGCTACCATCTAGCTACAAAGCACTTCTTCAGAGGTCATCCAAAAGAATACTTGCCCATATTTAACAAGGCAGTCTCTAGTCTGTAACTTATTAAACCTATGTAAAGAGCATTCTTCCTCAAAGCTTTGTTTCTGTTCACTATAATATCAAATGAGAAGTTAGAAATCTGTATGCATGTTGTGTTGTCATAGAAATTACTGTCTCAAAAACCAGAACTGACTCACCAAAGAATGTTTGTAGTCTCTCTGTTAATTACTACTGTGTGTTCAGGCATACTGGGTGGGGTGATTAAACCTTTTTGATTCTAAGTAATCAGTCTTGTCTGAAATCAACTTTTAATAGCCAGTAGAAGGGTGGATGGTAAATCAGCTCTACTGGAGTAGAATCATCTCTACTGGAGTAAACTCTCAAGCATAACCTTCTTTAAGATTGCCACACCATTGAAACTTCAAAGCCATTAACTGATGTACCTACTAGACAAAGATTGTATTGCTTTACTTTGCTAGTCTGTGTAATGAAGCTTTACAGTGAAGTGCTGAAAATAAAAAATTGAAATAAATATAGAAATCTACTGAATAGATATTAACTTGCTGCTTCTCTCCTAGTCCTTAATCTGGTATAGGAGTACCTTTCATAAATCTGCTTGCATCCGACGAAGTGGGTATTAGCCCACAAAAGCTTATGCTTCAAAACTTTATAGTTAGTCTTTAAGGTGCCACAGGACTCTGTTACCTCTTCCATAAATCAGGTTTTCTGTGTGGGGCAGGAGGGTTAGCATTAACTTTTGGCTTAGTTCAGTTTCTATTAGCTTTGCTGTTCACCTTTATGGCTTTGTCGGCAGTAGAGCTTGAGATATTACTGGGCAACAGACTAATGAGGCTGACAATTAGCTTGTTAGCTACCCTGTTGATAAATACTACCTTAGGCTGAGCCTAGGATAAGCCACACATGCTTGTCCTGGAACAATATTTGAATTGTCTAGATTATTTTACAAATGTTAGCAAATTTGAGTCTATTCCTTATTTGCACCCTTTTTAAAATAGGGCTACAAAGCATATAATAGTAGCTTTCTAAACACTTCCATCTATATAGCAAATAAAATACTCAACTGCATTGTGTGGCCTGTTGGTGGCGTGAAGCAGATTACAGAGGAAATCTTTGGGCTGGTCCCCACTACGGCTTAACGTCGACTTTAGCGACATTAAGTCGATATAAACATGTACCCGTCCTCGCATGCCATTTAAGACTATTCAAAGGGACCTAAAAATCGACTTCTGTACTCCTCCCTAACGAGAGGAGTAGCGCTGAAATCGACCTCTCTGGGTCGATTGTCAACTAGTGAGGATGCATGTGACAGCTAGCCTCCGACCTTCACAATGCCCGTTTGCTCCCCAGGGGACCAGCCACCACTCGAAGCAGCTCTGTGGCCACACACACACCCCCCACCCCCCCGCCCAAGCAGCTAGCTCCTTGCCGGACCCCGCCCAAGCAGCTAGCTCCTTGCCGGACCCCGCCCAAGCAGCTAGCTCCTTGCCGGACCCCGCCCGAGCAGCTAGCTCCTTGCCGGACCCCCCGCCCGCCCGGTGGGATGTCGACCCACAGTGCAACACTCCCTATGTTGACGCTTGCCACAGTTGTGGGGACAGACACTGCCGACTTGCTGTGCTTAGTGGGATGCACAAAATCGACAAAAGTCTGCTTTAAAAAATCGACTTAAGGGAAATCGACCAACTGCTGTAGTGAAGACATAGGCTTAGTCTAGAATAGCCTCTAAAAGACAGGGTCTTGTTAATATCCTTGTTAATAGGAGTACTGTAGGAAGGAACTAAAATTCTGACGGTTGCTTTCAGAAACTAAGGAATTAAACTTTTCAGGCCATTTTAAGAATGTGCAGTTATCATTTGGACGAAACTTGATGTTAAACATTGAGGTTTCCTTAATGGAGAATTAAAAAATAAGTGTAAATCTGTTGGCTCCTCTTTGTGGAAAGTGCTGAAAACTGGCTTGTTCAGTCAAGCCTATACCTGTACTGCAGCATGGAAAATCCAGTTCAGAATTTGACAAAGATCTTGAAATTTATTGAATCTGTACAAGCTTAATGTTTGCTTCAAACATAGCAATGTGGGAGAGTTGTTACAAGGTCCCAAAATCTTCCATGAGAAATAAGTTTTCGTAATAGTGGCCTGAGCAAGGTCCAATTTAAAGGTGCCTCCAACAAAAGACAGAGGCTTTAAGATTGAAACGCTCATAATGTTGAGCACTGGGTTGTCCTCCTGCGTGGATTACTGCACCCTACTGGAAGACCTGTGTTCTCCATTCATAAACATTATATGCATTTGGCTAATGACCTCTAGAAACTGTTTCTCTCTTGAAACAGCTTTCAGAGTACCTTGGTGTATTGTTTGCAAAGGTGTTGGCTGCTATTTCTTAAAGCCTCTAATCCCTATAACTAGGCTTGGAAAGATTCGATTTTTATTAGTAAATGTTGGTAAACATTAATTTTGCCATACATAGAAATGGGCAAAAATACTTCAATTGATTTAAATCAACAAATAGGCAATGTGAGCAATGCTTCTTAAACTTGGTTTGACTTAAGAATATTTATTTTTATGATGTGATTTTGTCAACATCAATAAAGCCTACTTCTTGAATCTCAACGTCTGCCATAATTGAGCCCCATAATTTCCCACAACTGTAAAAAATGTAAATCAGCAATGGCTTTTAAATACAAACAGTTATGCCAAGATTACCTTAGATTTTTTTTCTTTGTGGGCTACCTTGTGATCTACTGACATCATGTGTGATGGGAAGCTTTTGACCAGATGTTTTTTTGGGACAGGACATGCACTCTGCATGTCCTTATGTACATTCTAGACTGAATATCCCATTAATTGACAAGCTCCCCTGGGAAACTGGCTTATTGAGAGGCAACTAGTAGCCAGAACTTTCCTCCAAGTGGCCCTGGATGTCTCTGATACAGCAGTCTTGTCTCTCTACAGCTATTACCATGAAGAGAGGCATCTTGGTTACAGTCCTCAGGGATTCAGAGAAATTCATATAACTGAAAGGGGGAGACCTTTAAAGGACCATATCTCTTATGCCCTTTAGATGAGTTAATACATACCCTAAAGGTTTCTAGGGTCACCCCAAAATCCCTCTGTATCCATAAATCTGCTACCAAGGCAATCTTTAGATACCAGGGACAGTTCAGACAGAACTTCTTCATGAATAATGGAGGCCTGCTGACTATCTTCTGTATACTACCGTAGCACCCTGTATCCTCCTCTTCCAGAGAGCAGCATCGACACTCATGTACCAACCATCCAATGGCATTCTTCTCTACACCCCATTTTTGGGTGTCACAATTCCAGTTTTTCTCTAGCATAGGCTGGGATTACTTCACACCAGTGGGTACTGGAGATATACTGTACAGTCTCTTACCACCTTCATGGACTGACCTCATGATCCAACTGATGGAAGTGGGTTCATTCAGCTAGAAGTGATGGAGTAACTCCAGGAATTCCAAGGGAAGGGTTTCTATTCCTGCTATTTCCTAATCTTTCTCTGCCTTTGTCTAACTAGTAAGGTCTCTTTGGTAGACAAAAGGCTGAATGGAATCTTGACTCTGGTTTTGAAGGAAACTAGGTTAATATAAAATGACTTACTCAACAAGCAAATCATGCCAGCCAGACGAGGATATGATCGGCAGTAAAACTTTGTCCTTTTTGCTGCTTTATGATTTGTAAATAATGGGCTCTCACATAGCAGTAAAGGCTGTTATCTTAAATGTGATATGCAACACAGATCTTAGCTACCCTTTTGCAGAAATTTAGACTTCCTGTAGGAACAGCTGTCTGAGGTACTGCTGCCCGAGGTCCTGCCTATATCACAACTTATAAGAGTGTATAGCCAGTTACTTACCATATTGTGTACAGACTTTTGTCACTAATTAATCATGTTCTAACCTTTCAAGGGCCTGGCTTGATACAAGGCAGTCTTCCCCCAAATCAGCTGATCACAGCCTTCATCAGCTTTTGTCCATTGCTTCTGCTTTCTAGCTTTCAGTGCAAAGGACAGCGTAGGGTGTTGCACTGCAGCAAAAGGGAAATAAGTAAATCTAGCATAGCTGCCCAGTTCTTCCTAAAAGGAATGTTCACTTCTGCCACATGGTAAGTAAGGAAAATTTGACCAGCTCTCAGAAAAAGGTATTCTGACTAATCCACGATTACTGGGTCTGCCTGATGCAAGTGCTGCACAGCTACAAAAATGCAGATGTTGTCATTGGGTGGGTAGGTGGGTCCCCAGCTTTGTGGTGGGAGAGGATGTCCGGTTCAGTCAGTACCTTTAGTTGCTCAGAAGTAGGGTATTAAGTGCATTCCGTCTAGCAATCCTTTTATTAGACTGAAAAAGTACAGAGTTCTAGCATCTCAACTCATTCCTTCTATATTTGGTTAGGCATGCTTGAGGAATGTAGCTTTCAGGCTCTGGACAACTGAACTTCAGTAAGAACTGCATCTTTTTTTCAAATTAGCAAATGTTTTCATTCAATTAGGTGGTTATGGGTAGTCCTCAGTGCTTAGAACACATGCATGTAGTTAATGGAGCTCCCATTAAAGCAAAATCTTATCAAGACCCAGGGCTCAAGAATAATGTAACCAGTTGAACTGGTTTACCATGTGGAAACTTAACACTGGTATTATTGCTTTTGTTTTCTAACTGCTGGTCTCCTCCTCTTCCCCCTTCCCTTCCCTTCCCTTCAAAAAAAAAAATCATCTTCATGCAAAACTCCCAGGTAGCTTCAAGGTTTTTGGCTCCTCTGCAGTTGAGGGGAGAGGGGGAGTTTATGCTTTTTTGTTTGGCATAAAAATTAAATTCTAAAGGAAAGCCCTAAAGTTCATAACCCAGGGTTTTGTTTGAGAAGTGTTGGCTTCAGTGTGTGTAAGGTGTAGGGAAAAGGCTACACACTCAGAAAAGATGAGAAATTGGCTGTCTCTGCACCATGCATTCTTACATGGCATCTAATGCCTCTCTTGTATATTAGCAGACCTCATGTGTCCACACTAGTATTCACAAACTTTCATGCCACAACTTCCTTTGGGGTCACCCCTGGAACTAGGTATTCAGTTGGCTTTGCACAAATGAACATTCAATTTTAAACAGTCTGCTTTGAAAACTATGCATGGGCAGCCAAGCCTAGATTAACGGATGTGTATGTGATGCACTTGTACAGGGCCCCTGTGTCTGGCAGGACCAAAAAAGGGATGGGTAGCTGGTGGCTTGAGTCACATCCAGCTTGTCGATCACTTGATTTGATCTGCTGCCTTGTGTGCTGGAAGGGAAGTATTCTCTTCTCTCTTCCTTCCTCCCCCCCCCCCCCCCCACCTGCACCTCCACTTGTGTGACCTGCTCCTGGCCATACAAGGCATGTTGCTGTGAGAGCTTCTATTGCTCTGGTAGCAGTCCATGCTGCATAGCTGGCCAGCTGCTGCTGTGAGCCCTTTGATGGGGTAGCAGCTGGCGCTGCCTTGTTGCTGTGAGCTGTTCTGATGCTTGCTTGTATTCTTCCCCACTCCCAACCTGTGGTCTGGGAACTATTGCACTATTTAATAGCAGCCCATGGGACATGCCTTCCCTTTACGCTTTCCACTATACAACATCCCTGTTGCATGGAAATTGGTATTGGGAATCCATTGCTAACTAATGTAGAACTTTATCTTTTTTTAAAGAACTCTGTACTCTTCCGGTCTCCTCCTACTTATCTTTACCACTTGGCCCCCTTCTCCTAGGTTCTTCCACCCTTGTAATGAGATTCTTTCCTTTCCTCCTAGTAGGGTTGCTAGTAAGGTGGGGAGGGGGTTTCAGATGCTTTAACAGGCTTGAGGGCTCTTACAGTGGGAAACCATAGAAACAGATCGGGCTGGACTCGTGCCTATGTTCTTTGTTCTGCAACTCACGGAGTCAAAATTTGTCTGTCTATATGCTAAATCAGAATACAATGGTGGCCTGGCCCGGCCTTGCCTCCCACAAGTACCGGCAGCGTAGCATTTTAAATAAGCAGCCGTAAGTCTAGAACTTGGCTAATAATTTTGATGCCCAAGATGGAAAATCGAGTTTTTCACCAGATCAGTAGTATTGCTCCATTTCATTTGCCAAGTCAAGACTGCATAGTGATTGTGCAATATGCACTCGTCTGACCTGAACGTTGGTTGTGAGCAGCTATGGGCAAGTCAGTGTTCCAAATGCTGGGGCAGCTTTTCTCCTCCAAAGAAGCCATTGTCCAGGAGACTGGGAAAACTCACTTAGTTACAATAAGTTTTAAATAACTAAAAGATGTGCAGAAGTCTGGGGCCAAGGAAGTAGTAAGCCCCATTGCAGTAATCTGCATGTTCTTTCATAAGGACGGTAGCTTCATACTGCAACTACCATGTTTCCCCGAAAATAAGACAGTGTCTTATATTAATTTTTGCTCCCAAAATTACATTACATTATATTACAGCGAGAGGCAAAACTGGAAGTACGTCTTATTTTCGGGGGATGTCTTACTTTCGGGGAAACAGGGTAGAACGGTCATCTTTGAAGAACACTTACCGTACCCAGGGCCCCATTGGCTGGTGCAAATCTTACATCCTCTAGGAGAGAACCATTCAACATCAGTTGTTAAACAATCAAGTTGAGTTCCAAAATGAACCCTCTTTGAATCTTAAATAACTTGCCAGAAGTGTTGGATTTCTTTGTAAGGAAACAAGTAATTTCCTGCCTTGATATGAATTACCGGCTCTCTGGAGCAAATCTTCTGCTCTTGGCTGTATTGTTGAGAGACACAGCACTACTATAGCTTTTCTCTGGTCTTCGAAGGTTCAGTGTTTTTAGTCTAGGTGATAGCAGTAAGATCACTAGCAGGTCTGGGTTTAGGAAAGCAGGTCAGTGGGAACTGGATCTAAGGGAGAGGACTCATAAGAGAAGTCATACAGCTTTTGCCACTTCCATATGTAAAGTAGGAAATGAAGAGTAATGTCTGTCTAGTTCATATTTCATAGGCCACAGGTTCTAAACATTGTACTTCAATGCAGCAATAAAGGTTCTGCAGGCTTTATCACCTCTGGAGTCTTCAAATCATGCTCTTGGTGACAGCAATGCAACTCTACTTCATCAGTAGACTTGCACAGGTGCATTCTAACAGATTAGAAGTGTGCAAATAACATAGTGGAAAAACCACAGCCAGCATGCGTCTTTGCAAGAGTACCTCATTAAACAAGATTTAAAATGCACGCATGACACACATGTGAGTAAGAAGGTGTCATGTTTGCCACATTAGAGTAACTAACTTAAATGGGTACCAAAGTGAAATCTGTCTGGCACCAGTGACTTTAAACACTGTACCTGGAGTCCCCTAATGACTTCTGTAGTACTGCAATTAAATATTCATGTCTCAACAGCATTTTTTCTCCTCTTCCTGTGAAAGACCCCTACAAACAAGTGGCAATACTCTAGATAAACAGGGCTGTCCAGTGCATACAAAAGAAACCTTTCTCTAACCTCAGTCCTAAATGTTAATCATCTGCTTTGTAACACTTGCTGTACCTGACTGTGAGCATTACCCAACAATGTGGTGTAATATTGCAGCCTACCAAGGGCACTGTAATAATCAAAGGGTGCTCACATGTGCTGAAATCAGATGTGTGAACATGCAAATCTCTCAAATGATTACAAGGACGAAGAGGTTTTAACACTCAGATATGGTGGGCTCATTATGCCAAGCATGTAACATTTTGAACAGTTTGCTAGACATAGATTAGACTGCCACTGCTCTAGCCTAAATGATATCTGTGGGAATACCTCCGGTGCCAGTGTGGATCATCCTTTCTTTAGAGGTATGCCCTGAGGCACAAACCTGGAGCTGTGGGGGCCACACATGCATCTACTGCACAGAGTATATGCACAACAGTAGAGATGATCCAACCATCCTTCAGTTCTGAAGGAGCAGCAAGCTTTTATTTTATTTTATATAGTTCCTTTTCTTCCCTCTTAATGTCGTACCTTAAATCTTGGTGTCTGTTTGGGGGGGGGCTCTGGTGTGGCTGAGTTTATGGTATAGTTGGGCCATATAAGAGGATTCTATTATGTGGTCAAAATTCCCGTTGGATTATTTTAACTAAGAGCCAGTAGCAAACCAGAGAACTAGGAAACTTATCAAGCAGTTTCTAGAGATTTTCTAGCCCTTTAATAAAAGCATGACATTTCCTCTGAATAACTTCCACACACTCGTCAGTCACTAATCTGATCTTGAGCCTAACCCCAGCATTTTCCATAAACATGTTTTGCTCCAGTACACCACTTTTAAACCTGAACCACACACGTGTGACTATACATGGAGAATCTGATGGTGCTGCTTTTACTTTCCTGTAGGCTACAAATGGCTGTGGCCAAAATAGTGGCAAGTCAAGACTTGTCAAATAGCTAAAGAATGCTGTCTCAAAATGCCTGCCTGCCTGCCTGGTAAAAGCTACTCGTGGTGGTGGTTCCAAAAAATCAGATGTAGGCGTTCACTTCAAGACTGTCCGTTAAACAGATCTCTGGAGCTACATGTTCCTGTTGGTCAGTATAAAGCCTTCAGTGCAAGCAGGATCTTCCTTCCCCATCGGTTGCTTTTCAAAAATTTAGTTTTATGTGCATTAGGAACTATGATTTTAAAAGCTAACCATCATCCAAATGGGAGACTTAGTTTAGGCCCTGTCTTTCCTATATAAACTGTTAACTATTTTCAGGCTTTCTGTATTTACCACTCAAGCCTTTGATACTCCCCAGTATAGTCTTCTAGTCTCATTCGCCTAATGCATTATTGTGAGCTTATACAGGAGCTATATAAAGTGCATAGTCCAGGACTGAAGTTGACTTAAAGCTCTTTCTGCCATAGGCATCAGGAGTACAAGTGTCTGATGAAGTATGCCGTATCTTCTATGACATGAAAGTTCGGAAGTGCTCCACGCCTGAAGAAATCAAGAAAAGGAAGAAAGCAGTTATCTTCTGTCTCAGTCCAGACAAAAAGTGCATTGTTGTGGAAGAAGGCAAAGAAATCTTAGTGGGAGATGTTCATGAAACGGATTGTGATCCTTTCACGCGCTTTGTGCAGATGCTCCCTGAAAAGGATTGCCGTTATGCCTTGTACGATGCAACCTATGAAACCAAGGAAACAAAAAAAGAAGATCTGGTCTTTATATTTTGGTAAGCTGGAAATGTGGTTTGTGTCTCTTGGTGTCTCGGCTTACGCAGTGTATGTACCTACCTGCAATGCCTGGTCTGTACACAGGGTCTGTGTTAATGTGTAAGACCTTGAAATGTGATGACTCGCTCATCTGGTCCAATATATTGCATGTGATTTAGGATGGATGTCCGATGTTCATAAACTCAATCACCTGAGTCTGTAGGTCTTAAGATTCTGATACATGTTGAACCTCATTGTCTTACCATACTTTCCTCTCGGTATGTCCAACTAGGGCACCAGAGTCTGCGCCTCTCAAAAGCAAGATGATCTATGCAAGCTCTAAGGACGCAATCAAAAAGAAATTTCAAGGTATGTAATATAGGCAACACTTTCTGACTTGGCCCAGTTAAATCTCTTGCACCATAGAACTGATGACACACAGGACTTAATTGTTGCTAATTAACTAGCGTTTATTTAGAAATCCAGTTGAAGACCAGTATTTAGCAAGTGAAACTTCTTGAAACATGATTAAAATACAGCATAGCAAAAGTTTGAATGGCATGAGCAGTAGAACTGCATTTTGGAGAGTAAGGCCATGTTAGAAGCATGAATATAGAATATACAATGTTAAAACAGATCTTTCAAAAGGTTAAAAAACCATAAGTACAGACACTGTTCTGCTTAATGGCATGACTTGGGGTTGGGGGTGTGTGTGTAAATTTTTACTACTACTTGGATCTTATTGGCAGCTGTCCACGTGACTCAGGATATATACTGAACCTTCTATAGCAAACCTTACAATATTGCTCTTCAATGGTGTAAGGTAGCAGCATAAGCAAGATGCTATCCTGGATGACTAAGGCATAGTCAGCAACCATGATCACTAGTGGAGCAAGCCTGCATACCCTGATGTATGCATGTTCTATTATGACCCCTTAATCTCAACTTTACCTGAATTGTTCCACTGATTAATATTTAAACTCACTAAAATAGTTTGGAGTGAACATAATTGGCACCTTAAGCCTAACCTTGCTCCAGTTCCTACAGTGGTGGAATGGGAGAAGAATGCAGCAGTGCTGAATAACCAGTTGGGGTTGGCAATCCCAAAAGTCCTGTGCCATCCAAAAAAGAGTTGGGATTGGCCAGGGAGTGGTCCTGAGTGTAGTACATGCAGGAGTTAAAGCTTCCCTCCATGGGAAGGAGCAGATATTGCCATTTCCAGTGCTAGTTTGGGGAAGAGATGACACATGGAAGGCGTTGCTGGTACAGAGGTGACTTAATCCTCTCTCCACTAGTTCTCTGAATTTTGTTCATGTTCCAATTTTGAATTGGCTTTTTAGCCATTTCTTAACCTTGCTTTTGAGATCCCCAGTCCCTCTCTGTGAACATGGCTTCCCTGTTAACTTGTCCGTGGCTCTTCAACTGCACACATCCAGGGTCTGTGACACTTCAGTGGGTTTTTTGTAATGCTGAAACTCCCCGCTTCACTCCAGGAGAATCTGCAACTGGGAAGAGCAGAACATACCCATCCAGTTCAAGTATCCGATACCCTGCGCTGTCCAAATGCCTCAAGAACCAGTGCTTGCACATCACTAAGTATTCAACACCCACTGACATCGAATGACACTTGAGCATCTAAACCCCTTGGGCTCTTAGAATTCTAGAAAGGACTATCATGTGCTTGAATTCCTATGAATTGTTGAACTATCTATTCAAACTACTAATGAGAATTACTAGCCTATGGGAGAACTCATGAATACTAAATATTTTTTTTGCCTTTTCTTCTAGGCATAAAGCATGAATGTCAAGCAAATGGGCCAGAGGACCTTAGCCGAGCTTGCATTGCTGAAAAGCTAGGAGGTTCCGGGGTTGTATCTCTTGAAGGACGTCCTATGTAGATGCCAATAGTGCCACAACTCTACAAGCATTCCATGTTTTAATATATCCATGATGTAAAGCAAACATTCTAAACCAGGGTTTCACTAATGGTAGGGAGGCTGTTTCTCATAGAATAAAGTAGACTTTGGAAACGTAGTTGATACGTACAAATGCTCCTGAATAAATCAAGTCTAAGGATCTCTTGGCTGAGCAGTCTTATCACAATAAGTTTAATATTGAACTCTGGCTTCAAGACTGCATATTGAAGGGGGTTGGGGGAGTTTAGTTTCCAGTTGATCTAAGTTGTAGCAAACATCAAGATCTTAAATTTTCTCTGTAGCAATCAGCTAAGTCCCAAGCTGCTTTTTTTTTTTTCTTCTTCCTGGCTAGTGTCTTAGGACAAAATTAACACACATTTATTAAATGTCATGTGCTAAAAAGAATGCTGTCTGTCATCTTACCCCCTCAGTGTACTGCTCAATAACTCCTTTTACACTTAAACACATCAAGCCCTGGTGTACCCTAGCAAATAGCTAAAATCACAGTACAAATAGGCACACTTTTCTGGGGAAATAATCCTAAACCATTTCTTGTAAACTCATGGTCTTTTATCAGTGTGTGAAAGCTCCCTTCTTCTGCATTTGCTGATAACTGATTTAAAACAGTTCTGTGGTCATGCTGCATAGTGTTAAATCAGACTTGTACACAAATATTGACAAGACAACTTAAGTGTCAATCAGAAGCTCTTATTTCAGTTGTGCCATAGATAATGGTAGAGCGCGGGAGGGACCTGGACAATGTTCTGAACCGCTGATCTCTCCCTCACCCCAATGGCAGAGGGATGTAAACTACCCCATGTTTCTCAGGCTTGGAATTAAGCCATTTTCATTAGTGATTGGAGCTAAACTGCTGTAGGGACTTGTAGACACTACTCAGCCCATTTCCAGGGGAAATCTATAGTCAGACTTCAAATCAGATGGCTTACAGCTGCCGTTCAATAGAGGTAGAGACCATTCCACCCAAATATGCATTAAGGGTCCAAGTTTTATCTCCACCACTGTTACTTGTGCAATTGTATAGGACCGATCTATAGCTTTTCATGCACTAACCCAGGGGTCTCAAATGACCCTGAGGGCCGCATGAGGACTAGTTCATTGGCTTGAGGGCTGCATCATTGACATGCCCCCCCCAGCCCTGCCCCCACCTCTTCCATGAGGTCCCACCCCTGCCCCCCCTCCTCCCCTGTTCACACAGCTCTCCGCTCCTCCCCCTGAGAAATAGGGAATTGAATTTTATCTTTTACCGCTGTGGAAAAATATAAATTCTCCCCTTTGTTTGGGAAAACTTTTCCTCCATGAAGGTTCGTTTTTTGTTTTTAATGAAGCCATTTTAATCAAATATATTCACTTAATGCACCTCACTCAAAGGACCAAACAGGAACTTAGCTATTAAAGCACCTTCCTGGACTGGGCTGTACTCAAACTCCACTCTTGCTCTGCCTCTTCCAACCCCTTCCACAAAGTTCCCACCCCAACTCTGCCCCCTCTCCTCCCTTAGTTCAATCCCCTCATCAAACTTCTCACCCCAACTATGCCCCCTCCCTGCTCCTAATCCAACCCCTTCCCCCAAATCCCCACCCCTTTCTCACCCTCCTCCCCCTGTTCACAAGGCTCCCTGCTCCTGGCCCCTCCCTCTCAGAAACCACAGCTGCCGGAGCAGTGGGGTGCAGGTTAGAAGCATGTGGGGGGGGGGCACAAGGAGCTTTGCAGAGGTTTGGGGGAGGGCAGGGGGAGCATCGCAGGCTGCAGGGAAGGACTTGGGCTGCATGTTTGAGACCCCTGCACTAACCTGTCTTCTGGGTTGGCAGTGCTAACAGGCTCCAGTGGGGTGACCAGCTGGCCTGATTTTTATAGGGACAGTCCTGATTTTGGGGTCTCTCTTTAATATAGGTGCCTATTATCCCCCATCCTGATTTTTCACATTTGCTGTCTGGTCACCCTAAACTCCAGCGGGGCATCTGCCTCTCCACTTCTGTACAAGTAAAGGGACTCCCTGAGTATCAAAGTTTGGCTGGTATTATCACTCTGTAGTGCGCTCAGTGATCCTTAACATTGTATAGCTTTGCTCTCCACCTAGACAAGCCCTGCTTCCCTATAAAGCTACTGTAAGCATGGTGGAGTTAACAAAGAGTCCTGTGCCACCTTAAGCATGGTGGTGTCCCTACACTGTGAGTGATCCTCATGGGACAGAATGCCAGCCATGCTGCAGTATGTAAGCTGGCTTGTTTAATGTTCCCTTGGGCTCTCATCCCAATACCACTGATGCTTTGGGACTTGTGTAGCTGGAACTTCTGGCACCATTCTAGAGGCCCTGGGGCAGGGGACCTGCGCAGGAGAGTGCTCAGTTGAAGCAGGGAATCTTTTTCCCCGCACACAGGCAGCGACTGGCCTGCATATCTGCCTCCAGCAAGCAGACTAAAAGCAGCCGCTTCTGTCCGAAATGTGAACAGCAGGAGGAATCTCGGCATGAATGCATCTTCTTTCAGTACCTTCCAGAGCCAGCCTCAGTTCCTTGCCCTCTAGAAATAGGAAGCATCTGCTGTATAACTTACAGTATTGTGAGATAAAGCTTGCACGAAGACCTAGGCAGCAGCCCACCTGCTCCTCAGCTTGAATGGGCACCAAGGCCAGAAACCCCACAGTAGAGTTTCTAAGAAGCTGACGTGCTCTCTGCTTTCCAGGTGCATGTGGCAGTGAGTGAGGTTAAGCAAGGGGAAGGTTAGTCCTGGAAAAGACACTGAAAATGAAGGTTCCGATAGTGCTGATTGGATAGTCACAGTGCATGTGTACTACTTACTAGACCTGTTTTTCTGGTTAAATGTGATTGATTATGTGTTATGTAACAATCACCTTCCCCACCCTGTTCTCTATGGTGCATTGCTGTTGAAACCTTCACACTTGCATTTTCTGATTAATTGGGCAGTTTTTGCTGAGGCATCAGAAATGTGTCCTGAGGTTGAGTAAAGGAAGTAGGCTGTTAAATGTACTTTTTAGCATATGTCCCAACTCCTACCTCCACTAACTGGCGTGAGTAATACCCAGGCGAAGTTTCTGCTTTCTCGGGTGGCTGAAGTAAAGGGCTGGTTAAAGTCTCTGTTCAGATAAGAAGTGCCGCTCCTAGTTCCTTACACAGACTTTGCTTTAACAAATAGAGCTCTGTTAAGATGGAGTTGCAGCCCTGAGGCACTGGATCAATCTCTAGGGAAAATCAATGGGAGTAGTATGGGCTCAGGATTTCATTCCCTGTTTAACAGGATCAAAGAGTAAAGAAAAATCGGAAGGGCTTGGCCTGGCCTGGCCTGGCTGTCAGGTTGCCTGTCCTCTCATTAGGAGAGCCCGTGTGAGCACAGAGATGAGACTGGCCAAATCCCACTGCCGGGACCTGGTCTTCCCAGTGCCGGTTGCTGGGTGGGACTGAGTCACCCTAAGCAAATACAGCAGCTGCCTGATCCTTGTAGGGAGAGGAGTGTTCAGACAGTATCGGTGCAGTGCCCATTGCAGCCAGCGCCTGCTGGCAGAGACAGGAATGTGCCTGGGGGAAAATCCCTCCTGCAGCCCTGCTCTGGGAGCAGCAGCTGGAGTGAAGCCAAGAGCTGAGTCAGAAGAGGGAAGTCCTCAGGGCTCACTCGGCCTGGGCCTAGGAGGATGGAGACTGAGGCGTTCCTCACACTGGGGCTTTGCCTGACACAGGCCAGTGGTGCCAGCTGACAGTGCAGACCTGTGGGGGTAGCCCAGCAACATGTGCGCCTGGTTAAAACCGAGGTTACAGTGCCCAGGGGAGACGCCAGGCTTAGAGTGGAGTATCCTGCTCCCTGGAGGCATTTGGACTGGCCTAGCGATGCCCCTGAGTGAAATCCAGCAAACCACTAGGGCAGGACGGTACCAGAGTCTGCTAAAGAAGAGAAACCAGCGTGAAACAATCAGGGTGTTGTACAGTCATAACGCACAGACGGCCGGCATGGCAGGCTGGGTGCTACCACTGGGGAGAGAGGAGGAGGATGGGGGGGGGGGGGATGGCTAACAAAGGGGTGTTACCAAATCCAGAGATGCTATCCGGACACCACCCGAGGAAAGTGGATGGGGTGATGTCTACAAGTGGGGAGCTGGGCTAGAGTGCTGACCTCTGCTGGCCAAAGGCTGGGATTGCAGGTACATGCACCAGGAACCCCCCCAATCTTACTGCTCCACTCCAGCTGACACCACGGGATTGGGGTGTTTTGTTTCTCATTTCCGGGAGTGGCTCCCTAGGAAGTCTGGCCTGACCCCATTACAATCCTTTAGGGTGCTTCTGCCCTTCCGGTCGACCGTTAACATGCACGCAGCTCTTCCCCCCCCCCCCCCCAACCCATACGCTAGAGTTAGTTAGCTCCAGCCCTGCTCGTCAGCGTCCAGGTTGGGGGGTCTGGTTTACAGCACCCCCTCCCCCAACCTGAGAGACACTTGCAGGGGGGGTCCAGCTGCACCTCGCTAAAGGAGCCCAAAATATGTTCAGGGCCGTATGCTGTGTCCAGAAGCAGCTGAATGCAGGGTGCAGCCTTGTCCAGCTACCGCCAGGATGTGGCCGTCCGCTTCTGGCTCAGCGAGCCAGCCCCTAGCGTGCAGTGCAGGAGCAAAGTCTTCACACACACACACACACACTCTCTCTCTCTGTCTCTCTCTCTCTCTCTGTCTCTCCAGCGAGTCAGCGGATCTCCCCCAGGTACCCTACTACTTCCCCTCCCGGCCTTTTGGAAGGTTAGAGCAGAGGGTGAGCCTGCAAAGCTGGTCGGCAACCGCTCCGCCCCAGGACGTGTTGCTGCCCTCGTTGCGACTTTGCCTCCAGCTCCCAATCCTCCCCCTCTGCCCCCAAAGAAAACGTGTCCGTGGCTCCAGGGGGCTATTGTGCCCATGGCATTAGAAAGGAAGAGCCTGTTGCCACCCAGCAATGGCGCAGTCCTGGCTGGGAGCCCCGTGTCCAATGCTCGCACACATTTACCACTGCCCCAGACCTGTTGTGCAGCACAACCATTGTGCGTCGCTGGGGGGAGCCCCAGCACTCTGGTTCTTGTTATTGGCACAGGCTGGGTTACATAATGAGCTCAATAAAAAGAACTGTTTCCCCCCCCCAAAAAAAAAACCAGGGGTGGGGGTGAAGTTAATGTGCTGTTCCCGACTGGAGGGAGAGCCCTGGTTGGTGCTGCTTCGGCCCAGCAGAGGACACATGGCCCGATGCCGTTTGGCCCTGGTGAGTGCGCTGTACACTTTCTTTGACCCGCTTTTGATGAAATTTTTGCCCAAAGTTTGTCTCCCTCACTCCTCCCCAGCCCCTGCCTTTTCCAGATGGACAGGCCCCTAGGCCCTCAGCCGCTGCCTGGTAGATTATAACGCCACGGAGGGATGTGGCCAACACTGAAGCCCGCGCCACGGCTGACACTTCGTTGCTGGAGAGGGGGTTAGAGCACAGGGCCGATGTCACGCTCAGGTGGTTGTGGTGAACACGGATCACAACTGATCCCGAACAGCAGGCCAGCTCCGGTGAGACACGGGGCTGGGTTAAGTGGGAGCAGGGTCTGGTGTACACAAGGCAGTACATCAAGAGCCACTCCTCCCCTCCCCCCACACCTAAACATATGAAGGAGCCTGGGGCATGCAGCATTAGAACGGAGGCACTGCTTGCTTTACTCAGCTGTAGCAGGCTGATACCACAGACCGGAGCCCGGGATTAGCCGCAACCTGCTGTCCTCAGCTCTGCCTTGCTGTCCTGCCTCCCCCCTCAAAGAGCAACCCCATGGGCGGCCACCTCCTCCCAAACAATAATAGTTGCTCCAGGCACCATCTCCTCCACGGAGCGGACAGCAGCTGGAGCGGAGGGGCCTGGGAGCCGGGGAGGGCCCGTGCGTACAAAAAGCACAAAGCAGAGAGGAGTAGGTGGAAAGAAAAACCACACCCCAGGGAGGCTGGATGGTGAATGGTGACGCGGTGCGGTGACGGTGACCTCATTACGGCGCTTGGAAACCTCCCTGAACAATCCCGCACCCCGGTTCCTGCAGGTAAAGCAGCTGGTGCCGTCACTTGCAAAGTCATGCAAGGAACCACCGTATGTGGCAAACGGAGTGACGGCGCCGGCTGAGGGCCAAGAAAGGGACAAGTCAGGTCAACTTGCACCTCATCTCCCCCCTTAGCTGAGGCTCCAGGCCCAGCAGCAGAGTTCGGCACACGGCTCCGGGCTGTCAAGTTCCTAATGCCCAGATTTAATTAGACTCAACGCCGCTCAGGCCCTGACCCTGGGTACATCTACATCGTGAGCCGGGAGCGAGATTCCCAACTCCAGGAGGGAGATGCCTGTTTGTCACTGCAGCCGGAGGGGATCGGCATCCCCACCCCACGGCACATCCGGGGGGCAGCTAGCCTCTCCCTCCCCCCCTTGTGCCACCCCCGGTGCAGGATTTTTCAAGTCCTGGCTCAATCAGGGCAAGCCGGAGTGGCTTCTGGAGCTGGGAATCGCGCCCCCCGCCTCATGGTCTGGCTCTGCTGGGCCAGCACCAGCTACTTCAAAGGCAGGTACAAGACACCCCGCAGCCGGTGGAGGTGGCATAATCTACCCCCAGCCTTCGAGCGCCCCCTGGGTTCTGCTCCTTAGAGATCGGCTCAGGCCCCAAGGCTGAGGCTGGTCGAACTAGGGCGATTCTGGCTCACCCTAGAAAAGGCCGATTCCTCTTGGACTCTTGCTACGTTCTTGGCCTCAGCTCTGTGCTGTGGCAGCGAGTCCTCCGAGCTCCAGCACTGACTAAGTGACAGGCAGAGCCAGCTGGCTACAGAGCTGAAGACGTGTCTTCTAGTGCTGGAGCGCTCGGGCAGTAACACACCACTCCGTCCTCGTGTACCACAGCAGCAGAGGGCCCCTCTTTGTCCCCCTGGAGTGGAGGTTTCCGTTTCATACAGCTCGCAGACCGCGGCTCCAGCAGGAAAGATTCAGGCAACTCCCGGCGTCAGCCACGCGGCTTGAGTGTATTTAGATACATCGCGCCTGGAAACAGAGGCGAGGCGGCTGAAGGTTCATCACAACCAAGAGCGAAGCAGGGTAGTTGGGTCCCTAGGTCTACAGTAAAGTTTTCCACAGGATCCTATGTCTCATTTGCAAGAGAGACTTGGGTGACTCGGCCGCTGACTTCCACGCATTGCAGTGGATGGTAGGAGCCGGAATGGCTTTGGGGACCCGGGCGCAGAACTGAGGACTCCCCTTCCCTTCTCCCTGGCTGCTGGATGGAGACAGCGCCAGGTTTAGTCTAGTTTGATTGTGGGGGAAGATTCTCCGTGGCACCACTCGCAGCAACTGCCCAGCAGCTAGGTCCCAGGAGCCCAGTGCTTACCCCCCCCCCCTTTTGTGCCTTTAAAATGCCACCCGACCTTATATGGAAAGGCACCAAGGCAAACATGAGCGCCAGCGATGCTCCATTCCCACACCTGGCCCCCTGGAGCCTGGCTGGAACCGACGAGAAGGGTCTCGTTAGCCTCGACTGTCAGAGACCTAGACTCTGCCCCCACCTGGCCCCACGGGGCTCTCACTCCAACCTGGCTTGGAAACAAGGGGGCTCCCTTTGATGCCAACGCAGCCCACACTTTGCACACGAAGACCTGGGCCCTGCGGGACCCCTGCAGACACAGGACAGTTCGAGGAACAAAATTAGCACTTCCCCAGCAGGGGGCGCAAAAGGGCTGGTTTAACATAAGCAAGTCCAAGTAGGTTGTACAGACCAGCGCCTAAACCTGCCATGAAACAGAGCGAGACCTCGGCTACGTACACACAGCCCTCCTGACTGACCCCCACAGGATCAGACCAGCCTCCGTGTTCTCACCACGCTAACCTGTGCAAGTGACCACAGGGGGGCAACATGGGGAGGAATCAGATCCTTGGAGTAAGACCTGGGAAAAATCAGCCCTGAAAGCACCGAGCCGGCTCAGCTCCTACCGAACCGAAGCCAACAGGAGTTTTGGCCCCAACTTCAATGGCAGCAGAGACGGGCTCATGGCTCATCTGCGTTCAGAAAAGTTGAAGTCACAGCTTGGCCTGTCTTCTCCAGACTGGTCTTCCCTTCCTGGACAGCTCCAGGTTCGAGGCTCACCGGGGATGCCGCCAAAACGGGGAAACTTCCTGGATCCCCAAGCTGGACCGGGCCCAGCTTCATTCAACGCAGCTGGCACTCTCACCAGCTCCCATAGCGGTGTTCAGCTCCTAGTACATGGCACATATCCCTGTGACTCGCTCGCACGGTGGAACAGGAGTGGTGTACTACTTCACCCTCTGCTCACGTCACTCGTGAAAGAGCAAGAAAAGCAGAGCGCCACCTTCCTGCTCCGTCCTGGGGACATGAAGGACTCGGGGTCTCTTATGATCACGGCGCTTTATACCAGCAAGAGCAGCGTTTCCTGCTAGCGCCTCGAAATAAGACTAGCACAGCCCCTAGTTAGCTACACCATTGGTTTAATTGCATTACCATCCAGAAATTCACAAGGACACTTGCCAACAGCCGCCTGGTACGACAAACAGGCATCGTGTACCTTCCAGGCATCATTCACTCCAAAGAGACAAAAATTGCACTGATTGCTGAACACACACCTCGTCTTCCCTTTGCGCACATTCATGGATTCTGTTACTACAGAAGGTAAAGGCCTGGAAGCAGCGGGCTGACACAGTCAGGGCTTTCCCAAGGGAACACAGTTTTACAAAAAAAAAACCCCAAAAAACAGTATGAAAATTCCTTTACAGATGTTCGTCTGCAGTGTGGACTGGTATCCTTTTCAATCTCAAAGTAGGAGGTTTTGGGGTCACTAATGGCTTGTGTCTCTTTATCTGCAAAGAACTGAGCGTATATTTTAGGAATGTGTAAGGCATTTTGGTAAGTGGAATAGTAAATTCTAGATCTTAGATTCATCAGACCGACGTTCCTTCCTTTAAACCATTGTCTTCCCCCTAGAAGAGAGAAAGAGCAGAACAGGTTACAGGGTTGTATATAAAACACACCTTATGTTTTTAGTAGTTGAGTAAGTTGGTTTTTAGGGACAGGGTTTTATCTAACAATTACGTCAATATCATAATGGCAGAGAGTGGATTCAACATTGGACTCAAAGAGCCCCTAATCCATGGATCTTAACACAAATGCCCTACTGGACAGATCTGGCCATGCAGTCAGATTCACTTTTCTTGATGAAAGAGACAAGCTTTTGAGCTCCACTGAGCTTTTCCTCAAGTCTGGGAAAGGTTCTCAGTGTCACAACTAAATACAAGGTGGAAGAAATTAAGCATAAGAAGTTAACACGTGTTGCAAGGAACCATTCCAAATGAAGCGGGTAAGTAACACCCCTGCACTCATAGGGAAAGAGAGAGTAGGTTACAGATCCTTGTAACGAGACGTAAAACCAAGGGCTCTATCGAATCCCTAATTTTTGGTGTCTAGCAGAGTTATGAGTTTAAGTTCCCAGGCTCATCTTTAGAAGGTGTATCAAATGCCTCCATAGCTACATGCGTAAAACTACACAGACCAGCTTTATGTTCTCAAATGAACTCACACAGGAAAACGATAAAAAGACAACAAAAAAAACCCTAATCACCTGTGGGTGAACACTTACTCCAAAGCGATCGCTCCATATCTGACCTCTCAGTCCTCCTCAGAGGAAACCCGCACACCCCCTTCAAGAGAAGAGCCTGGAAGCTTAAATTCTGTGATGCTCCAAGTTCCTTTCCCAGACCTGAAGCAGAGCTTGGGGGAGCTCAAGGGTTCGTCTCTTCCACCAATAAGGGAGATTACCTCACCCACTGCGTGTCTCTCATACCCTGGGACCAACACGGCTACACCGCCACTGCAAACAACAGACTGTCCAGAATCTGAATTTTTGTTGAGAAAGTTGATATGGGAAGTGGACATCTCAGCTCTATGTTCCGCCACCACTAAGCTCTGCTTGGCCAGCATACGAGCGCCCCTCTTGCAAAGTTCCCACTGGGGTATATTACGTGTGCACATGCACACACTTGAATGACCTCTGCAAGCATCTTGAAGAGGAAGGACGGTCTAATGGTTAAAGCACTGGGCCAGGACTTGGGAGATCTGGGCTCTGTTGCCAACTCTCAGCTTCCCTGCGTCCTTGGGCAAATCCCTTCACCTCAGAGTCTCCATCCCCCACCCTTTGATTCATCTATTAGGTCTTCAGTCCCTTCCTAGGGGTCTGTGCAGTGCTTAGCAGAAGAGGGTCCCAACCTCAGCTGTGGCTTCCTGGCTCTACCTGCACATCACTGGCAGACAGATGCAATACCGTTTCTTGAAGCTGCTCTTTCAATTTCTTCACTGCTTCTCTTTCTTTGGCCAGTTGTCCCTGGGTAATCTTCAAGAGCTCCTGGAGCTTGGTAGCGGCTTGTCCCAAGTCCTTCGATAACTTCTTCTCCTTCTCAAGTCTCTCCTGCACACAATTGAAAGAGACTCTTATTTGCGGTAACAAGATCAATCATCTTCTGATCACTGGACACGGGGGGGAGGGGGGGCAGCAGCAGCATTCACAGGCCACTCCCGCGTCGCAGACCCCCCGGGGAGGTTTTTGCTGGACAGTGGAGAAACCTCTGCTCAGCTCCCTGGATACGGAACTGACGCTCGTCCCCACGTTTCACTGGTCGGTCGCCCTGAATGAGCAGGGACATAGAACCAAGACTTGCTTCTGCACAACAGACATTTGCCAGCGTCTCTTCTCCCCACCAATTGTCCAGACACCTTCTGTGATGGGGCCAATGCACTGGGTGGCCCCGTCCAGCACAGTGGGCAGGCCCCATTCCTTCCCGAACAAATCTGACTGGTGTCTGCGGAGGACACGCTGGTGGCCAGTCACTAGCCATCAGAGGCAGCGACTCAGAGCTGCTCCTTCCCCACTAGTGCCATGGACCGATGGGATTCACCTTAATACCCCGCCACACAGCAGAGAGAGACCGAACCGGAATCGGTCACCCTTCCGGGCTCGCAGCCCCCGCGATGCACAGGTGGGGTGCAGGGAATTACCTTCAGTTGCTGAACCTCCTCCGTTTCCGAGGACGCCCCGTCTGCCGCGGATCTCAGCTCTTCCAGTTCCGCTTGCAAACTGCACACCGCGCTCTGCGCCTGCAGCGTCAGGAATTGGAGAGGTCAGTCCTACCCTACTAGGATACTTGAGAATCAAATGGGTGGCGTCATCAGGGCACGGCCTAGAAGAACAGAGGGGCAGCTCAGCTGGCTAAGAATCCCGGCGCCACGTGGCAGTGGGTAGAGCGACATTTATCCTTCGCCACCCGCACAGAGCTCGGGACACCGCAGTGTGCACGCGACTCTCCGGGGCTGCATCGAGGGATCATCTCAAGCTAAGCTCAGCTTTAAAATGTAAAGATAAACCCTCTTCATGACCACCGTGTGCTGCCTTCTCCCACTTGGGGGGTTGGTTTGCATGTAACCCGTGGCAGGCTGCGAAGAGAAACTATCCGATGCATGGCAGGCCTTGGCATTGCTTGTGCAGGCAAGTATGCCAGCCAAATGCACGTATGTCTTTTAATATCAGGCTCAGGAAGCTTTAAAGATCCCCCTGCAGCCACGCCCCTCCTGGCAGCCAGGATGGCTGGAAAGAGGCAGGCCAAGGCAATATCTCAACCCCCCTGCATTTAGCGCTAGAATTAACCAGCTAGCACGTGCGCCCAGAGCAGACCTGTGTTCTGCCCCGCCACCGTCCCATGAGCAGCTGGGTGGGACACTAGAATTACTGGGGCCCAAAGCGGCCAGCCTGTCCTCCCCCCATTTACAGGGCCGGGTCCCAGTGGTTACACTCAGGCTGGTTTCCACTTCTTTGAAGAGCTGCCTTATTAAAAAAAGCTCCCATGAGAGCCAGCTCCCCCCAGCAGAAGCAGGCTGGGGGAGTTGTTTTCCTGCAGCCCGGACACAGCCGAGCAGGCTTGGGGAGTCCCAGAGATTTCAGCGAGGAGAGAAAGCCCAGAGGTGCGTGGTGAAACAGGCGGACAGAGGAATGACAGAGGAACCTTTCAGTCCTGCAAGACAGGTAAAGCCTGCGGAGATTTTCAGGAGCGACTAGCTACTCTGACACCTAACTTGAAACCTTCCGAAGGGACCCCCAAGCACCCGCCCCTTTCAAACGCCCCAACATGGGTACCTCAGCCCTTCCAAAGGCCAGTCACTTGGAGAACACAGGCCAACTCCCACTGGGAGGTGAAAGCCTCTCCACAATAAACCCTGGCCGGCACGCAGATGTTCCTCGGGGTTTGCAGCTTCCGACCCTTCCCGTTTGCCAATCAGGCTAACGACCGGTATTTAGGAAGTGGCGCATGGAAACTCTTTGGCCCAGACAATGTCCTTTTAAGATTATGGGGACACGTGGAAACAGGTAGAGGGATTGGAGACATGTTTGGACAAGGTTGGGGTTTTTTTGCTACGGCTTTGGTCCTGCCTTGTGTTTCCAAAGAAGTGAGCACAGCTAAAAAGGCCCGTCCCAAGGGGGGAGGGGAGGAGAGAGGAAGAGAGAAAGAGAACTGCACTATTTAAAGTAAAACTCACTGGGTCGTTACCAGCGTTTGACAACAGGTAGAAGGTGATTAAAGGACTAAACTTGTCGCTTTCAGTTCTAGGTCTTTGGCAGCACTAGGCGCAGATGAAAGGCCAGGAGGGGGGAGGATGATCTATTCTGGCCTTCTGCAATCCCGCCCCTATTAACAGCTGGGAAGAGGCAGCGTCATGAACATTCTGCTGGGCTGGTGATCACATCCAGCCTTTCAAAGGGACTTTCCCTCCTCCCGCGGTTTAAACCCAGCCCTGCTCTCTGGAGGGAAGCGAAGCCCCCAGTCCCTCTTCCCTCAGGCCAGAGAGAGTCCCAGGCACGTGCCGGTTTGAACTTACTTCTTCGAACTCCAACACCAGCTGCTGCCTCCGCGCTTGCTCGTTATCCACGTTTGCTTCCGTTTGCTCCAGCTGCATTTTCAACTGCACGGAAACCAAAGTGAATCAGTCACCCCCGAAAGATCCCCTGGAGCGGACACGACTCCGAAGCCTGATACACGTCGAGACAGACCCTAGAGCGTTCCCCAAAGCCCTGAGGGGCAGCTGCCGGGCCCGGGTTCCAATCGCTAATCCCCAGAGGCCTCCAAGATTAAGCCAAAGGAAATCTCCAGCCAGCAGTTTTACACTTCCAGCCACTGCCCCGTTTGGTGCTTAACTCCACCCTTGTTCCAGCCCCAGTAACGAGAACTGGAACCAGCCGCAAAAGGCCAAGGGTAGACGGACCCGCCCATCTCATCGAACAGCTCCCCGCCACTTGGGCAACACAGCACCTTGGGGAAGACTCCACAATGGACAGGATTAGAAGACACAGAGTGAGGGGTCAGTAAGCTAGTGAGGAGAGAAAGGTTAGGCTGAAAGACTGTCGGTTCATTCGGTCACCCAACTCCGGTTAGTGAGATTAGAAATCCCGTCCTACACAAAGTCCCTTCCCCTCTGAATTCTGATCCTTAGCCCAAGAGGTCCTGTAAGACCCGAATTCTCCACCCTCCAAGGCCTCCCTTGAGGAGACAAGACAGCCGGAGAGAGTGTATGGAGTACAGCATAATGGATTCCCCCCCTTCAAGGACCCAGTGCATCAATTCTGCAGGACTCCCTGCCCACCCATCTTCTGAACCGGGATCCCCTAAAGCAGCCGTGTCCAATAGAAATTTGATGCTAGCCACACTGCTAGCCAAACTCGTGGTTTTGAACTTTTCTTATTAGCCACATTATAAAAAAGCCACCTGCGTTAGCCACAATTCAGTAGCCTATTAGCCACATGTGGCTAGCAGCGAACGTATCGGACACCGTTGCCCTAAAGCACAGTTCGGCCACTAAGCCCAGAGCTCGGCTAACAAGGAGGTCTCAAAGGCAGACCTCATTCCTGCTCGGAAAGTGATCCGGTGATGGTCTCACTGCTAAGGCTTTGGGCTGGGACTCTGGAGATCTGGGCTGGATTGCCAGCTCTGCCACAGATTTCCTGAACGACCCTGGGCAAGTCACTTCATCCGTTCCCCCACCTGTAATGCCACTTCCTTCCTCTCACCCTGCGTGGCATGGACTTCAGCAAAACTCTCTGGGGCAGAGGCTGCCTGTCTCTTCCTAGGTCTCTGTACCACACCTAGTGCAATGGGGCCCTGATCTCACCTGGCCCCATCAGATCTATGGGTCCCCTCTTTACAATGGGCCACGATAAGAATATTTGTTACGTGAAGCTTGTTCCCCTCCCTTATCTAGTTAAGAAAGTGAGCCAATAGGAGCCCCACGGAAACAGCACAAGACACACGTTCCACAGATGTCAGTGACGCCACAGACAATGATCATGCAGGAGACGGGACAAGCGCAGTCAGTCAGTGGCTTCGCGTGCCGCGGTCTCACCGCCCTAACCTCCAGGGGCTCGCGCTCGCCTGGGTCGGCCTGCGACCCCGCTGCTTCTCCTTCCCGCACGTGGCTCTTCATCTCCCTCAACTGCTGCCTGACCTGAAACAAGGAGCAGCAAGCCCGGCTCAGTGCCCCACAGGGGCGGTCGGGGGGCGGGCAATGGTTGGCGGGAGGGAGGGCGGCCAATGGAAAACGCTCCTCGCGGCCAGCAAAAGTAGGAACGCGGCTGCGGTCAGATTTGTTCTGCGGCCTGAACAAGTCAGCCGGACGTTAGCTGAGCAAGAGGGGGCGGGGGGGAAAGAGATTCATGGCGCTGCCTAAGGGGATGAGACACCCAAATTCCACTGCGCTTCTTGGGAAATCCCAGAAGATCAAACAGCCCAACCTCCTGAAACCACCCAGAAGGAACAGTTCAAAGTTCATCCGACTAGCCTCAGTGACAGAAGAACAGCTGCAACCTCACTGGTATCGATGGGGTTGGGCCAGGTACCCCCAGCGATGAAATTAACTCATCACAAACTCAGCCCTCTGCAGACCCGGATCCTGCAGTGGAATCCCCACATTCAGACGTCTACGTTCACATGTGTCCTTGGGGTTCCTCGGAGACCCAAGGATCAGAGCCAGGCGGAGCCTACTGGAGGATTAGGGCCAGGGCATCAGTCCATGTAGTTAATACATGGAGAGTCTGGAACATTAAAGGGAGGGTCTGGGGCGGATACAGTCAGAATTGATTTCCAACAGGCCATCTGCGGAAGGAGTCCCAGCCACAGCTGATTTTGTAATGAGCCAGAAGACCCTAGAGCCTGCATTCGGAGTCTGTGAAAAGTTAACTTCTCTGCGGAGCTGGGACATTCACAGTGCAAGAGCAACAGAAAGGCGGGGAAACCGCCTCAATACAACACTCTATTGACTGCCTGCGGCATAACCGTGGGAGAACGCCTGGGTTAGCGGCTGATCAGACAAAAATCACTCAAACATGATGGTGGGCGGGGGAGGAAGAAGTGTCCTAAATGGGGTCTTTCTCCAACTTTTTTCTAAGCCACGCAGGCCAAACTTTGGGTCTGAGCAGGGCCCCTGCACCTTGCTTGCACTTGGTTACAGACGTTTCTTTTTGAAGTGGTCTCCACTTCCGTTAGGAGGAGCAACGTTTCCAATGAGAGCTGCGGAGCCAGCGGCTGCTCTCGGGAGAAGCCAGCAGAGATTTCTGCTCAGCCTGCCAAGGAGCGCTGCAGCTGGTCAGCTCACTTGCAGTGTTACGCTGCCCTTTCTAGAGATGTGGGGTGGAAGGTTTGCAACGGGGTCCTGCTCTGGGAAAAGAGAAGCTTCCTGAATACCTGCAACTGCTTCATCTAATTACTCCTCAGCAGCAGGTCTAGATCTGGGACAGCCTGAATGATCCAAAGGATTAGAGGTGCACTGCACGGGAGGCTTTCGTTATTCAAAAGAAGCTATAACCGGACACCAGCTGATGCACTGGGAGGGAGATCTTGAAGGGCCCGGCTCTTGTCCATTTAAAAGGGTAACCGACCCCCAGGATTTTATCACGGGTTTCCCAGTATCAAGCTCCTTTTCTGAAAGCCCCGGGTCCTGGAGTTACGCGGCTCTGTGAGAATCACAGCTTTCATTTTGAAAAGGCAAGTTGCTAGTCCTCACGCTGGGAAAGAAAAGCTTGAAACGTACGCCGGAAGGATCCCAACCCGAGAGCAAAGAAGAACCTGGCCTTTAAAAACAAACCTCAGGATTCCTTAACCCTGAGGAGTAGCGATCCTGTTAACTTCGTAACACTTCCCCTGCTTACCGGGCAGTCACATCACATTGATCAAATAGGTTCAGAGACAGGCAATGCACCCTTCGCAGATTTCTACAGCTAATTCCTACATACAGGAAAGCCAGTTTCAAAAGGAACCCAAAGCGAGATTCCTCCAGCCAATGTGATCTATAAGAACATCAGAGGGACCCTGGACGCCCTCAGGATCCCTCCCATAAGGGGATCTACTACCAAATCCAATGGCAACCAACAAAGGAATGTGTACACGTATGTATTGGACAGACCCGCTACACTACAATAATATTAAGGTTGCAGAATCAAGCACTCAACATACGAAATGCTAGACTCAAGGCTACCTTTGCAACCCTGGCCCGTGTTACGCAGGAGGGCAGACTGGATTATCGCAGGGCCCCTTCCGCCCTTAAAAGTCGACGAAAAGATTACCCAGGCATTTCCCAGTGTATGCACTAGACTTTGCAACCCGAACATTCTTCTACGTGTGCACGCAAGGTCCATGGAGTGAGTTAATTTGTTATTTGATCCATGATGTTGAACCCTGGACCCATGAAACTATCAATCTGTGTGTCCAGAGTCAGTCCGCATGGTAACTCCTCGACATTCTGAAGATGACCTGGTAGCGCTAAAGTCCTGGCCGGGTTGTATATCTTTGACTGCAGCTTAGATTCATGCTTCCGCCTGGGAATCATCCGGCATAGCTGGAACCCTGAAAAATCTGACCTAAGCATGAAAGCTGTGGAGTTGCGGAGGTCCTGGTATAACTGAAGTGCTCCAATCCCCCTGGTGTTGGCTGAGTTATGCCGGGAGACAAGTGCTTTATGCCAATATAGCTATTCCTGAACACGAAGGAGACTTTAATCCTCTTTATAGAATCACAGAATATCAGGGACCTCAGGAGATCATCTAGTCCAACCCCCTGCTCAAAGCAGGACCAATCCCCACTGAAACCATCTGCCTGACTTCTCCCCATACTCCTAAATGGCCCCCTCAAGGATTGAACTCACAACCCTGGCTTTAGCAGGCCAGTGCTCACACCACTGAGCTATGCCTCCCCCCATATAAGTTAATTCAGAACAATTTTGAGCATTCCCATGTAGACAAGCTCTAAAGATACGCAGGTACAGGCACCTTGACATCAGTATAGCTGCATCCACGCTACGGATTGTACCCATCCATCATTCAAAATGATCACACCCCTGACCAAAACAGTTCTACAGAGACCACAGCTTTTGGGTGTCGACCCGACCTTAGAATACATATTCTCTAGCAATTCGCCATTACCAGTGCAAGCTCTTTGCTCTGTTTCTGTGCTTCTGCTTTTGCTGCATCCAGCTGTTCTTGGGATTCGGAGAAGAGCTGCCTCAGCTGGAAAAGAGAAGAGGGAAGTCAGCAGCTGTGTTTGTGTCTGGAAGAAGCGTGGGTGTTTGGAGGGGCCGGAAGAAGCAGCAGCGTGTCAGTTACATAAGAACGGATGTACTGGGGCAGGGCAAAGGCCCATTTAACCCAGTATCCTGTCTTCCACCAGCGACAGCTGCCGGGTGCTTCAGAGAGAAGGCAGAGAACATAGCAATTAACAAGGGATCCCTCCCGTCGTCCAGTATCAGCTTCTGTTAGTAAGAAGTTTAGGGGCACCCACAGCATGGGGTTGCATCCCTGCCCGTCTTGTCTACTAGTATTAATGGGACCATCCTCTGTGAACTTATCAAATTATTTTTTCAATCCAGTTATACTTCTGACCTCCACACCATCCTCTGGCAAGGAGTTCCACAGGTTGAATGTGAGCGGGGTGACGTCTGCTTTAAACCTGCTGCCTAGTCATTTCATTGGATGACCGCATTCATAAAGAACACGTCCCTACTCACTTCCTCAACCCCATTCATGATTGGAGAGTCCTCTAGCATATCCCACCCATGTGGTCTCTCTCCCAAGTTCAACAGTCCCAGACTTTCCACTGTCTCCTCAGACAGAAACGGTTCCATACCCCTAATCATTTTCATTGCTTTCTCTGTACCTTTTCCAAGTCGAATGTGTCTTTTTTGAGATGGGGCAACCAGAACTGCGCACAGTATTTAAGGTGGGGGTGTCCCCTGGATTTATATAGTGGCTTTAGGATAATTTCTGGTTTTATCATCTAGTCTTTTCCTTATGGTTCCTAACGATCTGTTGATAATTTTTTACAGCTGCTGCGCAATGAGCAGACATTTTCAGAGAACTATCCAGGATGACTCCAAGATCTTTCTTGAGCGGTAACCGCTGAATTAGAGCCCATCATTTTGGAGAGATAGATGGGATGATGTTTTCCAATGTGCACGTCAAGTCAGGAATGGATCCGCTGTTCACTAGGCAGATATTCTCCTAGAGGGGAAGGATGAGCTCGCAGCTAGTGGACGGGACTAAAGCTCTGGAGATTCCTGGCCTTGCTTATCTTTAGTCTCTCCTCCCCTCCCCGAACGGAGGACCAATACTTACTGCTTCAACTTCTTTGGTGTAGTTCTGGCGTTCTGAACTGGCTGTCTCCAAGTGAGTTTCCAGCTGGGTTTCCAGAAGAGAAGTATATTCCTTCAGCTGAACAAAACAAGGAAAGCACGGTGATTTGATCGGTAATGATGCACGTATTCATCTCTTTGAAGATCTAGCCTCTCTAGACCGGCAAGACCAGTACCCCCAACCTCCCACCACCCCATCATCGCCTCTCTCCTGGCACTTTAAAGGGACGTTCTGGGGTTGCAGCAGAAATTAGTACTCCGTCCTTTTGTGGTAGGCGAGAAGGTCCATACCTGATCTGTGTTCTGGAGATCTACCCTCAGCTGCTCCACTGCCTCTGCAAGAGATTTCACCTGGACTTGGGACTACGCCAAGCGTTGATCCCCCGCAAAAATGGAAATGAATAAATCCGGTGTTAGTAGCAGTATTGCCCAGCATGGCCTCTCCTCTAAACCACCTCCTACAAGCGGCTCAAAATAGCACAGTGGGGTTACCCGGTCAACTCTTTGAGGGAGAGACCATTTATTATGTTTGTACAGCACCTGACACAATGGGCGCCTGATCCAGGAACGGGACCTTTAGGTGCTGCCGCATTACTAAGAGCATTCAAATACAGACAACGATACAGTCATCCCTGTAAACTAAGCCAAGGATCTGAGAGTCAAGCTGGGTTCCCCCCTTCTAAGGAGTCACCACTGAAGTCAACAGAATGTTTTCTGTTGGCCGCATTTGATGGGAAATGTGGCTTTTTGAGGGCATTGAAATTTTCGCTGAAGAATCACAAAAAAAAATCTGATTTTTTTTTTGTTTTGTTTTAAACTGAACATTTTTGAAGTTTGGGTTTTTCAGTGAAAACCTCAAAGGAAAATTCATACACCAAAAAAAACCCCAAACCCACTCATCATTCTCGTTTTTCAGGAGGAAAATGTCATCTCCTGACCAACGCTAGTCACCAACCGTGACAAATCTGTTGGCCATATTATGCTCAGCTACATCCATTCAACGGCAAGACAGAACAGAGTATGGCCAGCGGAACCTTTATTTTGTGCACCGCCATGAAAGGAAAGAACCCAGCTTCTCTCAAAGCTCTGCTTTCAAGGGGTGTGTTTTGTAATTCCCATTGCCGTGAACACCAGAGTAAACTGAACATGACCTATTTGACACAACTAGTGAATTCCACCATGCTGTGCTTAGACACTTTTCAGTGGAAAACCTTTTGAGGGCCATTTTAAATTCCTTTACAATCGCTTCTCGGCTCCTTAGCGCTCCGATCAAGCATAGTACCTGCGTAGGAAGGCTCTCGTGAACATCAACCAAGAAATAAGAGATCAGTAATGCCCCTTCATTCCCACACTCACTAAAGGGTTAACCTTTGAAGAGGACAGTCTCTTGCTCACTATTCTGCCCAGTATATCTTTCGTCTGGAGTGAGACAGACAACAGGGGAGGATCACACACACACGGTGGGGGAGTTGGATGGGGCTCCTTTGATGCGGCATTGGAGCGGACACTGGTACGTGTCACGATCCAGACTTGGAGAGGTAGCCAATTTCCTCTAAAGCAGGAAGTCCCGAAAGTAGCATGGAAAAACAGCCCAGCAAAGAGGGCCATACACTCTCCGCTCTGACCCAGCCAGCTCTTTGAACATCAAGGGTCGGAAGGCTTCCCAGACTCCCCTGCATGGGGTGGGGGTGCCGGAGCTTGATTCTCGAGCTCGGATGCGAATGTTGTAAGGTAAGTAATGGAACTCTGTCACCAGCTCAAGAGGCAGAATGTGTGTGTCAGGATCTCCGGGAGGCAGAAGCTTACACAGTGGGCATCTTTCCCGCCCCTTCCAGCTCGCACACACGCAGGATTGCAGAGGGCAAAGAGCGTGGTATCGCCCCATAGTTTCTCTTTATTTCACAAGGTGTCTTTTTATACCAAGTTCAACCCTGGAGCCTTTTCAAGATGTGCCCCTCCCTAGCAAGGGACCTCTAAGGTCTTGCCTTTCATAGACCGAGGCCAGAAGGGATCACTCTGACCCCCTTGTTATTTGCAGTGCTAGACACGTCACCAGCCCATTGGGGTTCCCGGCACCCCAGAGATTCCTGCTCACACACAGACGAGATTCTTTAGGATGCACCTTTTGCAGTTCCTCTTCGGACGCCGTCAGCTTTGCTTTCCACACATGCTCCTCCTCCTCCACACTCTTCTGCAGGTCTCTGAGCATCCTTTCCTGCCGAGGGAGGAGGGACGGAAGCGTGAGGCCGGGCAGGCGGAGAGGGGAAGACTCCCTGGGGCAGAGCATTCAAACGCCCCCCCCAAGGCAGGAAGTTATGGGCATGGTCCAGCTCCCACCAAAATCAAATAGGTCAGCTTGGCTTCTAGATTCTTTAGAGAAGCAGCCTCCTGCTGGACTCAGCCCTGGACTGTCTCTGCAAAGCTGGGGGAGGAAGGGACCCACCACCATGGAGGAACTGCTGGGCGTCTTCTCACATTGCACCGAGCACCCGGTAACGGGTGTGCGGGGAACCGTGGGGGGGACTGACTTGCCCAAGGTCACAAGACGTCAGCATCAGAGCCAGGAAGAGAAGCCAGGTCCCCCACCTCCTAGCGCTTGTTGTCACGTACAGTGCTATAGTGAAGACCCTACTAGGCCAATGGCAGGGCTCCTCCCGTCAGCAGCGTTAATCCACCTCCCTGAGAGGCGGTAGAGTAGACCTAGCCCTAAGCTAGTAACTTACCCACTACACCACCCTGCCTCCACTTGCCCCACACCACCCTTCCCCAGGAGGGTCTCGACCACACTGTAGCAGAGCCGTAGAATTTCGAGGGCAGTTCTGTCGGAAATACTAAGAAACAGGAACGCTAGATGGAAGCGGACAGTGAAACAGAGATGACTATTTTTAACCAAAGCTCTGCAAAAAAGCCTCCAAAGGCGGCGAGATTCACTTGCATCCCATCTGTGCAACGTCTTCAGAGACTACGGGCATGGCTCGGCTGTTACAAAGGCAGTTAGCTTCGGAAGTGGCAAGAAAGGTGGAGCGGTACTTTGGGTGAAGAGGAGAAACGTTGTGCATGGTTTAACCTACCGTCTCAGCAAGAATAGTTCTGTACTGCTCACATTCGGCTTGTAAAGTGCTCTGCGCCTCTTCTGCTTCTTTTAATTTAAGTGCTGAATCCTGAAAGAAAACAGGAGTCTTACAGGCTCCCCCTTCTCACCGCTGCTGGATTTGATGCTGGTCTGTAGCTGTGAAGCCGTACGCCCAGTGCTCACAGACAGCAAGCTGTTTGGGGCAGGGCTGTCCGGCACTTACGAGAGATTCTGTGTTAGCCGTCTGCTGCTTTAGCATTCCCAGACTCTTCTCCTTAAACTCCTGTAGCCACTCCTCATACGCCTGATTAAACAAATAAAAACAGAGACGTCCATTGGTCTATCCCGGGGCCGGCAGCCTTTCCGAAGTGGTGTGCCGAGTCTTCATTTATTCACTCTAATTTAAAGGTTCCACGTGCCAGTAATAATCTTAACCCTTTTAGAAGGCCTCTTTAGTTCTATATTATAGACTTATAGAGACTGTTGTTGTATGCAAAGTAAATAAGGTATTTAGACTATTTAAGAAGCTTCATTTCAAATTAAATTAAAATGCAGAGCCCCCTGGACCGGTGGCCAGGACCTGGGCAGTGAGAGTGCCACTGAAAAATCAGCCCATGTGCCACCCTCGGAACCCGTGCCATAGGTTGCCTACCCCTGGTCTAGCCTATTCCTTCACTGGCACAGCTGTGTGATCAGCGATCACCTTCCAGCGGTATGAGAATGTCAGCGCCTACCTGGTGTGGAGCGACAGTGATCGGTGGGAAGAGAGAAAGCAGCATCTGCTTTGTTTGCGTCTGAATTGCACTCAGCTGCTGCTCCAAATCTTCCTGAAAGAGAGAACGTGGGTTTTCATGAGCTCAAGTTGAACGTAAGCCAGCACCTTAAGATCCCAGCTGTTCTAATTTCACCCCGGTCAATGGCATTAGGCTGATCTACACAAAGCAGAGGGCCTGGCCTTTGTTTGGCAGTCGCTGGGGAAGAGGGGAGGGGAAAGAGCCAAAACAACAAAAGTTGCACAAATCTCCACGAGGCGAATTACGCAAGAAGGGAGGAGTCAAGTTCCCATTCGGAGAGGCCCGTACGCACACGTAGGTCAGCATCCCCGGCAGTGACAGTGCACGTCTTTGCACGAGTCAGAAACGTGGAAATAGTGACAAGCCGTTTGTGTCATCTTCCTTTCATCAGAACGATTGCAAAACGTCACCACCCTGCTACCTTCCCATCTCATCACCAGGGACACGCCAACATGAACCTCCGCACATAGGGAGAGAGGAAAACACCAACACCTCCGTACAAAGTTTGGGTTCAAAGAATTTGGGCGGTTAAGTTACGGGAGACAGCTGTTGTAGCACTCTATAGTCTCTTTGCACTGTTCCTTCGCCATGCGTGGAGATTGCAGGATCGAGCCCCAAGAGTAAACAATTGTGGCAAACTTTTGTTAGAAGAGCTCTAAGGGGCCAACACGCACAGAGAGGAACCCCAAATTTTAAACAGAATCTGTGCAGAGACAGAGCTGCTGAAATTCAGTTTAGAAACTAACAGGCCCCTAGTTGTGTAGCTGCTCCCCAGCAGTAGAATCCAGCTCCAAAGAACAGCCCCCCTTTGTTACGGAGGGAAGCAAGACCCACCTTTGCTTTTGTGGAAGAAAGCAGCTTTTCTTCATGCGCTTTCTCAGCCAAGGCCAAAGCCTCCATGGCTTTCCAGTTCTTCTCGCGAAGATCCTGTTGGGACAGACACACGCAGGAGTAAGCCACATGCTGCCATGGAGACCACCACCGGATTCGCTTGGCATGCTGTTACTTGCCACTATTGGAAGTTACGGAGCCACATCACGGATCCGGGGTGGACGATGGAGGGGGTGGAATCTTATGATCCCATTTAGGAAGCCAGATTTTGCTTAGATTCCTAAATCTTGAGATACACCCTCCGCGTACGTGCCTATGCACACGGATTCTCACTGCAGTGGTCCAATACCTCACGAAGATCAGGTATGAACCTCATTATTTGCAGTCACAGCCATGGTTCCCTCTAAGCTGTGTGTGCGCAAACAGGTCCTAAACTCCGCGCACGTGGCGAAACACCATGCACACAAAAATGTGCACAGAAGAAATTTTTTGCACACACGGCCTGTCAAAAATTAGAGGGAGCATTGGTCACAGCCCACCCAGTCTCCTGGGAAGGTGGGAAGGAAGAGGCCCATTTGCCAGCTCAGCAGTACTCCCATTCCCCGAGGCTGGGAGCATCCCCTAAAGGCCTGCTTAAGACGCAGCTTGGCCTGTGCTTCAGTAATTCACCCATTCCCGTGGTAACCTCCAGCCCTTGCTCCCAGCGTCCCTTCATGGGATGGAGAGGGCACACGAAGCCCACAGAGACAGTTGGGCTAGCTGGAATCCCGTCTCCACCTGTACCCAGCCGGAGGGCTGCCGGACCCAGACCGCGGCTTTGTTTGTTCCTCTGACAGACTCCCCCACCTAAGACTTAGCTTTCTGCTATTTGGGAGTCAGCCAGCTTCTCTCCTAGCCAGGGCTCAAACACACGAACGCCACCCCAAGAGTAGCCTAGGTGCCTAGATTAGAGACGAGAGTCCCTCAGGGCACGGAGAAGTGAGGCCTTGGACTTGCCAGACGCTACATTTTAACCTTTATCGGGCAACTTTTAAAACCCAATTGCTGATCAAGTGCAAACCAGGGGTCTGTTCAGGTTTGTGCTGGCGGAATGAGAGCTCCGCTCGCTCACGTTGTTTTTCGTCTTCTGCTGCTCGATGATCTCTCTCAGCTCCAGAGCTTCCTTTTCGAGCGAGGAGACCCGCTCAGCCTGCTCTCGAAGCCTGCAATGAAACCAGAGGGAGTTTGGAGCGGCGCTCTTCGATCTCAGCCATCGGGGTCTAATCCCCCCACAGACTCCAGGGGGCTCACTGAACAGCTACGTAGCGCCAGAAGTCCCTGCGTATCCCAGTGACACGCAGCCAGACTGTGCCAGCAGCAACACAGAATCATAGGACTGGAAAGAACCTCGAGAGGTCATCTACTCCAGTCCCCTGCATGCATGGAAGGACTAAGTATCATCTACACCCTCCCTGACAGCACTCAATGTGTGTTGTGGTCTCTCTCTATTTTAAAATAAAAACAAAACAAAGATCTTTCCCCAAAGGAAATGGCAGGCAGATTTTGGGGGGGAGGACAGAATACCACTGCCCAAATTAGAACTAGTTTGCTAAGTACAGTTACCTGGACCGTCAGCTAATTAGACAGGAGAAACTGGCTAGGTGGGTCTTCCAAAAGGGCCCCAGGAAGACAAGACTGCAATTTGTCAAGCCATGAACTCTGTAGGGTGAGTGGCAGGACTTGAAACTGCTCTTGGCTCACCTCTCTCTGAAATTAAACTAGGCCGAGATTTTTCAAAAATGTCTCCAGAGAGTGAAGGGCCCAGATCTTCAGAAATGACGAGTTACTTGGGTGTCTCGGTTTCTGTCCATCAGCTCGGTACCTTGAAGGGGGCCTGGTTTTCCCAGCAGCGTCGGGCACCCCCTATTAAGGAGTCCCCCGAAAACTGAAGCACTCACATCACTAGTCACTTCTGAAGGTCGTGGGCCCAGGAACCTAGGGCTGTATGGAGACCCTCAGGTAAGTGATTGGTGTGCTAGCAGCTCCAATAGCAGTCAGTCCGTGGGTGTTTGGGACACAGAGCCAGTCTGAGAAGTCAGTCAAGAATTCTGCAATCGGTTTTAAAGAGGGTGTTGACAAGTCGCTCCGATTGGTGGGAAAACTTCATTTTGGTGAACACAAAATTGGCCTCTACTTCAGCATCTCTCAAAAATGGGAAGCTTTTCCCGAACGACGCCAGTCAACTCTAAAGG
This sequence comes from Sternotherus odoratus, assembly GCA_032164245.1. Classification (NCBI taxonomy): domain Eukaryota; kingdom Metazoa; phylum Chordata; order Testudines; family Kinosternidae; genus Sternotherus; species Sternotherus odoratus. The sequence goes on from JAVMKO010000003.1 coordinate 164,900,210, forward strand.
CACCTGAGCTCCTCAGCTGTTTGAGCATTGGCAGAATGTGCATTGACAGAACAAGGAGTGATGGTCCCAAGTTGCAGTGGGGGAGGTTTAGGTTGGATATTAGGAAACACTATTTCATTAGGAGGGTGATGAGGCACTGGAATGGGTTCCCTAGGGAGGTGGTGGAATCTCCATCCTTAGAGGTTTTTACGGTCAGGCTTGACAAAGCCCTGGCTGGGATGATTTAGGTTGGACTAGATACCTCCTGAGATCCCTTCCAACCCTGATATTCTATGAATGTGTTGCTTCAAAACGGACTAGCCGTTGTAGGCCACGTAAATATTAATCCGAACACTGGCCTGCAACACCAGCCAGAAGTCCCCTCGAGCACTCGGTTTAACTTTGCCTTCTAGTGCCAGGAGGGCGGAGACCGTGCCCCAGTAATGTCAGCACACGAACAGCTCCCGGGAAAGCTGGGGGAAAAGGAATCCCGGCCCATACGCCTCCTTTGTTGCAGCTTTTAGCACAGGGATGGGGAGATCAGTACGTTCACCAGTCTTACCTTAACTGCAGCTGGTTGACTTCTGCTTGATTCGCTGCCTGAAAGTTAGACAGAGGTTGCCTTTACTACATGCATTAGAAACACACTACAGGACAGTCCCCGCGTCCCCAGGACGCTTAGGGTGCATGCAATGCTACAAGTCACCCTTCATCCCAGGCCGCTCTCCCCGTCAGATGTAGGGCCCATCCCCACGGCGCTAGGACGTTAGCAAAGCCTCAAACCTGCAAGTCTGCGTCTTTCTCCACTTCCTGCGCACGGCCTGCCTCCAGGAGAGCTTCGATGGATTTGATCCTCTCTGTGAGCTGCTCGTTTTCAGAGCTGGCTTCGCTCAGCTTCGCTTTCAGGCTGCTCAGCTCCTCCGACTTACTTTTCAGCTCGGTTTCACGGGACAGCAGCTTGGCTTCGGACTCTGCCAGAGGACGGCGGGTAGAGGAGAGAGAGACAGACGTGTACAGATTCAGAGGGTGAGCGAACACAGACAGCTAGAGCTAAAGCTAGTCAACAGATGACAGGGCTTGGGATCAGGAGAACGTTTCAGACAGCAAGGCCCTGGGCGGACCGGCAAAGAACACGAGCAGAGAGATCAGGCTGGACGGACGGTTATTTGCAGCCTCCCCCCCCGAAGATCAATTGTATTTCATTGTCGCTCCCACTTCAGTGAGAGCTCGACGGATTTTTGACAACATGGCTGGGAAAAAGGAACATCCCCAGTATCGGCTTTAACCCGCAAGTCCCTGTGCACGATACAGCAGGGAGCACCGGCTCGTGGGCCTCAAGGGGGAAGCGGAGGATCCACCATCCCAAAGGCTGTGCCGGCTGAACGGCCCAGGCTGTGGGGAGAGGAGGATGTCGGAGAGCCAGGCGTACATACAGGCAGCTGAGTCACCGGCCGGCCTCTCCGACTTGACCGCCGTCCCGAGGAGCCCGAACGGCACAGCAGCACGCCACAAAGCAGCGACTTCACCAGCGCTTCCGCCTTCAGAGTCAGACCCTCAGCAAGACCCTCGGCCCGGAAGGACGGAGCCTCAGAGAGGGTCAAATTGGGAACCTCCGGCCTTGTCGGGTATTCGTCATCGCTAGGCCAGCTGCTCCTCTCTGGGCCACCCCACCCGAGCACGTATAGGCCTTTCCCCACAAGAGCCCAGTTCTCCCCACTCCCGTACGTCTCCTGCTCTCGGCGCTGAGCACCCAGGGGCCACCCAACGAACCCTGCCCCCGCTGGGCCTCTGGGAAACTCCAACACAGAGGCCCGGCCTGCTCAGCGTCCGAAAGGAACGCGATGGCGTTTGCGAGGCTCAGGCCGCTCGAGGGCACCGGCCGAGCCCCAGATCGGAGCAGACGCGCACTCCCGGGCGTCTCCGCCGCGTCCTCTCACCAGCAATGCTCTGCCGCTGGTCCTTCGCCTTCTCCGCATCCGCCAGCAGGGTCTTGGAGCTGGCCTGGGATCTGCGGAGCTCCTCGCTGACTTCATCCAGCCTCTTCTGCAGCGTCGCCTCCGTTTCTTTTTGAGACGTCTGCATGAAAGAGAGAAAAAAAAAAAAAGGAGAGCGCGCTAGACACAAAGCCGGTCGGGAGAGAGCAGCCCCATGGCGTGAGTGCCAGATCCCACCCGGTCTGTAAGACCGTCTGAAACCCAATCCTTCTCCGGGCAGGAAGCGTCCACATGCACGGGGCTTGGATTGGAGGGATACAAACCCCTCCGTGGTCTCCTCCTTCCCTCAGCTGACAGCAACGTCGCTCTGGGTATAACCCCACGCCCAATTCCCCAGTTCTGGGCCATGCTTGTTACTGTATATCCCTAGGGTGGGCCTTCAATTCCCAACACGGCACGAGCCAGATAGCCAGGGATGCCAGGGCTTCAAGCCATTTGTGCACGACCATGGAAACGCCACGTGCAAGTCAGGCGTGCACGGTTTGCACAGCTGATATTTAGGGACGATTGGCGACGGAGTGATCCGAAAGGTTTGCCTGTGTCGAATGAGACGAGTTTTGTTCAGGGAGGGGAAGGAGAAGGGGGGAAAAAAATCTCCTTTCAAAGCCACGCGTCTCTCTGGGGGCTTCGCTCCTCCACCCTTTAAATTCCTGGGGGTGATGGTCCACCGTGCTGAGCCACTTTTAAAGTCAACCCCCAAACCTCCAGCTAGCACAGGACACAGCTGCTTCCCTAGCCAGAGGGGGAGGGAGCACGTCTGGGCTGAAATCTCTGCCCTGCATTCCTATTGGCTTCTGTGCTGGGAGCAATTTGAAGGGCTGGCGAGAGGCTTCCTAGCCTAGGCTGTCTAGATCGGTACCGACGTCTCCTGCTTTACCCCATCACCTCCCTTACTGTGTCCTTGCTGCCCATTCTCCCCCCGTCAGGGGGCAGGTTCCCAGGGAAGGGCATTTGCTTCCCATGGCAGGGAGGTCCGGCTTGCCAATGGCACACGCTAGATGTGTAGCAGAAGTGCCCAGCCGCCATAGAATTCAGTCGGCTAGGACCCGAGTTACTCGATCGGTTATTATGGTTACGGGTGTTCGGCCCCGTGGAATTTTCTGTGCGGTTTGGGCGGAGGACAATCCTTCCACATCAAGAAGTGGCAAGAGAAGAGAGCGCGTTGGCTGGCCCTTCGTGAAAACACAAGAGCGAAGAATGTGATGAGCAGGCTAAAAGAGCCCCCGGGGAGGATAAATTATGGCAGCTTGAGGCCAACACCCTTCCATCTGTCCCGTTCCTACAGTTACCAGCGGGGAGGCAGATTTTCAAAGCACATTCCTCAAACTCCGAAAGCTTTTCAGAGGGATGAATGACAACGCCGTGCAACTGCAGAGACTTAGCTCAGATACCGGGCAACACGTAAAAGTTCCTAAGTCACTTGAGATTGATTCAGATAAGATCTACATACACACAACATATATCCGTACCAGCCATGTTCACCACTAGCTCTCTTTCCCTATAAAGATACCCAAATTTAAGGCATTTCAGTCAGGTGCCCATTATTTCGTTAACATTAACAATACAGCAGGTAGGCAGAGCTGTAGACCACACAGAGAGGCCACTGTTATGTGTCAAGAGGCCTGCGTTTGGCTGGTAGCCACGTGGCCCTCAAGCTTGCATGCCACATCAAAAGTCCCCCCTGAGAACTGACCTGTTCCCCAGTTCCACTCAATCCTACTGCAGCCAGGTAAGCGCACCGTTCAACAGACGTGCGCCTGCTTTGTACAGGTACTAATGCCGAGTGGGAGGAGCCGATTCTGACCTGGGAGCTATCAAAGACATCAAACCACATCGCGGTAGAGAGGGGGGGAGTTTACAGCAGAGCCATGTTAAGGTTTCTCCGAGAGCTGTAACGGGATATCGTTGCCCGCTACCACAAAGCTGGGATTTGCTGCTGAACGCGCGCCAACATCATTTCAGGAGATAGTAGTATCTGGCCACCTCTTCAGGATGCATGGCCTACCTTCCCGGCACGTCGGACGGGCACATGAGGAAGAAGAAATACCACAAGTCTCCCCTTTAATCAAACTACAGCCCGAGTATCAATATTTTTGACTCTGAGGCATTGCGGATTACTGGGTCCATACGCCGCATGCCATGTATCCACAGCTCTTACACTGACCCCCAGCGCTGCAGTGTTCAAGTACCCCCCAACTGGCAACCAAACAAGCCACCAAAAAACAAAACTCCAGCCAATAGCTGAGGGAAAAACCATTCCCCATCAGTAATGCAAAGCCAGTTTTCTCGCCTATCTGGAGGTAAACAAGCTCTGACAGGACAGAGGTTGAGAGAGGCAGAGTGCAAGGCCCCTGTTGCGTAAGCATTCTGGTGCATTTCATATCACGAACCTCTTCACACGAGAGACCACGCTGCCGAGAAGTTTCAGAGTAGAACTAGTTTTATGATGCTCCTGTTATCAAGCAGACGACAATCACTGTTCTAGAGCACCCGAGTCCTGTGTCACTTTGACCTCCTCTGTGCTGCAGCGGCACTTGGCGGTGGCGCAGTTGGGTTGGACATTTCTATGGCTGAGACTACGCAGAGTTATTTAAAAAAAACAAACCAAAGCTTAGGCAGGGTTATAAACCCTCATGCTCCAGGGTGTGAGTCAGCCTCTGGAGAACTGGTGGTCAGGAGGGAATTTTCCATGGGGGCAGATTATCTCCCAGTTGGGATTCTTGCATCTTCCCTTGAGGCATCTGGTGCTGGCCTCTGTCTGAGGGGAGATACAGGGATAGGAGAATCAATAGTACGGTAGTTTTACGTGAACACTAATGTGCCAGACGACTTCTGACCAGTGACAGGTATCTTCAGCAGCACTCAGTGTTAAACCCCCGACGCACTAAGAGTGTTTTTAGTCTGTTTTACCTCACATCAAGCTAGGCTTGTCTTTCTGGGGGGCAGCTGACACTCTCTGGGACAAGGAAGAAGCTGCAGGGGTGAAGTCAGTCAATGACTGGTTTACTGACCACCAGTTTCTATCAGAACAGAAACGGAAACCCCCTCCCCCCCATCTCACGCTTTGTACCTCTGAGCTTCTGTCAGTGATGCAATATGTCCAACTTGTAAGTCCGTAGTGGACAGGCTAACATGGGGGTGACGGGAAGGGATGTGAAGAGGTTGATTTTTCAGCAAGAAATAGGCCCAAGATGATACTCTTCTGTATCAAGAAGCCTTTACCAGTTCATGGTCTAAATATTCCACCTTATTAGCTACTCAATTGGCCATTACAGCCGGGCAAGAAACTGTTTCCTGTGCTGCACAAACCCTCTGTAGGGAAAAAATGTTTTTCTCCAGAACTGTGAAGTCACCAATTTTCATGAGCTGAAAATCCAGAATCATCATTTCATAGGGGAAAAAAAAAATCATTGAACCCAACACCCTTTCCCGCAAAGCTTCCATTTGGGCTAATCAGTATTTTGACAAAGACGTTTTCATCCAAAAGCTCTCAGCCAGTTCTAAGTGGAATAGCGCCCTCTGCTCCACAACTTCATTAGGACCCTGTTGGGCCACATGCTGCACAGACAGCAAGAAACAGCTTTGGTTGGAAACAAACAAGTTCTCCCCATTGTACAGAGGGGAAACTGAGGCACGGCGCGTTACACGACTTGCTCAAGGACGAACAGCCGGATCTCCAAAGTCCCAGTCCAATGCCTAACCACAAGACCATCCTTCCTCTGCGTAAGCAATGGCTACAATAAAGGTAGATGTTTCAGAGAAGAAACCCACATGACTAGCAGAAAAACAAAACCGTGGTTTGTTAGCACAGTGCTGACCTGTAGCTGCGTGATTTGTTTTTCATATGCAGCAGCCTTTATCTCCAGGTTATTTTTCTGTTGTTCCTCTTGATGAAGCGTCTCTGATTTTTCAGACAGCTCTTTCATTAGTTTACTGCATTCTTGCCGCAGCTTGGCTAGTTCTGCATTTTGCCTGGACAGATAGACAGACAAATCAGTTACATTTCTGTACAGACTCGGACCATTCCAGCCCAGTGGGACTGCAGCCTCAATCCTACATTTGCACAGGTGCTGGAACTCGGGGTGCAGCGGCACCCCCTGACATGAAGTGGTTCGATGGCTCTCAGCACCCCCACTGTACAATTTGTTCCAGTACCCCTGTACACTTGAAACATGTTTTTACTGCATTACTTAAGATGCAAACATTTAGAGACACGTCATTTTCCTGCTTCCCCAAAAGGTGAGATTTCCTTCATGGGAGAGAACCTCGTTAGCAGAAAAGTCACAACGAAATTAATAGAGGGAGTTTCATTCATAGGCTGTTAAAAATCTGAGGATTGATGCTTCCGGATATAAAAAGGAAGTTCTCCAAGCATTTGGAGTTGAGTCAACAATTAGTTTAAAGCTTTTATATAAAAACTAACTAGTCAATGATCTCTTATTTGAAAGAGAGGTTTGTTTAGTATGCACTGCCCAGTTCTTGTTTCTCTATTGTTGCTCTTCCTTTTCTCTTATTCTACAGACAAAAAAAAAAATTAGGAGTTTTTTTTAAACCCAAGTAGGAAGTACAAGGTTTTCCAGCAATCACATATGCAATGTTGTTTTAAATCAGGGTAGATAATTAACTAGGGTAGATTAGATCTAGGTTAGATAGACCTGCAGAGCAAAGAGTGAAACTGGACTGTATAATTTACCAGCACTAAACAAGACACCTTTGGTTTGCCAATCTAGTGGTCCCTTCTGGAAACTATGAAACTCTAAAGCTAGAAAAATGATCCAAGTTTAATCACCAGATATTCTGAACCCCTCTACCACAGAGAGGCCCATGACAATTCATGAGCCTGGAATGTGCTAGTCTTTGCAGGTGGCAGCTAAACTGAATTTTGAATGTTACTTCAGAAAATGATATTTGAGTGCCGAGTGTTATGGAGCTGGGCTCGATTCAAGCCCTGGTTAGGTTAGGCAAAGGGGGTTTGATCATTTACACCACAATTTCACTGCCCCCTAAGTCAGGGTGAATTAACAGTCTGCTGCTTTAGAACTGGAATGATGGGGTGCGGGAAGGCAAGCATTTTACAATTCATCAGTAGAGATGCTGGGTGGAAAATGGGCTCCCACCCACAGAAGACTGAAGGGGTTTAATTTTAAAAAAAGGCTGTCCTGGTGCCTCCTGGGAGTTGTAGTTTGGGTACCTCAGGCTCGCACTGTCCTCTATGGGCCATGCTCCGCAGTCAGACTACACTGCTAGCGGTGTCAATTTCACTTCCTATCAAAGGAAGGTTGTGCATGAATAGGGGCACCTGAACTACAACTCCCATGAAGCACCACAGTGACCATCTGCTTTTCCAGCTGACAACACTGATTTAACACTCCCCCAGCGCCCCACCACACACAAACCAAAGTTTTCTGCAGAAATAGCAGACACGTTTCCTCAAGAAACTGAGTCATCCAAAACAAAACCTGATTTCGAAAGCCAGATGATTCAACAGAAAGCTTGCAACCAGCTCCGACTGGCAGAGAGCTTGGCGCACGCCTTACTTTCATGGGCACCGGATGTGCCCTGTGCCGGCTGGTGGGTTGGATTTTTGGGAGAGAGGAAGACAGTGGAGTAAAGCTACCCTACATGACCCATATCGGTCGCTCATGTCCGTGTATTCGCCACACCGCGTTTCCTTACTTGCTCTCCGTCTGGCTCGTGGCTTGGTTCAGAGCATCCCGCAGGATCGAATTCTCCTGCTGCAAGCGCGCGAGCTGGGTGCTGGGCCCATTCTCCAGCTGTTCCTGAAGAGTCCGAATCTGGAAGAGCGAGGACGTCATCAGTACAAGGGAACGCCTCCCATGGCGGGCAGGCCCCGGACTACAGCAACCATTTTCCTTTATTTAAAGTCACACACAGAAAACATGACTTCTTCCCCCCCATGTCCACGGTCGCAAAAGCCTGGCTTTCTACAGATATGCCCCCTCTGTCCCCAAACACCTTGCCCTCTTAAAGAGTCCTCCCTTTTTATTACTTCCTTTACCAGATGGGCTCTGTGTTTGGTTAGAACCAAAAATAAAACATGTGAGACAGGGAGAGGCCATGCCTCCCCCCCCCCTCCCCCAATCAAGAAGCCACTGAGTAGGGGGAAATTCGGTGACAAGATTTAGGCAGTTCCTGTGAGATCCCTTCCTCCTCCCCTAGTCCTACCCCAGGTAAGTATGTTTGGATAGGGATTTTCGGAAGAGGAGGGGAAAGGAAATGGGATGCCACTGTCTTCATCTTAAGAAGTGTTCACAAAGTTACTTTGGTCCATTCCGGCCTTAAAATCCATTAGTCCCAAAATCCAAGAGGGAACTCCAGTGGTATTTCCTTAGAAGTTCAGCTGTGAGAAATACTCAGCTGTGAAAGCCAGTGGTCGCAGCTTCAGTCATGACAAAGCAGGTGACGTTGGGGGTCCCCTTTGGAGTTTTAAATGAAGTTCACCTTAGATCTCCAAGGAAACGACGCCCTGCAAACCAGTCTCCGCTCCCAGTGCTGCCAGAGTGCAGATTAAGTCTAGCAGGAGTCTGGGTTTTGAAGCATAAATACGTCTCCTACCTTTCCTTGCAACTGCTGGGTTTCGGTCACATGATCCTGGTAACTAGCCTGCATGCGAGCTTGCACGGCTGTAATCTCTTGTTCCCGTGCCAACAGCTGCTCTTTCAGCTTGGTTTCGACAGCCACAGTCTTGGCCTTCTCGGCTGCAAACTCCTGCAAGGAGAGGAGATGATTTCAATTCTCAGCAACGTTTCTTTAAAAAAAAAAAAGAGAGAGAGACCCCTCACAATCTAACACACTGACGTGTGCAGCAATTTTACAGCCAGAGGCCAGCCATCCAATTCCACGCTCACACTGCATTAGCACCGCTGATCTGAATTATTCAACTCCAACAAAACCTTCTGTGTGTTTCTGAATGTCGGTTTGAGTGCGGTAGCCACTAGGGTTCAACATTAGGTCAGCTAAGAGAGAGAGAGGAATAAGACATCCTAGGGTTTCTCCCGATCAATAACCTTTCTATGGCATACACGTGTCCAAGCGGAAAAGCCCCATCAGAAGGCAGCACCACTGTTCTTTAGCTGTGTCGCTGTCCCCTTACACTACTCCGCTCCATTAACTTGCACGGGTCACAACCAGATTTGAGACACCAGCTAGGACAGGATTATTTGCAGGGTGGGTGGCTAAGGAAGGACAAAAAAGGAGGAGAATTGTTGCTCTACATAATTTCTGGAGTCTCACACACACCACTTATTAAATCATGGCTTGGCCTGAATGCGGGCGAAAGGCCTTGCTTCTTGGCTTTCAGCTTTAATTAGAGCAGGAGGAGTTGAAGTTTGGCTCCAGAGCGCAAGAAGAGAGAGCGGATAGCGTGACGTCAGAGGACTACCCACCCCTGGAGAGCGGATAGCGGGACGTCAGAGGACTACCCACCCCTGGAGAGCGGATAGCGGGACGTCAGAGGACTACCCACCCCTGGGTATTTGGTTGACACCAATGAAGACACTACACTGAAATTTTCACGTTCACTATTTGCAAGGAGAGAAGAATCTCTATGATTAGGATGGATATAGATAAGTTCACTTCTTTCCACCCTTCTCCCCCATGTAGCCAATACCGCACCTTGCTATTACATAGAGATTTTGGGAGCCTAGGACGGGTGAGTAGTTTTGACCTGTTCTGGTCCCCATTGGCTGCACAGCCTCAAAAAGTATTTGCATTAAAAGTCAGCACTAGAATTGTGGATCTCGGCTGGATTTTGGAAGGAGGATCAGACACAGTACGCTGTAACCACATGAATTCAACTCATTTGGATTTAAAAAGCATCCTCCTTCCAGTGACGGATAGCAAGGATGGGCTCAGTAGATTTACATTGAACATGCACAAAGGGACCCACTGAGCTGTGCAGAATTCTCCCCCAAACCACGAAAGCAAAATGGTTGTTGGAATTTTGCAGAAGGCATTTTTTCCTCGGTAGCCACAGCCCTGGGAGCGTGTTACACAGACTTCCCTGGGGAGCTCTTTAGGACGGGGCGGGTTTTAATATATATGGAGCTATACCGATCTCATAGAACTGGAAGGACTTTGAAAGGTCATCAAGTCCAGTCCCATGCTTTCACTAGCAGGACCAAGTACAGATTTTTTGCCCCAGACCCTAAATGGCCCCCCCAAGGATTGAACTCACAACCCTGGGTTTAGCAGGCCAGTGCTCAAACCACTGAGCTATCCCTACCCCGTTTCTTTATACAGCACATAGCGCAATGAGATCCCTAGGTGCTGCAGCAGTTCAGATCGTAAACATGCCTTGTATAGAATCAGCGTCACCCCCAGAAATGAGCTCTCTGAAGAATTTTACATGCCAGGCAGCTAGATCTGAGAGCCCACTGGAAACACTGACAGCAGGGGAGCAGGTCAGAAAGACACTTTCTTCAGCTTCCTCCATCGTGCGCGGTCCAGGCTACAGGGGATGCAGGAGACCACGCCGTCCTCACCTTAGTGAGCTCCCTCAGTTTGTTTTTGGCAGCAGATGCATCCTCTTGTTCAGTAGCAAGCTGCTTTTCTCTCTCTTCCAACTGACGCTTCAGAGTAGTTACCGGGTCCCCTTTCGGAGTCGCCTGCGAAGAAGAGACCACGTGTTATTTGTACGGTCCACCTCCGAATCCCTCCTTGCATCAGGATAGGAAAGAGGAGCAGGAATTTGTGCCTACCCTGCCGAGTGCAACCGCGGGGAAGCAAACTCAGTAAGAATGCAAATCACTTGGGTGGACGGACCATGCAGAAGGTGGTTTCTAGCCAACCCCAGCTTAGTCTTGTCACACGGGGCAAGAGCGCTTCCCACTGCAGAGGGCAACAGATGGAGGGTCTGGCCCGGGATGGAAAGCTGGGATGACAACACAGCACGCCCCGCCCTTCCAGAAGGCTGGTCATTTGGACAGCCACACGGAACAGTCAAGCAACCGCAAAACTACCCAGCCAGATCCTCCGCTTGCAGAACTCCACAAGGGCAGATCTAGACAGCTCTCCACACACCCGGGATTTGAAGGGGGATGAACCACGGAAGGACTTTGGAATCGCTGGCACCAAGGCACTGCAAGGGAAGCGTTAATAAAACCTAGCGCTTTTCACCAGGAGATCTCAAGGCTTCTGAGGTATAACAAGCAGGCCTTGGCCCTACATAACCTGGAAGTCAGAGCTTCCCTATTAGGTCTATGGAACAGATGGGTGCTTTGAGCAGCCAAACAGAGCCATAGCTGAGAAACACGCTCTCGCCGGACTTGAAGGCAGGTTACAGATTGACGCTCAAGCAGGGCAAATACACTATATCTGACGAGCAGGGGCCAACCCCTCCATGGGTGTAAGTCACCACAGCTCCATTCATTACACCGGGAGCGGAGGTGGCCCCCTCCATCGCCTGGTGGCACAAAGGGCGACGGTAGAGACGAACGAGCCCATGCGGTGACCGCTGGTTCTCCCTTCGTTCTACGGAAACCGGCTCTTTGTAACTCGAGTGACAGTACCGTCTGCCAGGTGTCCTGAGCGCCCGCTTTATCCGTCAGGATCTCCATGAGCTGCTGAGCCTCTCCCTCGCTGAAAACCATGCTGCTGATGGTGGAAACCAGGGTCTTGTACGGGAGGTAGAGGGGACCATCAGCCTCTGTAGGAACTAGAGGGGGAGAAGTGAGAGATTCAGCTTATGCTTCTATACTTTATAGTTAGTCTTTAAGGTGCCACAGGACTCTTTGTTACCTCAGAAATCATTGAATTATCCCAGGCTGGGCACTAGGGGGTCCCCACGTGCACATCTGTACTGATTGAACTGAACCGGAGCACGTCCGTGTGCTGACACACTTGATTTCGTTTAAGAGCCTCTTGTTACACTAGCCAAAACTGTTCAAAGATGACTTAAGACAGACTTAGTTTGGTTTAGCTTAAATTAAATCAGGATCCGCACAGCAGCCTTTTGCATGGGTTTCACTACAAGATTTTTTTTTAATGAAAAAAAAAATCTCACTTCAAGTTGGAGTGTAAAATTAGTAACAGAGATTTCAACAGCTGTGTGGCTCTCAACACACAGCTCAACTGGTTCATGAGACGATTCACACCCCACATAGATTATCTACTAGCACAACAAGTAATAAAGTCAGCTGTGGTGAACGGGGTTTTTCTAATTTACCTAATTCCAAGGTTCTTGAACTGCGGGTTGGGACCCCAAAGTGGGTCTCCTTTGTAACCCTGTTTTAATGAGATCGACAGGGCTAGTGTTAGATTTGCTGGGTCCAAACCCACCACCCAGGGTCAAAGCCGAAGCCTAAGGTTACAGGCCCGCTTTCGGGAGGCTGATGCCTTTAGGTTTCAGCTTTGGCTCCCCCCTCCAACCCGCCGCCCAGACTGGGGGAGCTCAGGCTTCGGTTCCCCACCTTGGGGTGATGTCGTAATTTTTGTTGTCAGAAGGGGGTTGCACTGCAAGGAAGTTTGCAAACCGTGGACCTAGTTAAAACCTCACAGACCACAACTCCATAAAGTGACGTGTAACAGACGAGATTGAAAGAATTTCAGACACACCCAAATCAGGTTAGTTTCAGTTCCACACTCCAGCTCTGGGATTCGAATACAGCCTAATCATTTAGAAACCTCCAGGAAATCAGCATCTTCAGCTAGCCTGCACACAGGGAATGGTGAGGCCATTTGCAGATATATTAGTCTGGTTTTGCAGAGTGCTGGAAGCTCACAGAAATGCTATCATCCTCTCCAATAATTACTGGTGCAAGATTCCTTGGACACAGTATCGATGGAGGAGAACTACATAGTTGTAAAAAAATCCCAGTTCTCAAGATTCATCTTCTGGAATGGCATTACCTCCAGAGTTAGCCATTTCTGTAGTACTGCAACAAGTTGTAGAATACTGTTGTGACAGAGATCTCTGGTCAGTTTAGGGCAGTGGTTCTCAACCAAGAGCACACGTACCCTGGGGGTACACAGAGGTCTTCCAGGGGGTACCCCAACTCATCTAGGTATTTGCCTCGTTTTACAACAAGCTGCATAAAAAGCACTAGCAAAGTCAGTACGAACTAAAATTTTATACAATGACTTGATCCTGCTCTATATACCATACACTGAAATGTAAGTACAACAGTTCTATGCCAATCCACTTCTAACTATATGGGAAAAATGAGAAAGTCAGCAGTTTCTCAGTACTAGTGTGCTGGGACACACTTGTATTTTTGTCTGATGTTCTAAGTAAGTTGTTTTTAAACGAGGTGAAATGTGGGGTACACAAGACAAATCAGCCTCCTGAGGGGTACAGTGGTCTGGAAAGGTTGAGAACCACGGGGTCAGGGGGTGGAGGAAATGGTAGTTTATAGGTTTGGACTCTAGACAGATTAAGATAACTGCTAATGGCCAAGGCCTCGTGTACTCTGCAGAAAGCTAGATCTGAAGTCCTGCAGCAATTTCATACACGTTTTAGGAATGGCGGTTTCCAGTGGATTAACTAGGCTAGTGAACAATGCACTCGGAGTGGGATCCGCACGGTTAGAGATCATATTATGTGGCCACCACAGTTCCAATGCAGACAGTCTAGGAGGTACACACATGGGGAGTTATTCCAGAATAAGGAGGGTGTAAATGTAAAGCACGATAGCTCTTCCGGAATAATGCCCCATATAGACGTTCTTATTCCCCTCAGTTCCCCCAGGCGAACGAACCTCAGCCTGCCGCTTTATGGTTCAGAACCACTAAGATGGGGCAGTTCATACCTTGCATCACCGCACGGGTTTAGACTCCAGTCCCATTTCCCAAGTTGAGTACAACCAGGAGGACTAGACTCTGTGCCTGTCACGAACACCAGGGGAGACACGGCTCCAGTTCGTCCACACAGCGCCTGTTCCCCATCAAAAAGCTCAGACTGCTTCCAATTAACTGCATTACTCCTTCAGTTTTAGGTCCTAGGTTCACGTCACACCGCTGACTCAAGCAAGGTTAGTGCCACAAGGAGCACCCTGGACTACATGAGGCCCGGTTTATTGCTTCAGTACCAGCGCCCCCACCAAACCCCCGCCCAGATAAAGAGTTGGCTTGTTGAACTTTGTCTGCATTCACTTCATTCTGCAAGCGCAAGCGTCAAACACGTCTGGCAAGCAACGCTGAGCGTGACCTTAAGCTTTAGCAGACAGACCAAAGGGGTTTTGGCTTGGTATTTTGTTTGTCGTTTTATCAAACTAAGTGCTTTGTCTAAGCATTAGAACAACACCGCCAGCCTCGCTGGGAAAGAATTGGAGGATGTTTCTTTATACAGGAGTGTGGCAGCAAACAGCTCGGGATCGAAGCGTTAAATCGCAGCAAAACTATGTCACAGCCCAGAAGTCTCCTCTAAGGAGAGGACCGGAGAGCTAGGGTGACTGCATGCCAACAGCTTGGGCAATTCAGAAGAGCACTAGCCAAAGGGTGAATGAACCTCATGCCAGGCACAATCTCCCCTCCAGCCTACGGAGAAGGTGAATAGTGACTGTTGGAAGTCACGCAAAACATGGTATCTTGTAATGTCCGTTCACCGGGCACCTGAAGCAAAAAGCTACAGTTAGCTTCAGGTGCATAATGGCCAGGCCAGAGTAAAGGACCTGCAGTTCCAATACTATACCCGCTCCGGGGCGGAGAGGGAATGGGATTTCTGCGAGCATGCCAGCGAGATCACTAGTTGGTCCGACAGGGACGTGTAGACCCACCACTCATTTCACCGGGGTCATCTAGAAACCAGGCACAGATCCCCTGCGGCATCCTAGAGGCTCCAAACTTTACTACCCTCCCTGCCTTTCTTGATGCTTTAAGCCATAGGAAGAGTTTGCCTCGGGGCATGCAGTTTCTCTTGGGGGGTGGGGCAGAGAAGCTGGGCTGCCACCAGCTAGCTTGCTCCGCCACTCAGGAGACCCCGCGGCCCAGCAAGGACTCAGGAAGACGGGGGAACAGGATGACAGGACTCGCTGTGGGCCTAACCCCTGCGTTTTAAGTTTGCAGGGGCAGATGCAAGTTGCGCCTTTCGTTGTCTCTCTTTTAATGACAAAGGATCTAGGTGCACACTAACGTATGCTCAGGTTCTCTTGGAACTCATGGGTACGGAAGAAGGGAGCAGAAATGCACCACACACGCAGGGTGAAAAAACGGCCCTCGTTCAAGTCAATGGCAAGACTCCCATGGAGTTAATGGAGACAGCGTTCCGCTGGGTCTTCGTCCACAGTTAAGAGAGCAAAGGGAGAGCAGTACAATAGTTAGTGCACTTTCTGCTTCCGAACACCGAGGTCCTGATCAGTCACGTGACAGTTTTGCTACCTAAAGGAGACAGAACCACAACGTACACCTTGAAGGCTACTCAGTACCTCTTACGGGCAGCTCAGTGCAGCTACTTACGCCAAGGTTCCTAAAAACACCCAACTGCTAACGGTAGCCAGAGCACCATTCTCAGCTTTGAGGCGACGTCGTGAAATGGCCGCTCCTTCTATACCAAGATGTCACTATATGGCACCAACTGCAGGGCTGCCTGGTTTAGGAAGCAGTTTTGCAAGTCAGTGGGAGTCTTCCCCTCGACTTCACTGGACTTTGGATCAGGTCCCATATTTATTACGGGTCAGACAAGATACATTCTGTTCTCCAAAACGGGACCTCGTAAGCAGGCCCGGGCTTTGCAGTAACCACACACTTCTCACATGGAAACAGCTTTCAGGAGCACTGGTGTTTGGAGATGAATGGCTCCCTGCCTCAGCCAAACCTGGCATTTCTAGGGTGCAAATATGCTTTGGGCAAAATCTGTTTCACAGGAAGATTTGGGGGAAGCGGAAGAGGAGAAGAATGGGAAGACATTTTTCAAGTAAGTCTAGCCTTATCTGTACATACTAGCGTTACAGCAAAAGCCAGCTGAAGAAGCTATGCTAGGCAAGCCAATCCAGTAGACCAGGAAGGAGATGAATTTGAGTACTGGAGGTAGGTGCTGAAGGACACTTTTGAGCTTGCTCAGTGGACATCTACCAAGGTTTTGAGCTATTGTTGCGTGACAACATCTGTGTCACCGCTGCAAACTCTCTGTCCAGCGAGGTTGCCCCTCCCAGCCACAGACGTCCAAGTAGTTTATATGCAGGAGATTTAAGCACACGACACGCTGCTACTTTGTTGAGGCAGGAGAACAACACGGACACTAAGAATCACAAGTCTTGCTATCACCGCTGCCATCCGCAAGATCCCGGGCTTCCATTTGAAGAGTGTGCTGCAGTGTTTCCATTTGCACAAGGCACAGATGTAGCCATTAGAAATATAGGCTTCTGGGGGGGTTAGCCTGTTAGCTCACTTTGGGGAAAACAGTCTCTGCAGATCAGCTGAGAAATCTGTCCCCTACTGTGTTGCCGCGAGAGAGGAATAAGCCAGGAAGTGAACGGATTATACAGGAATAAAATGAAACCAGCTTGCATCAAGGTGCCTAATGTAAGAAAGTGAGACACCTTTATAATAGAATCAGAGAGGTAGCCGTGTTAGTCTGGAATAGCAGAGGTAACAAAGAGTCCTGTGGCACCTTAAAGACTGACTAAAGTATTGGAGCATATGCTTTCGTGGGCCAATACCCACTTCATTGGATGCAAGCAGTGGAAGTGGTCCTGCTTCCACCCGACGAAGTGGGTATTAGCCCACGAAAGCTTATGCTCCAATACTTTAGTTAGTCTTTAAGGTGCCACAGGACTCTTTGTTACCTTTATTATAGGTATTAATGTTTTCAAAAAACACTGTTCTCAAACACAATGTGCTTTTCACCCTCCCAGTGGATTTACATATAAAACTATTGTAAGGCGAGCAGATGTTTCTGAATAAAGCATCCTTCTTAGGTTTTAAGAGGAAGTCGGGAAGCATGAACCTTAAGATTCCAACAGCAAAACTGTTATGCTGGGCATGTGCAGTATCCTCTATTCAGCTGAGCGTGTGCAATTTATTCCTGGTTAAACTAGAAAAAGGCAATAATTCTACTAGCCTCTTTGTTATTTCTTCTTCCTGCCTTTCCTGAACATCTCTCCGGAGCCAGAATTCCCTGACCTATTCCTTCTCAGAGTAGGCTCAGTGGACACCAGAATAATCTGAAGACAAAGCAAGCCAGCCAGTCAAAATTTAAAAAAGTCCTAACTCCCTGCCTCTCCAAAGCATGCTGTGCTTCGCGTCCCTCCAGTTACAATTTAATTAGAGGAGGAGTTCCTGCCGTGCACTGAAGCGGTTGCTGAACGGTAACCAAATGCAAAACCGTTAGTCCTCCAAGACAAACCCCAGCTTGCTTTCTGGATGCAGAAGGGCAAGATACCCCCTCTTTAGCTATGTAGAGCAGTCTGCTAGCAATACTCAGCCTCAGTGGGATTACTTTCATTACAGAGGTTGACAACCAACTAGCCTGATCACCTTCAGGATAAAAATTTGGCCGCCATCTTTCCCTTATGAGGATCAGTAAGTAGCCATCCACGCACGCTCTCTACCCTCATGCTTGCTTCTTCCAAGATGGCACAATGTCAAAGCAGGGGTCTCCCCCTTTCCTGGGTCTGGTAGACGAGAGAATACAACTCTGCCCATCAACCACTCAGTCTGCATTCGTGCGGTTTTGCAAGATGTTCAGGGACCGGTGAGGCGCACGTTACAAATATCGACATGACTTAAGCGGTCAGACTCAGGCCTTCAGAACCAAGGAAACAGACTCAGACGTTAAGGCCAGAAGGGAGCATCATGATCATCTGGTCTGACCTCCTGGACATTGCAGGCTGCAAAACCTCACCTGCCCACATAAAGAGGAAAAAGAAAATCAGAGTGATCAGCCGGCTCCAAGCACACAGAAGCACCCAGCACAAGGTACTACATTGAAAAGAGGCATTGAACCAAGAAATTGAGGCTGGGGTTGAGTTTCACAGAGAGGAGCCCAAGCCAATAAGGCTTTCCAGTCTAACGACACACACACACACACATATACACATACACACACCATCAGCCCTTCAAAACCAGCTTCCTGAGGCAACACAGGCATTTCTAGGCAAGTCCACAGCGGAGAAAGGGGGCATTCCCACTCTGCTCCTCCCACCACATACCAATGGTCAGTTTCCCCACCACGTAGCGGCTCTGGGGACAGACCATAAGGACACTTGCAGGAGTCAAATACTTACTCGGTTCGCTCTTCTTCTTGGCCACAGCCTTCTTCTTGGCAGCGCCATCGTGCTTTGGCTCTTCTTGGGTGACCAGAGCTTCTGCTTTTTTGACAGCCACAGAATTAACGACGGGAGCACTTTGAAGCGTGCCGACCGGCGGAACCGCCACAATAGGCACTTCTTTGGCAGCGACTTCCAAGACTGGAGGAGATTTCGAGACAGCGACGGACGGAGAAGTAACAAGGGGAGGAGCCGGCTCAACCTTGGCCACCTTCTTTTCCTTCTTCTTCTTGTCTTTGGGTGACGGGGCAGGTTTCTCCTTCTCCTGAGAGGGAGCCGAAACGGCCAGAATAGGAGACTCAATGATCACCGGCTCGGACATCGCAACAGGTTCAGGGTCTACTTCTTTGGGAGCGTCAGTCACATCCTCAACCAGCTCCTGCTCAGGTATTTTCCCGTTCGGTTTCTCCTCTTTTTTCTTGGCCTTTCCTTTCTTCTCAACAAGTTTCTCTTTCTTTTTCTTCTCCACTTTATGCTGCTGGGTTCTCTCGAGCTCCTTGCGTTGCTTAGCCAGGGCTTCCTCGTAAGAGGTCTCCTTCATGGAGAAGGTGGACACCAAGAAGATCCCAATAGCCGAAATCACCATGAAACCACCAAAGACCATGACACCCAGCGTCTGAGGATCGTACAAATCCATCCTGGCTTACTTCTCTCTACCTGCAAGACACAAGAACAGGATTGAGTGCCAAGACACCGCTTCCCAGCACCAGATCCGTTGCGGTGGAAGTGGGGAGGAGGCTACATGTGTGCGTATGTAACACTTGTGTGTGTCAGACTGGAAAAGACGAACAGCTTAAACGAGTTGATTTCTTAGGCTAAAGTCAGCCAACAGATCTAGAGGTTTTAAAGAAGCTCTTTCATTACACAGTGTCCAAGTGCACGTATGGTAGGATAAAACCAGGACATGAGTCATCAAGAGTCTGGTACTCCTTCCCTTCCAGGAGCAGTGAACCCAGAAACATGTTCAGCATTTTAGATGCTAGAGGGAAATTTGCAATCAGGTCAAGTTTTTCACACCATCCATTAGCAATGGAATGCTACCTTACTGGCGTACAGAATCACAGACGTATAGGGCTGCAGGGACCTCAGGAGACCATCTAACCCAGTCCACCACACACACGCTTGCTGAGGCAGTACCAAGTATACCCAGATTATCCCAGGCAGGTGTCTGTGTTTAAAATTTTCCGAAGAAGCAGGTTCCACAACCTCCCTCAGTAACCTGGTCCAGGGTCTAACTAGCCTTATAGTGAGGGAAAGGTTTTATTATCTCCAGTGCTTAAGTTTAAGCCATTTACTTCCTGTCCTATCTTCAGGGGACATGGAGAACAATTGATCACTGTCCTCGGTTACAGCCCTTAGCACATTTGAAGACATTTACGTGACTACAGAACAAGCCAATGTCAAGACTTCTTCGCATGTTCCCTGTTACAGCCAAGCGGGTATTAATAACCTACAACAAGACTTATTCTCCGCAGCCGTTTGCAATCCTCACTATACCCATTACAGCCAGTCCTTTCATTATGATCTGATTCTTGAGACCTGTAGTAGACCCCAAATAATGTGCAAGTCCCAGTTATTCGAGCCCATGTTTTCTGTGTGAGTCCATGAAACTGCATGAAAATAAATACATACATTTGACTGCTAAACTACCCAAATCTCGCAGTGCAAAGCAGAGACCCCAGCCTGTAGTCTTTTTATTACACCTCCCCCCGTCCCCTATAAGGGACGTCTCAACACCCCCTGCCACGGTGCACTAGTTTATTCAAGGTCTTGAGCACTTATTCCAATAGCAGCAGGTAGGTGTTTCGGTGTCTGAGGCTGTAACACACGTGAGAGCTGCCACGCCGATAGCTCGCAGGACTGCTTCCCTCCGCTGTAATCCACCGGGCTACGCCATTCAAAAGCAGACGCCAGGGCCAGTTCACGCAAAGCTGCCAATCCTGCCCCTGCAGGTGCCCCTTAGGCTGTGGGGGGATCCCCACCCCACCCCACCAGATCCCGGGTGGCGGGAGAACATGCCGGTCACTGCGGCACGGGGTGGAGCCCGCACAACGTTGTAATTGCCGCTGCGCTGAGGCAACACACAAACACACACATTGCCAGCTTACAGCCATGGCTGCTCACGTGGATTTCCTCGAGCGAGAAGCCCCGAAAGACAATCAATGGTAAGTCAAGGCAACGGTCACACCTGACCCCAGGGAGCCCAGCACAACACTCCCCCCACACTCGCTGTCAATTCAGCCACGCCCTCAGCGTACAGCAAGAGCCAAGACACACCCCGCAGCTCACAACTCAAGCCAGAAGGGACCGTCCGACCTCCCTGCAAAGCACAGGTCACCTAGCCTCCCCCAGCCCATACTTTTGATGGGCCAACAGCAGGTAGATCGGAATGAGAACCAGCTTGGATTTAAAGACAGCAAGCGATCCACTCCTGCAGGGCTGTCAGCTCGCCAAGACTGGCCTGGAGTCTCTAGGAATTAAAGATTATTCGTTAAAGGAGCGGTCCCCGAACCGGAGGCGCGTTTGAGGGGGGAGGGGCGTGTGGCAGAGCTCAGGTCAGCCCCAGGGAAGGGGCGGGAAGGGAGAACCATTCAGCCCCACTTTGCCACCAGCTACAGCCCAGTCCTCATTCCCTCTCCGCCCCCGGGGCAGCTCCACCTTTCGTCACAGTTCCTCCTGCATCCCCACTTCTGCTCCCCAGCCCAGGCCCCTCTGCTGAACCAACCATACAGTAATGGGGGGGAGGGGAAACGAGACCCTCACTGACAGATCCCATTACTGGTAAGAGGGGAGGGGGTCACGACGGGAAAAGTTTGGGCAGCGCTGCTTTAAAGATTATGTCATGTGATGAAACCTCCAGGGAACATGTCCAGCCAAAACTGGCAACCCTAAGTTGTTCCGACAGTTAATTAGCGTCACTGTTAAAAATGTGCATCTGAAACTCAGGTTAGAAATGTCTAGCGTCAGTTTCCAGCCACTGGATTTCACTGGGCCTTTTCCTGGCAGGCTATAGAACCCTCTGCTATCAGAAATGTCTTTCCCCTCCCGCCCCCAGTCCGTGTAGGCCAGGGCCAAGTCCCCTCTTAACGCTGGCTGGGATCAGTTACAGATGACTGAGCTTCTGAAGTCTCTAACAAGTCACGTTTTCCAGACGAGTCACGCTTGCAGCTTCTTTCAAGATCCTTTCGGAAGCGCTAACAACAGAACTCGTCACATTTTTCCAGTCCCTGAATCACTTCCAGTTTGATTCACTAGATAGCACTGCGCACGTGCGTGCCCGCTACGCTCATTAGGGTGACCACTGCCACATCCCCAGAATAACAGACATGCCGGTATGTCCAGAACGGCCCGGGCCCACGCCTGGCTATGTGCCCCTTTAACTTCACACGCGCAGTCCACAGCCGGTCTTGCCGCACAGAGGATGCCTTTTTCAGAGCTCCGCCCGCACCGATGTGACCGTGTCCACGCAGTGTATGGGAGTCCACGCCAGTGGGACAGAACGTGATGTTCCCCATGCAGTGTGACAAGGATACCGGACATCCCGGACAGCGAAAAGCCTGTCCAGACACAGGACTGGACAGCTTCAAACTGGACAAATGGCCAGCCTGCTGTTGATGTATGGTTCTTTATCCATGGGGACAAAACTCAGATTTCATTTACATTGGAAATTTTAAAAACCCTGAAGGACATGAATTTTCAAGAAGTATTTGGGGACCTAAAGATGCAAATAGGAGCTTCTGAAACCACTACTAAAGCATTTGTCTGCATTTTTAGGAGCCAAACAATATAGAAAACCTGGCTCATGCGGCCCCTCCCCCCCCAAAAAAAACCAATTTACTAACCACACTTAATATTTCCTGTATTTAATAAGTCAGTTTTAAATGCAAAATATGTTTTGATGCACTCATTTTCTTCTTATGTGCCCAGCACATTTAAGGTTGTTTTAAAATTTGTTTTTATTAAATAAAAACATTTTGGTACATTTTTAATTGAATTCCAATTCCCATTCAAGTACAGCTTGACCCAAACCAAGTAATCTAGTAAGAAAGCACGCCATTCACCAATTTGTAGCCCAAAAATCTGAATAAGTGTGTGTTAAACTGCTCAAATAAAAGTACGTGGAAACAGCGTATTACTCAGGTAGCAAACAGCAGAAACAAGTTTAGTGTAAAGGATATATCTGGTTGTGAATAGATAAATATTTGTCAAACAAACCAATGAGAATGAGACTCTTTAGGAAAATAATTAAAATGACAAAACGAGATTAAGACCAATTATTTCGGTCAAGGTTTCCTCCTTGCTGGTTTAAAATCAATCCACCCTATTGTTGAGAACTGAGTTGCGTAGAGAATATGGTTACTAGGTATTTTATGTTATGATTTTAAAAACACTTTATTTTAATGTATTTAGTCAACTTTTTTCCCATCCACTCGATTGGTTAGGTCTCATGCTGTCAGCCAATTACCACAGAGGCTATCAAATGCATTATGTCATAAGCGTATTCCTAAAAATGCATTTACATAACATCTAGTCAAGCACGCGCTGAAGAGCTTCAGGGTGGCAACCAGGGTATGGCACGACTGAAGTGTTGCTACTCCGAGTGATCATTAAATGAAGCAGCAGCGTGTGTGTGTGTGTGTGTGTTGTGGCACGCTTGCTGTGCGGGGGGAGGAAGAAAGAGGGGGGCTAATGTCAGGGTGTCTCCCTCTCCCCTGCTCCTGCACCCCGCTTATCCCATCTTCCATTGAGCAGGGGGAACACACGGACAGAGGGAGCTTCTAGCTGCAGTCCAGACTCAGCTTGCTGATCTACAGGAACAACTCAGGAACCTAACCCCCCTATAAATGAGGGGGTTAGTGTCCAGGGAAATTTTTTTCGACCAGAGAAAATACTATACTCCTGCCTCCTCCTCCCCCACCCCCTGCACTGCAAGCTGGAGGCTCCCGGAGCAGCTCCAAGGCAGAGAGCAGAAGCAGCACATGGCAGTGGGGGGAGGGACAGCTGAACTGCCAGCAATTGATAGCCTGCTGGGCAGCTGCTGCACAGGGAACTTAGGGAAGCAGGGAGCTTCCCATAGGGTGGACTGGCAGCCCCCGTTTCCAACCACCCGCCAGCTAGCATCAACGGGTTGCTCTTCCTGCAAGCAGTGGACAAAGCAGGAAGCAACCAAAGGACATTAGAAGGGAGCACTGCACAACTTTAAAGGAGCATGTTTCCTAATTGATCAGCAACATAACAATGAAACAGTGTTAACTGGGAGGACTTTAAGTGAGGAGTTCCTGTAATTAACAAGGCAATGTACTTCTGACCCCACTCTTCATACTTAAAGTGAAAATGTCCCTCTCTCTCTCTCTCACACACACACACACAGGGTGTGTCACTGACTGTCCTCCCTCCTTTCCTGCTACCTTGTAGAGAATGTGAGAGTTAACCCTTGAAGGCTCAGCCAATTGCTAGTTCATCATTTAGCAGTAAGGCATTCCCTGGGAAATATCCCACCCTCTGACTCCTCCACTTCAACCAAGCTTCACAATCAACATCACTGTGTACTAGTATTAAATTGTTTGTTTAAAACTTATGCTATATGTGTATATAATATAGCCTTTTGTCTGGTGAAAAAAAATCCCCTGGAACCTAACCCCCTCATTTACATTAATTCTTATGGGGAAATTGGATTCACTGAACATCATTTAGCTTAAAGTCGCATTTTTCAGGAACATAACTACAATGTTAAGTGAGGAGTTCCTGTACAGGTATACTGCATTATTATGACCATTGAAGTTGATGCTACATCTGCTTCTAAACAAAACTGCATGGTATTGTAGTGTGTTTGAGTAGTTAGGATGAGAATGCATAATTAAGACTATACTGAAATGCATGACCAAGTGGCAGAGTTAAAACTGTGGGTACCATGTTATTTCCTGACTTGTGCCTAGTCAGGCAACTTTAAGATTCTCTCAAACAGCATAAATGTAAAGTTTATTTCACAATTTGAACCATAAAGGTGACGTCTATGCTCCTTAAGAGACACACTTACTTTGTTTAATATTAAAGTATTTGACTTCTTGCGGGGGAGAAGGAGAACACATATCACCAAGGTAGTTTAGTTGGGCAGGACTAATAGTGGATTTTTAAAAGGTTAGTTTCACATTCACCACACAAGATTACAGCTACATATAACTTTTTTCCAAAATGCTTATAAATTCAGCCCAGGACCACAGCCACATAGAGAGAGAGAATTTCACATAATCGATTTTCTTCTTGGGAAGATTTTTTTTGTTTCTTTGGTGTGTATTGTCTAGTATACCCACAAAAATTGTTCTTATCCAGGCAAAAGCTTTTCTTTGCACTAAAACAGAACAAGACTAACAGGTATGAATTTTAGTTATTCAAAAGAAGATGGCTTTAATATAAAGGAGTTAGTGTTAAACATGTGCACTATGCCCTTAAGAGTTTCTGAAAGGGAAGGACTCCATGTAATTGAGTGGATGAATCCTGTTGTCCCTAGTGAACCATCAAGTTTTTAGGACCAGTCATTTTAGGACATTAAGAAAGGCACCAGAAGTTTATTCTAAGCAACCTGACTATGGTGACTTCATAGCACACTGTGCTTACCCTAACACCAGCTCCTTAAAGAAATCTGCATAATTATTTGGAAGAGTTGTCTTTGCTTTTCCAAAGATACCTACAGCAACATGGTCATCGTTAAAAACTCAGGCTCAATGACTCTTTAATTCACAATGATGTAGCTATTCCAGGAATAACTGACTTTCTTAAATATCACACAGATACATGGATTCTGGGTTAAGTGATCAACAACTACCTCAGAGCAGTATCTGTGATACTGCAGCTATTTCCTGCAGTTAAGAGTGAGAGTGGCTGCAGTACTGTATCTGGTATCACAGCGTGGTAACCTTGGGCTAATGCAATAATGCCAGAGATGAAGGAGCTGTTTTGTAATATCAAAGATGGCGCCATCATTCACAAACAGTTCTAGTGACACCAAAAAGTGAAAGACACAAACCCAGTCCCAAGAGGAGTCTTCCAAGCTGCGGTGTTTAGCAGCGTGACCATCAGGAATGATTTTAGCAGAACAGGGGCCAAAGTTTAAAAATCAAGAAATAAATTCCAGTAGAATGATAAACTAAGACCCGACCCTGCAAACTCGCAGTGGTCATTGTTACGTAGGAGCAGTTCCATTAACACCTGTGGAGAACAGGTGCCTAAAACTCTTTGTGCGAGTTAGTTTGCAGTAGCAGGACAACAGTTATTAAGTAGGCCAACAACTCCAAGACAAGAAAACAGCTACACTTGATGTAGAAGTTAAAAGTGCCATTGACCTCCAACCCCAATCATATGGGAGCCCCCTCCACCCACTACGATTTAAAACGGAAGCCCCTAACCTTGTCAATTAGAAGAGAAAAAAAACCATTTTAAAAAGTTGCACAATATGGAGGATATTTATTGCAGAGAAAGACACACCTCAATGATCACACCCTCCATGCTTTGTTTTAGTCTCATCATTGGTTGGGAGAGAAGGCCTCCCGCCTCCCCCCCAAAGGCTTTTGAAGTTAAAGAACACAAGGGGGAAAAAGAAGTTACACTTGAGCTAGCAAGTGAACTGGAGTCAGTCTCTGTCCAGCTCCACAGCCACGCATGACGGCAGGCAATAGAGACTCCTTTGGCTGACGGAGCCGCCGCAAAGAAGCTTAAAAGCATATTTCACACAAATCCGTGGAGGTGGACACTGCCTGACCATCCAAACCTTACGCGGCGTGTTCTGCTACTTTGGTCTCCTAGGAGACCGTCTCGTTCTTCCAAACACAGGAGGCATAAATATCATTTAAAAAACCCAAGCCTGGAGCATTAAAAGGGCAGTTACCCCAGCACTCGTCTTGATTCTCATTGTCCCGTTAACATCACTGGGCCTCTGCAAAGAGGAGTAGAAGCGAGTGTGATCCTGATCGTGCAAACAGATACATGCAAGGGATTCTGGCAACATCATATGCCAGAAAGGGACTGATACTTCTGACAGAGCCGCACTCCACTGCACACGCATCTGGCAGGAAGATGCAGCCAGGGCTTAAGGAGGAGAGAAGTACACACCTCTCTCAGATCCACTCCATTTTCCAATATTCACATTCCAGAGGGGTATTTAATAGTGTTCGGTACGGACAATGAGATGCAGTAACCTTTCAGACAAGTGACCCCACCCACGTATTACAGTTACAAGTTACTTAAGCTTGCGTAGGCACTTTTCATGAGCCACCGCAAAAACTAGGCAACTGCAGCTGTGCAGTGGTATCTTTACACTCTATCTTCCCCTGGTATATTTTTGCAGCTTTTACTAAAAGCAGCCGAACAGGCCACTGTTGGGTCCTCAAACGTTGCCTATTTGCGTGACATTTTTGGAGTGTTTGACATTTTCTCCCACAGCCCCAAAGTAGTGTTTCAATGTTAGGCTTCAGAGGCAGCCCCTCTGCTCTCATAAGTAAATAATTTTTGGCCAGGAAACACTCTGGAATTCAATTTCCAAAGGGTTATTTTTGTAAGAGAGAGGCTAGTCCCCTTCATTCTCTTCCCTGCGTTTGCTCCAGCAAGATGTATTTGTGTTATTTTCTAGGTGTTACAATGACAGCAGGTTTTCCTGGTCATTCTCCTTAAAGAGTTACAGTCTATGTAAAACCAGTATCAATACAAAGCATGTTGCTAGGTAAGTTTAGACTTAGGATAACTATGGAGTGGACAGGTTTAAGATTAGCAGCCGTGTTAGTCTATATCCGTAAAGAAAACGAGGAATACTTGTGGCACCTTAGAGACTAACCAGTTTAGTTAAATAAAATGAGGAAGACTTTGTAGCACCTTAGAGACTAACCAGTTTATTTCAGCATAAGCTTTTGTGCGCTTCATCGCATGCATAGAATGGAACCTGTTAGTCTCTAAGGTTTTACAAAGTTTTCCTCGTTTTATTTACGGATACAGACTAACACAGCTGCTAATCTTAAACCAGTTTATTTAAGGTGCCACAAGTATTTCTTGTTTTCTTTATGGAAGTTGAGGTTCACAGGAGAATTAGTAGACTCCTCTCTGTCAAGGCAGGATACTTCCCCGACTACACATTTGGCAGTGCTGTGCTTGGTCTACTGCAGCGGTTTTCAACCTTTTTTTCCATTTGCAGGTTCCTAAAACATTTCAAAGGGAGGTGTGGAGCCCTTTGGAAATCTTAGGCAAAGTCCGCAGATTCCCAGGGACGTACAGGTTGAAAACCACTGGTCTTGTGTCAAGGATACACACAGTGGAACTTTCACCTCTTCCTGTGGGAGGAATCTCTAGTAGCTATTCTTAACAAGTTTGCAATAGTCTGCTGAAGTCTTCCAATATACATCCTGGTACTAACCTAAATTATTTCTCCCTCCTTTATGGCTAGGCTCTTCAAGCATTCGTAGCTTCAGGCGACACAAGTGTTTCAAGAAAGAAGGTGCTATGAAAGAGTTCTGCTACACTCGTGTCTCTTTCACCTGCCTTTTATTTATTTTGTTGTTCTGATGTGATTGGACAGCCACCTTATTCAAGAAGAATGCCATACGCCAGAGGCAGTCACATTAGAGCTGCTTGGTGCAAGACTATTATTCTGCTTCTACATTATGTATACCCAGCCCAAAGAGACCTCTCACTGCAAGCTCCTAAACTCTCTCTCCCTTTTAAGGTTATCATTAGAACTTTGTTCCTTCCTGTAGATATCTGGTTCTTCTTCTACACAACCCCAGATGCACTGGTTGCATATAATACCTATATTTTCTATTGCACTTTTCTCAAAGGAAGGCAGGATCATTATCCCCATTTTACAGATGGGGAAACAGGCAGAAAAGTGACCCAGCTTGCCCGAGGTCACCCAGCAAGCCAGTAGTAGGGCAGGAACAGAACACAGATTTGAGTTACTGTCGGGTGCTCTGTCCTCTAGGTCCCAATCATGCAACAGACAACATGCAGGAGGATGGTCATGCGGTCAGTTACAGAATGAGAGCCAGATACAGAGTGAAATTGCAAGTATTCTCTGTTCTTACTGGTTTGCACATTTCTAATACCACCTCTCTATTGCTATGGTCAGTTAAATCTGCACCAGCCAATGGCTCATTTTATGGGTTAATACAGTTGAAAGCCTTTGTTCCCTTTAAAAAAAAACAACTCATGGTTGTGACCTCTGGTAACTGTATTTAATCAGATTACAGAATTTCACCAGATCAGCTCCAACTATGGTCAAAGGAATTTGTTTCAAATATTTGCAGCAGCTGGGATTGTTAAAAGTTTGCCGTGACTGTTTCAGTGGGGAGAGGTTAGCTGGGGGGACAATCTGCTTCAGAGAGAGCCTCACAGCTCCATGTCCAGGGGTGACTCTTTGTTGGGTGTGCCCGAGAAAGAGAAAACTTTTGCCCCCGTCTCTCCAGGATTTCATAAAACCCGCTACAACCCGATGCACATCTGTGGCTAACCCATTTGTTCAGCAAATATTGCCTTTGATGTGCATCTTTCTCCCTGGGTTGTGACCCCATTACCCTGATAACCCCCCAAACCCTGCCCCACCGTAATCTTCTAGCGGAGGGACATGCGGACATTCCTCAGTGTCCCCGAAGGGAACATTTCGGTCTTTCTTTGGGGCAGCCTTGTGATTGCATCAAGGGAGAGCAGCGGCCAAGATTGGGCCACTAATCCAGCCGGAAACCGGCAGCAGCCGCCGGAGAGCGCTGCCCACGAGCGATCGGGGAAGGAGCCTGGAGCCGGGTTGCGAGGGGACAGGCGGGCGGGCGATCGGGGACTCCCGGGAGCGGACAGGGCTCCCGGCCAGCGCCCCCCCCCCGCTTTGCCAGCGCTGACGCGACGGGGCTGGGGACGTGGGGTCTGGACAGCGGAGGAGGAACCGGGGCTCTGGGTCGGGGGCACAGGGTGAGCGCCTCCTCCTCCCCGAGTGAACACGTCGTCCCTCCGCCTCTGGCACGGCGCGGTCCCCTCCCTCCGGCGAGCCCGCTGCAAA
The DNA here is from genome assembly GCA_032164245.1 of Sternotherus odoratus. Taxonomy (NCBI): domain Eukaryota; kingdom Metazoa; phylum Chordata; order Testudines; family Kinosternidae; genus Sternotherus; species Sternotherus odoratus. The sequence goes on from JAVMKO010000003.1 coordinate 164,929,435, forward strand.
CCGATCCGCTTATGGAAGCGGAGCGAGCGGCGGCTCGGCAGCCAGGGCACGGATCGCCCCGGGGAGGGAGGGAAGGAAGGAGAAAACTCCGCCTTAAATTGTTCGGCAAACTCCCCCGCCACGTTTTAATCCCCTTCTCCCCCGGCAGCCTGCCCCCCGGCCGGAGAGGGGCGTGCGCACCGAGCCCGGGCACGGAGCCGGAGTCGTGACGTCCCCGCAAAGCTGACAGCCAGAAGCCACCTTCCCAGCCCCCTCCTCCGAGATCGCCGTCCCGGGGCCGCCTGGCGGCGGGGCTCACGCCAAACCGGCCCCCGGCTCCCCGCAATGACCCAGCCCTGGCTCAAGGCTCCCTGGAGGCGTTTAAATCCCCTGGAGGCTTCCAGCCAGGCAACGTCAGCCGTGTGCGCTCCTGCCCTGGAACCCGTTCCTGCTCCAGCTGTGAACGTGGCCGGAGCCCCACTTCCCCCGGCGCGTCCGAGGGGAATCGCAGCACTGGCTAGCGGGGGAGAGGGATGCGGCTGGACAGGCGCGCAGCGTCAGCCGAGGGGGTTCCCCCGTTAGATCTATAGGGGGAGAGGTATCGCTACCCTCCCCCCCCTCACACACACACACACCGGTTGTGATTCCGTCCCCCCATCGCTTTAGCCGCCGCTGTGAGGTGTCCCGGCCCGGGGTTCTTTAGAACGCTGAGGAGGAAGTCTTTGGAACGCTGGGGGGACCCTGTGGAACGCTGGGGGACCCTGTGGAACGCTGACCCGGGTTCCATGGAACGCGGGGCGCCCCCGAGTTCGGAAGGCGGCTGGCGCCGGCAGGCTGGAGATCCCGGGCTCAGTTTCCCTACGACCGGGCTCGTTGCAAGCGGGGCTCGGGGGGGGGGGGGTGGCCTTGGGGGTTCCAGTTTCCTACCTGGCCGGAGCCTCCGACTTCTGTCTCGCGCCCCGGCAACGAGACGCCCCCTTCCAAGCTCTGCAGCTGCCAATGCAACGCCCGGGCTGGGTGACGCGCCCTGCTGCCCTGGCCCCGTCCGCTGCCCAGCGCCCCCCGACACTCCTCCGCCGCTCGCCGCCTCGGTGGAGTCGTGGCACTTTTTCCTCTACGCTGGCACGGAGCCTTTCCCGAGGCTTCCCCCCACCCCGCCTCCGCCGCTGAGCATGGGCCTGCTGCGGTTGGTGCCAGCCCCGCCAGTCAAGCCTGCGGCGGCCCAGTGAGAGAGGAGACAGCTGGAGGGAGGGCTGCAGGAGTCTTGCGAGTGGGTGAGCGGGGAGACCAATGGGGGGCCGCTGAAGGCGAGTGGAATGATGGGAGTTGTAGTTTGCAAGCTGCAGGCTTTGCTCAAGGAAGAGCAATCCCCTCTACACATGCTAGGGACACACGCTTTCCTGGGGCGCCCTGGAGTCTCCTCTGCTCCGCACCCGGCCTTCTGCCTGGCAGGAGTGAAAATAATTAATTAAAGAAAAGCTTCTCTGCACGGTGGGGTGAGGATTGTCTCTCACTCTGCATTTGTACAGCACCTGGCACAATGGGGCCTGGATCCTGGCTGGAGTGTCCCAGGGCATTATAAATATTATCCAGTTCTGGCTGATGATTGCAAAATCAGTTACTTGTTAGGGCACCTAAAGGCTTTTTGGACTGGGGTTGTTAATAGCTATTCCACTGGAATGAAATGAAATGACTCATAATCCGGAGCGGTAACAGGGGCCCAAACTGCAGCCATCCTAACTCAGGCAAAACTCTCCTTAACGTCATGGTGAGGGGAAAGGGCTGTTACCTAAGGCCTTGATCCTGCAAACATTTAAAGACACACTTTTCTTCACTTGTACAAATACCCCCCTTGACATAAATTGACTCAATCCTGAGCTAAATTAATAGTAATGATAATCCCTAGCTCTTATATACTATATTTCATCAGTAGGTATCAAAGTGCTTTAAAGAAGGTCAGTGTCATCATTACCCTTTTACAGAAGAGGAAACTGAGGCACCATGACTTGCCCAGAGCTGGGAATAGAAGACAGATTTCCTTAGTCCTCATCTAGTACGCTAGACCACGCTGTGTCCAAGTGCTTAAGCAAGCTAAGCACGTGTTTAAATGATGGCAGAACTGGGATCTAAGAAAGAACTGAAGGGACCACAGGCATTACTTTGTGGCATGTTCAATTGGGTCAAATATGGGAACATTATTACTAGGTCCTGTTTGAGGATCACGTTTGTACTAGACAATGTGCACACATATAAGAAAAAGATTGGCCCTACCTTCAAGAGTTTACAGCCTTGTATATACCCAGACCGCAGATGGATTAAACAAACAAACGGAGGGAGAGCAAGGTAAATAGTGCAATGTTCCCGATTAGCTTCATAAGTAGACTTGTCAGACCTGCCCACAAGTCATAACTCTTCAGAAGGAGACTGCTTCACTTAGGATCAATGATAAGGGCTTTCTGATTAGACCCAGCTGATCTGAAAGATCAGGCTCTGGTGTCTTGGGTCGGTCACCCAAAATTATTGGACAGTGGGACAGAGAGGGCAGGAGCAGCACATGGCAGTGATCATAGTCTGACCTCCAGTATAGCACAGGCCAAAGAACTGCCCCAAAATAATTCCTAGAACAGATCATGTAAAAGACGATCTAATCTTGATTTTAAAATGATCAGTGCTGGAGAATCCAGCAACCACGACCCTAGTAAATTGTTCCAATGGTTAATTGCCCTCAATGTCAAAACATCCTGCTTTATTTCCAGTCTGACTTTGTCTAGCTTCAGCTTCCAGCCATTGGATCGTGTTGGGTCTTTCTCTGCTAGACTGAAAAGCCTATTATCAAATATCTGTTCCCCATGTAGATACCTACAGGTTGTGCCCTGAACCTTCTCTTTGTTATGATAGGCTCCAGGAGCTCAATCTATCACTATAAGGCAGGTTTTCTAAGCCTTTACTCATTCCTGTGGTTCTCCTCTGAACCCTCCACTTTATCAACACCTTGGCCACAACCCCAGCAGCAGTAGCACCAGTGCATTGGATCAAGTACTTAGAGGCTGACAGGACTGAAAAACTACACGTCTGACTGAATGTTCAGTGAAACCTTCAGGCAGGAACCAGAATGGTCTACGGACCGTGACACACATCTCCCATCAGTGCTGTCACATCTGACTAGTGTCAAGTCAGAGACAGAGCTGTTAGCGTACAGTCTCGTCACTGGAGTCAGTCCCGAAGACATTTACTGTCTGAGATCAAAGAGGGAAAAAGCAATTTTGATAATAGAAGGAAGAAGAGGAAAATAGGTAGCGGAAGGCTACCTCTGTACATGCTCTATTACTACCATTTGTTTTACAGGAGCAATTAGAGATGTTCAGACACATCGCGGAGACTGTCCCGGCCCCAGAGAGATTAAGAGTCAATATTTTAGTGGAATCAATGTCAAGGTGTCAGGGAAGCACGTGAGGAAGCAAAATCATTTAAAAATGTTGAAGTTTTGGGGTTAAATCCTCAGTTGGTGTAAATCCGCAGTGGAGTTATGCTGATTTTACACCAACTGAGGATCTGACCAGACGCCTTTCCCCTGGCACCCAGAAAACAAGCCCGGCTATTGAAGAGGGGCTGTCAAAGGTCAATGGGTCTCGTTGATTGCCTGGTACATCTCGCCACAGCGGAGATGAGAATGAGTGACTGTTTTGCGCAAACAGATGTGATGAAAGACGTGAAAAAATATGCTAATGAAGAGCACTTTCTGCTAATTATGGTAATGCTCTTCTGCATGGCATCCCAAAATAGTCGCTCTATTCTCAGCGCCTGTGAGAGACTCCAGGGCTTTCATGTTTTTCCTGGATACTGCAGCCAGGCGTAGTGCGGGGCCCTTATAGGACTGGGGTTGCTCTCCCCACCTCCCACCAACACACAAAAAGGGCACTGGTCTAGACACACTGGTGAAATCCGTCAACTAAAGGGCACTTCAAGTGCATCACGTGAACAGGCTGTAATCATGGAAGGTGGAGAGAAAGGCAGCCCATTGCTTTGGAATGAACGTGAGCTGGGTTCAATTTCTGCTTCTTAAGATTCCTGTGTGACCTTGGGCAACTCTCTTAATCTGCATGTGCCTACCCTCTCCTCCCCCTTTACCCCTCCCCATCCCCGGTGAGACAGGCATGGTACTTCCGTTCAGCCTGTAAGCTCTTGGGAGTATGGGCTGTCTCTTATTTTATACCATGTCTAGTACCCCTAGGGGCTACGATAGTGCAAATATTAATAATACTCATCACACCCCACATCCAGTACAGCGTCGAGTGATTTAGCTGCATGTCTCCCATTAATGTTAGTGGACTGGATATGGTTCAGTCCTTCTGCCCTGGCCCTGAATATTCCCCCAGTTTTGCAAAGTAATAATAATGGGTGAATTTATTAGAGTTGCCACCTTTGTAATTGCTGGTAACTGGACCCCCTCTGCCCCACCCCTCTGCCCCGCCCCTTCCTTCAAGGCCCCACCCCACTCCACCTCTTCCCTTGAAGCTCCACCCCCTTCTCTGTCTCTTGGTCCAAGCCCCGCCCCCTGCCCCATCTCTTCCCCCCCCCCCCAGATAAAAAAAAACGGACATCAGGAGTTGTCAAATGGTACCCAGACGTACAAGCCAAAACTGGACGTGTAGCAACCCTAGAATTTATCTAGAACCTTTCATCTAAGGAAATTGCTCTACGAATTGATCACATTCCAAGCCCAGCTACACCTGTGCAGCCCACTGCGGTCACAGATGTAAGGGGACCTCTATGCATTAGCATCTCTTCACTGCAAATCAACCTCCCCTTAAGTACCCAGCAGCAACACCCTGCGGAGTAGAAAGTAAAGAGTACCTTGGTCAGGTGACCCCAGAGAGGCACTGGACATAGGGAGCATATATTCCCCTAGCATTCTGCCAGGACACCTCCTGATTTTGCATAACAAAAATGCCCCCAGGATCTGTATTAGCAACAACATGTCAAGGCCTCTGATTACAGCTCATCTATAAAACAACACTCCCAGCAGGGCAGGGCTGGAGCGCTCCACTGAAACAAAACACACACACACACACACACACACACACACACACACACACAATCTGCTTCTTGCGGTGGCTGGGCAGAAGGTTTCCTATTATCGCATGGCTTTTGGTCTCTGGCAGGCGGGAGATAGTCCATATCGGGATTCTTTTTACCATGTTATATTAACATTCCCCTGATTTTGTCTAGCCCCATATTGCTTCTTATCTCTGGCTCCTTTCTTCTTCGGGGTCTTTATCTCCTGAGATATTCTCGGCCATCACATCCTAAGCCTCTGGCTGCCCCTGGGCAATTACATTCCCCTCCTCTGGGAGCACAGCACTCTTGCTTGATTGTGCTAATTATCTTTGGCACATTAACTTGCATGTTATTTAAATAGAAGCCAGGCCCAAAATGATCTGCCCTGAAGCTCTGCTGCTCTTTGATTGATTGAAACAGCAACAGAACTCTTGCAAGCAGGGCTGTTCCAACGCTGGCCTCATGCATGGATACCTGTCAAGTCCTCAGCAGGAGTAAACCAGGGTAGCTCCGGTGGAGCTAGCTTATTTATACGAGTGGGGAGGATCAGGCCAATTGCCCCGAGATCACTGCAGTGAAACCTGTATCTTGTGGAAGACTCCCACCCCTGGAAGCTGTCCCTTTAAGAAATGACTTTACTGGAGGGTCACAAGGTGAGACTGATTTTCTCCCTTTGTGGTTCACAACTAGTTCATCCCACATAACATGCTCTCAGACTCAGAGATACCCAGGCCCCTGGCCACAAGTTTCACTGAGCCTACCTGCTGCCTCTCCTAGGAACCTTTCCCCTGCTCTCTTGACACATGTGACCTGACATCCCATCAGCCACCCCGGGGCAGTAACTCGTACGAACTGATTTTTTACTTTCTTTATTGGTTTGGACAAATAAATCCTACCAAGTGTTTCTTGTCGCTCTGTTATCAGACAAGTCACCCATAACAGTGATAACATCTTCCCATCAGTGAGCAGTCGCATCCAAAGTGGATTGGTACAGAAGGAAATACTTTTTCACATGATGCACAACTAGCCTGTGGAACTCATTGCCACAAGATATCATTGAAACCAAGAGCATAGTTGGGGAAAGAAAAGGAATTGGAGAGACACTGTTGACTAGTGGACAGAACACCGGACTGGGACTAGGAAGAGCTAGGTTCCATTTCCAGCTCTAACACTGGCCTGCTAGGTGACCTTAGGCAAGTCACTTCCCCGCCCCATGCCTCAGTTTCCCCATCTGTAAAATGGTGATAATGTTACTGACCTCTTTCGTTAAGCACTTTGAGATCTGTAGATGAAAAGTGCTTGATAAGCTATATTAATTATTATATGATTTTAAAAGAATATCTAGGGTTATAATAATACATAACCAAAAAACCTCAAGAGTTTTGGAAGGATTATAAACACAGGCTTCAGGGCTAAAACCAACCTCTAAACTAAATGGGAGTCAGGAGGAAACTTTCTTTGGGGGGCAGATTATCCCAGTACTGTCTCCTGCAGGATTTCTTGTACCTTCCTTGAAGCAATTTGTAGTCGATGGCCCCCTGCTCTGATACTGTGCGGCAGTTATTAATGATCACTGTTATTGTTATTCATTTGTATTGTGGTCGCACCTGGGGGCTGCACAAACACAGAACAAAAAGAAAGTCCTTAAGTGAAGCAGCATAAGCATAAAACCTTTTGAGGGTGCAGGGAGAGGGGAAGATTCTCTTTATCTGGCTCTATTCCTCCAGTGGAGACCAGCTCACTCCCTCGCTGCGGCAGCCAGAGGAGGGAATCCGATCAATTATGAATCTGGGCTGGCCCAAGGAGTCAGGCCCAGATCCTCCCATTAAACCCAAGGTGCCTAAATCCCCGTGAGGATCTGGGCCTGAGGGGCCCAAGTGGTTTAAGACTGGCTCTGCTGCCAACCCGCAGTGTTTGTTCCTGTCCGCGTAGCCCAGAAAGCACCGTCACATGAAGAGAATCCAGCGCCGTGCCTGTGAAAACAGACCTAGTCGACCGGAGAACGGCCCTGCTCTGTGACCTCATGCAGCTCCGAAGCTTCATCAAATGAGAAGAGGCGCGAAAGGGAAGGGTATTGGAACGATTTCTCCGTGGTAAAAGCGGTGCCGAAAGGTCACAGCAAGACCCCTGAAAGAGTGGGCAAAAAACAACCCTGGTATGTAACCGAGCAACCGTTCGACGCCATGCCGCCGCGCCGTGGCGACAGCTGCCCACGGTGACGGCAGGAAGGGAAGGTTTGCTGCATCTGAGGGTGAAATGAAAGGAGTCAGAGCTGGGCGCGCCGTGTTAACTAGGAAACGCGGAGGGTAGAAATAAACGTTCTTGCAGGGAGGTCAGATCCGGCCGTTAGAACCAGTGGCCCTGAGCCGGTGCCGCCAGACGCCGCGTGAGAAGGCAGCGGAAGGTGACGTCCTATTAGTGCAACCAGATCCCTGCACCTGTGTGGACCCCTGGGGGCTACGCACTGGATCATGGCAGGAGCGTGGCCTCAGTGAGTGAGTGACCAGCAATCCTTCTATGCCTCCCGTCAGTGGTGGCTCTGCCCACAGGGCTCCGGGGACGCTGACCCGCTGAGCCCAGCTTTCCTTCCACTCAGCCCTATGGGATCCTTCGACCAGCCAAACGGATCCATCTCGTGATGAAAGGTCTGTGGAGGAATACTGTGTGTGTGTGTGCCTCAGTTTCCCCTATGCATTTCTTAAGTGTCTATGTCAGTGATGGCAAACCTTTTTGAGCCCAAGTGCCCAAACTGCAAACCAAAACGACTTGTTTTTTTTCAAAGTGCCAACACCCCCGCTCGACTCGGGACTCCCCCCCGGCCTCAGCAGCGCGGCTCACCCCCCCCCCCCCCGGCCTCAGCAGCGCGGCTCGCCCCCCCCCCCGGCCTTGCCTCCCCCCCTTGCCTTGCCTCCCCCCTTGCCTCCCCTCCCCTTGCCTTGCCTCGCCTCCCCCCTTGCCTTGCCTCGCCTCCCCCCCTGCCTTGCCTCGCCTCCCCCCCTTGCCTTGCCTTGCCTCGCCTTGCCTTGCCTTGCCTCCCCTTGCCTTGCCTCCCCCCCGCCTTGCCTTCCCTCCCCCCCTTGCCTCCCCCCCGCCTTGCCTTCCCTCCCCCCCCTTGCCTTGCCTTGCCTCCCCCCCTTGCCTTGCCTCCCCCCCTTGCCTTGCCTTCCCTCCCCTTGCCTTCCCTCCCCCCCGCCTTGCCTCCCCCCCGCCTTGCCTCCCCCCCGCCTTGCCTTGCCTCCCCTTGCCTTGCCTTGCCTCCCCTTGCCTTGCCTTGCCTCCCCCCCGCCTTGCCTTCCCTCCCCCCCTTGCCTTGCCTCCCCCCCTTGCCTCCCCCCCTTGCCTCGCCTCGCCTCCCCTTGCCCTCCCCCCGCCTCGCCTCGCCTCGCCTCGCCTCGCCTCGCCTCGCGCGGCGGCAGCGCCGCCTCCTGCCTTGCCTTGCCTCGCGGCGCCTCTCGCCTCTCGCCGCCTCCTGCCTCCTGCCTCGCCTCGCCTCGCCCGGCGGCGGCGGCGCCTCCTGCCTCGCCTCGCCTCGCCTCACGCGCCTCCTGCCTTGCCTCGCGCCTCGGCCCCGCCTCCGCTCTCCTTCTTGCCTTGCCTCGCCTCCTGCCTCGGCCCCGCCTCCGCTCTCCTTCCCGGGCTCCGGCCGTCCTTTCACTTCCTCCTCCACCACCCGCTCGCCTCTTACTGACCCCGCCCCTCTGCTCCGGCGTTTTGACGGCGTGCCCACAGAGACGGCTCGGCGTGCCGGCAGCGGCACGCGTGCCACGGGTTCGCCATCACTGGTCTATGTGAAGGAATAGGGGCTGATAGTGTAAGCAAGCAGGCAACGCCCTCTCCCCTCTCGGAAGGTATGCATACCTGAAGCTGTAATCTGATCCTAAGTGTGGGGAGGGAGGTCACCTGAGCCAGGGGGGAGGAGGGGCTGGTGAGAGTTTTGGGAGTCTGAAGCTAGCTGGAGTCAGGCAGAGGAGCTCTCTCGCTCTCTGGATCCAGCTGAGGGCTCACGCTCGCTGTATGGTCTGGGTTAGACCAGATAGAGGTCATCGAATAAACCTCTGTTTTACTGGCTGGCTGAGTCACGTTTGATTGTGGATTTGGGGTGCAGAATCCACGGGCTCCCTCAGGACCCCGCCCAGGTGGGCTCGCTGGGGGAAGTGCACGGAGGGGCAGAAGGTGCTGAATGCTCCGAGGTCAGACCCAGGAAGGTTGAAGTGGGTACCAGTGAAGCTCCTAGCCTTGGAAACAGGCTGTGTACGGAGAGGGAACACTTCACCCGAAATCCTGTCTGGCTTCCTAGGGAGCGGTTCCAGACCATCCCCCGGGCACCCCGTGACAGGGTCCATACAGGATGGGGCTGCAACTCTCACTGCTGCTGCCCCCAACTGTCTGATACTGCGGCAGGGAGGAAGGGTGGCTACACTCCCTTGAATGCTGCACTACAGAGGGGGACTTCTGGAGTCTCCTCAATTAATGAGCAAGCGAGCAGCTAACGGTTCACCCATAACGTTGATCCAGATGTCATTCAGGAAGACACACTGGGGGGTGAACTCCTCCTTCTCCCCCACCCCCGACATACACTGGAGATTATTCCATCAGCATAGCATAGTCTCCAACCACACAATTACACCTCTATGCTCAAAGCGACTGATCAACATCTGCACTGGAGGCGGCTGTTACTCTGTGTTTCCAACCAAGCCACCCGCCGGGCGGGAGGGAAGGAAGAAGGAATCCAATCAGGTGAGTAAATAAATACAGCCCTGTACAATGACGAGGTTAAAACAGGACAAGTTGTTTTATAGCCTCAAGCCTCTGGCTGCTAGCTAGGAAGGCTTTGGCAAGCCCTGTTGCTTAGTGCTGGGGCATTTCCAGCTCTCGCCGCTTGATTTATTAGTTTACTTAAAATCATGCACATCTCCATGAGGTACTTCAAGGCCTGCTCTTGCAGCGAGCGAGGCTCCGTGGGGATGCAGGGTCTTTGCTGATGTAGATTTCGTTGTGGGATAAGGGCCACAACCCCCACGTCACGCCTCACATAGTCACACCCAAAGCGGCACTCCCATCCAATCCAGCCGCTGGGCATTTCCTTTCTAACACTGGAGCATGTCTTACAAACCTTGTGTTTTGCTACGGCAAAAATCTCTCGGGGCAGTCCTGGAATAAGGTTTTCGAATGGGGCAGGGGATCTTTTGACAGGATTGTATAGCACTGGCCATGATTGGGCTGCTATAGAAATACACAAATAAAATAAATAATCATTCATAAAACATAGCAGAAATTTGAATACAAGTAACTCTTGTGGGATTTGAATGCACTATTTTAGTCAGAGAAAGACAGATACATTACCTAGAAGACTATATGATCCTATAGGCTCAATGCACAAGCTGAGAGGTACAATCTATTGCACTGAACTTCCCTAGTTTGTCCCTTTTGAGCTCCTGTAGCCAGCCACCTCCCCTGCCCCTTATAAAAGCAGGAGCCTTGGCTTTCTGCTATTTCCTTGCTGGCTGTTCCTTCTGCTCTCTGGCTCCAGGGTGTGTTTTGCAAGGGGTTTATGCTTTTTGGTTTAAGAAGTGGCTGGTTTATAAGGGCAGTGGAAATGCCTACTACCGGTTGCAACTAAGTGTGTTGTGATGGAGGCTATGGGGGGTAGATAAATAATGGTTGTAGCAGATAACTGGCTCCTTGTGTCTACTCATGCTGTGGGGGAGGGGTGCACCTCTCTCGGGTTTTTAGAGCAATTGATTTAATTATAACCTTGAATGTCTATGCGGCTCCCATCTTTGTTGGGCTGAAACTCTGTCAGGCAACAATCATGGGGCAGATCATGCCTTCCTGTGGCACAGTCTGGTGTGTGGCCTTGGAGAGGGAGCCTCCTGAACTCCCCCTTGTGAATCTTCCTCTCCCTCTTTGTCTGGAGGGGGCTGCCTCGCTTGGTGTGGAACCAACTGGGGGTCCAGCCCCCCCAGTCCTGGGGCTCTGGCGATGTCCCTGCTCCCCCAACTCCCTGCCAGGGCGACTGTAGCACAGACATGAAGACACCCCCCTCCGCGCAGTGGGGGAAGTGAGTCAAAGGTGAATACAGCTGGGGGCTCTATTGCCTTTGCAGCAGATTCCCTGCTGGGGGCTGTGAACAGATTGTCCCCCCCCCTTCCCACACAGGCGGCCTTAGATGGAAGGAGGTGCCACCTCCATAATATCATCCCCACCTGTCCACAAGTCCCTCCAGATCCTCTCCACCCCATGCCTGGGACAGGCCGACACCCTTCTCTGTGCCTTCCCGTGAGTCCCCAGGAGTCCCTGAGCTTCCGCCTCCCGGCGCTGAAAGCAAGAAGGTGGGGGGAGAACCTCGAGGGTGGAGAAGGAGAAATGGCAACCGTCTCTCTTCCTTATTCCCCCCCAGATCTCTCCCCTCGCTGCCGCGTGCCCCATCGATCCTATGGCAGGTGGGGTTTGGGGCTGGCCTTGACCATGAGGTCGCTGGGAGGGACTCAGTGCAGGACCGAGCCCTGGGTTGGCACAGTCGGGGCCCGACTCTCCGAAGAGCTGCGGCTCCCACCGCTCCGAAGAGGGGGAGTCGTGGCATGGCTCTGCCCAGGAGCTGAGCACTCGCAAACTCTGAGCACTGACTGAGGGGCATGAAGGGCAGCCTCTCAACAAGCGGCCGTGCCTACAGCGGCCGAGCCCGGCTGGAAACCAGGCCTGACCTTTTGAAGTCCTGAACCCCCATCCCCCCACTGCCGTCAATGCTCAGTGACTCTGCAAGTCAGGCCCTGATGCACGAATGAATAGGGGGATGGGCTAAACTTGTTACTTGAGAATATCCCCCGTCTGCGGGTAGGGATGTGGTAGAACCTGCACTGCACCTGTGCTAGCTGTGTTTTTGGGTGTGATATTGTGCAGTCCAGTGCACTGCACAATATTTCTAATGGTGGGAGCGTTGCTAGTGAATGAGCGCGAGCCCGGGAGTCCGCAGCCACGTTTCCTGCCAAGTGTGGCTGAGATCAGGACTCTCTCCATGCAGCTAAATCAGGGGCCGCCCAGCGGGGCTCTTCCCGTGGCCAGGGGCAGTGATGTCATAGGGAAAGGGGTTCCAGAAGCGAGCGGCAGTTGAAGTCCGCCAGGGCGTCTCCAGCCCAGGCCCTGGTGGGGAGGGAGGCGGAGTCACAAACTGGAAGTTTGGGCGTAGTCCTGATTGGCAGGCCTGGGAAGCACCCACTGCTGCCGCTTCTCCATCAAGCCTCTAACGTCTGTGAGAAGGTAGCGAGATGACCACAGTCGATTTGGGTGGCTTTCGCCACCATCCCCTTCCTGCTGATGGCTGATCTCCATCAGACCGGCTGGGCAGGTGAAGGGGACCGACAGGCAGGTGCTACGCTGGAATGGGCACGCAGGAACTAGCTAGCCAGCCGAGCCACTGGTTCTGCTCTGCAGTGCGGGGTGGGCCAGGGCTCGGCTGCTCTTCTCCGTGGGGTCCTGCAGCTCCTTAGACACTGAGCTCGCCTGCCCCTGGGGGAAATCAGTCCCGGTTTAGCAGCAGCCGTGCAGCTCCACCGATGCTACCAGTCTCTGAGCAGCCTGGCACGACTGGGCGGTGTAAATGCCTAAGCCCCATCTACACTGTTGGCGGCAACAATGCAACCGCACCGGGGCTGGAAACCGCGTGCTCGTTTTCCCAGGGTAGCTACATAAGGCTGCGTCTTGACTGAAGCAAAAAGTGGCCCCTGACGTTGGAGGTCTCGACGCTTGGGGGTCAGCCTGATTTTCCAGATGTGCTGCTGAGCCCGAAGCGGCAGCAACACCTTATTACAAGTCAGATGTCAAGTTAGGTGTAAACTAGCGGCGGTTTTTAAGGGGATAGAAAATGAAGTTTATCCAGGGCAAAAATGGCTCGGTCAACAGGGAGCAAGGGCCTTATCTGGGAGCTGTTTGGGGCACTCCTTGTGCACCGCTGGCGCCCAAATGCGGGGTGCTAAAGAACCCACATGAGGGTCACGCTAACTATTCATGCAGGAATCTTGAAACGATGCCCCTTGAGGATCCAAGTCTCTAACCTCTGGTTCCCGATTATTTACTTCCGATGTGAATAAACCTCAACAAGCAAAGCAGGGAGATAGCAGGAGTTAGACTTGAATGAACGTGGATAACTTTGGGATTAAACAAGGGAGGGATGCTTAGATGAATGTGCTTCCAGGATGACTCTGATAGGTGTTATATCAGCGTTGGCCTTTGATTCTTCTTTGCCTCCTCCCCACCCTCTTAGTGCTACTGTTACAGATCATGGCGACCAGAACCCAGAAGTTCAAAGTGTTTGTGTCTGAGCCGATGGGCGATAAGGATGTTACAGCCGTGGATGGGATTAATGATGAGCTTGGACTAAAATTAGCAGCAAAGGGTTTTGACAAGGTAACCGTCTTTTCCTCCCACCCCTTCCCAACCTCTGTTCTATTTATGGAGCGAGTACTGAGAGAGGACTTGATTTGAAGACAACTGTGTTCTTGCTCTTGTGATAGTTTCTCCTGCTATTATGGTCTTAAAGGCACTTTATTACCATCACTTGATCTAAACTCTGGAGGGTAGTTATGCTGAATTATTCAAAGGAGCAAGACTGAATGTTATTCAAAGGGGCACGGTCAAACCTCTTCAATCTTAAAATGAATGCATCATGACGGTTCTTTCCAGTCCAACCAGAAATATTCAAACCATGCCTTTGGGTTTTTTTAAACCCATTTTCCCCCCCTGTTGCAGAATTTGTTTGTAAAAAGCCACAAGGACTTCCCCTGGGAGGGTGGGAGTATGGAATTAAAAATATACATGTCCTGCATTCGTTATGGTAAGTCTGGCGGCAGCTAAGCTAAAGAAGGTTGAGCTATTAAGTTTCTTGTGCTGGTTTGGAAATTCTGTCACTATGGTAGAGAAATTGACATCTCTGCTTTCTTGCTACACTTCTTGAATGCCGGTTAGCCATAGAGAAAAATCATGCCACTTCTTGGCCAGTTAACCTTTCATGCATGTTGGTTGAAAGGAAGTGACCAGAAGGGGTATGGGAAGATCTCTGTGTAGATTTCAAGAAGAGCAAACCCTGCTCCGCCTGCCTGTGCTGCGGATCAGTTTTGTGTAACGACTGGATCCCGTCTACACCCAGAGCATTGCTACAAAGTCAAGTGGTTCGTGCCGAACAGACCGCTGTGGTGACTGTGTGCATGGCCTTCTCTCTCCTTGGTTGCCATGGGATGCACGGGAAGCAAGTCAGATAGCAACAGTTATCTGATGCCACCTTATTTTGTTAAACTGTAGTAACCAGGTGAGTGCAGCTCAGGGTTTAAGTTGTGCTGCTGATCTAGGATAATGGGCACGTCCTACTGCCTGGTCCCTCTCCTGCTAATGGGACAACGGCAGAATCCCCAAGCGAATTCCTTCAGCAGACAGTGACGGTCAAGGCAGGTCAATGTTTAGGCCCAACAACCCTGAGCCTGTCCTTGTCTCTGACAATAGCTAACATTTCGAGTTGCAACCAAAATGGGTAAGAAGTGGGGAAGGGTTCCTGGCTGCTTCACGCCCGGCACAAAGTTAGGACAGACCCCGTTCCAGTGGTTATGGGGTGGAGTTAACCTGCAACAGCCTCGCGTCATGAAAACTGCCCCTTCCGAGGGAGCCGGTCAGACAGGACCCCAGGCTGCGCTACACACGCTAGGAGCGCGGATGCTACCCGGGCACAGTGCTAACTCGTTCTGTTCCTCCTCCCAGGCGTACATCCTTCTGGGCCAGTTCCTCCTGTTAAAGAAGGACCATGCGGTTTTCCAAAGGTGGCTGAAAGGGGTGTACGGAGCCAGTGTGAGCGAGGCTCAGCGGTGCGCCTCCTGTCTGATGGACTGGTGCTACGCCTTCCTCTAGGGAGCCGGCCGCAGAGCCCTCCCGGTGTGCTCCGTGGCCTGCAATAAAGTCTTTGAACTGTCCAGCCTCAATGTCTGCTTATTAGATGAACAGCCTCTCTTGCTCCAGATCCAAACTACCGCGTGTTCTTGTGCGGGGGTGATTAAGTGGGTCAAATTCCGTCCTTCGTTATCCCTCTGCTCCCCCACGGGAGTCACTCCATGTGCTCCAACGCTGACCCCAGGCGTGAACGCTGACCTCACTCACATTGAAGGGTAGCCCGGGGTTCCCGTGCCCTGCCAAAGAGGGGAAAGCTGGGCTTGGGGTTAAGGTGCCACGCTGGCCCCCAGGAGAGCTGGGTTCCATTTCCAGCCTCCCCGCTGGGACCTCGCTCAGGCCGACACTTTCAAAATCAGCCCTTGAGTCTGCAGGACGCACTGAGCAGGATCCCCCCTCCCCCCGCCCCCGTAATGCGGAGAATTCGCTGCTCCCGCTGGCTTCTATGGGAGCAGCAGCTCCCCAGCAAATAAAGCCCAGGATGTCTGTGACCGCTCTGGAGAGGGGCCCTCACTCCTTCCTGCCGTGTGAACGCAGGCGACCCAATTCCCGACCTGGGAAGGAGGCTGCGTTCCGAAGCGATGGGACCCCGTGGAAGTATGCAGGCGCCCGGCGCACGCTGGCCCAGATTCTGTGGCCGTGCTGCTGCGTAAAGAAGGCAGCTGGATTTCCCTGGCACAACAATGACCCCATGCTGCCCTAGCTCTAGGCTTGCCAGGGGCGCGGGTCTACTAGCCTGAGCTGCTGTCAGCGCTGTGGCTGGGGAAGCTGCTATCCAGAGCTGCTCTGACTGACTGGGAGATACGGAGGGGTCTCAGTGACTCCGTTGGCTGCTCGGCGGGGCCATCCTGGGGTAAAGGGGAGGAAAGAAAAGTTCCCCCCAAGATTCTTGGGCCCTCTTTCCCCCTCTCATAGGTGTACCCCCCCTGCAGTGACACTGGAAGATTTTTTACAGTGGGGGGGACTGAAAGCCAGTGGTCCCCCCCCAAACTTTACCTCACCCCCCCCTTACTCCAGTTTGTGCCCTCCCACCCCCCAGAGCTGGGGCCAGGAGCAGGGCTGTGGCTCGGGGGATGGGACACAGACAGGAATGAGGGAGCCAAGGCCGAGAACAGAGCCCTGGGTGCGGGTCCGGGAGCTGGGACTTCCCACACCCGTCATTCCCGCACCTACGTCCCACTGCTACAATGGAAGGTGCTCTGCCTCTCTCGCCTCACCTTCCCCATGCCGCTTTGCTTGGCATCCTGCTGCGGGATCCTTCCCTGGCTTCACTTCCTGGTGCAAAGTTTTGCTCGCCCGGGCGTAGCGCCTTTAAAAAAAAAAGCATGTTTGTGGTGCCCTGGGGCGCAGTTCCAAGGTGTCAGGTTTATGGGCTTTACATATAAACGCATGGGCTGGGTTTTTCCAGCCCTGTAAACTCCGCCAGGGCTCCCAGCCGAGCGGGGTCATTTCCTGCGCATGGGGAGGTGCGAGAACAGACGCCGTGACCCCGGTGGGCTAGTGCCGGTGTTCTAGATTAGAAATGAACAACCGGCCTGGATGAGGATGCCCGAGAAGCAATAGACTGAACCAGTCCCTTTGCTGGAAGAGGAATGCACTTGGCCTAGCTCGCAGGAGTAAAAAGCAGTGAAAATATTCTGTGTCACTGCTGTCAGCAGATGGGACTCTGACTAGATGCAAGGAGCAGGTTAGCTGAGAACGAAGGTGCTATTTTGATGTAGGTGCCAGATTTCCAGGGTCACATTCCAGTTAAAGTGGCAGGCTGAATTCCACTTCATAGACTATCAGGGTTGGAAGGGACCTCAGGAGATCATCTAGTCCAACCCCCTGCTCAAAGCAGGACCAATCCCTAATTAAATCATCCAACAGACTTTTGCCTCATATCCCTAAAGGGCCCCCTCAAGGATTGAACTCACAACACTGGGTTTAGCAGGCCAGTGCTCACACCACTGAGTTATCCCTCCCCCTAGTTCTGCATCGCCAGTGTTGGAATGGGGGTGAGATCCGACAAGGTCCTTCTTCCCTTCCTCAGAAAACCCTCTGCCCCCCACAGAGGCCAGGTTCTTACTATTGTGTATCTCCCTAGACAGCTGAAGACAGAGACGCGCATGGCTTAAGATCAGACACCAATTTGTTCAAACCGAGAGGATAATAACGGTGAGTAACAGCCAAAGTGGATTTGTCAGGAACAAATCAGGGCAAATCAACCTTATTTTCTTCTTTGCCAGGGTAACTGGCCTAGTGGGTGCCGGAGGAGGAGCAGATGTGATGCATCCGCCCCTAGAATCACAGAACTGGTAGGGAGAGAAGCTGAAGACCACTCACTCTCCATGCCCACTGAAGGTAGGACAAGAAGCCGTGGGCTTCATCTGCAGCAAGGGAGATTTAGGTCTGAGGAGAAACTTTCTAACCCCGCGGAGAGAGAAGGTCTGGAAGAGGGAGGTTGTGGAATCCCACCCGTAGACGTTTTTAAGGACAAGATAGACAAACACCCATCAGTGGTGGGCTCTAAGGGATACTAAATCCTGCCTCAGCATGGTGGGGGTGCACCAGATGACCTCTCAAGGTCCCTTCCAGCCCTACATTTCTATGGGGCTAATATGGATGTAGCTCGAAACGTCCTGTACTAAAAAGCAGATTTCTTTGTATCCGTCTCAGACACTGACATGGGCTGGGCCCCCTATAGGAATAAAAAGCAGGATTCTCACTCTGCCCCAAGAAGCTTTAGACTCCAGCAGTGACTGGGCGAAAGAAAATGGCCAGCAATCACTGGATTCAGCCCCAGGGCTTTGCCCATTTGAAAAGTATCTCCGTGCCGCGCGTTTCTGCTATGGCACAGCCTGACCTGACAGCGCCTCTGCACGTCCCCTTTGAAAACCGCACTGAAAGAGGGAGGACGATTTGAAGGACGCCCCTCAGCCAGGAGCAGCACAAGCCCCCTAAAAGTGGGGGCCACCGGTGCCCAAACTGTGACCCCGCCCCCGCTCTCGCACCGCCCCTTCCCCCAAGGCCCCGTCCCTATGCTACCTCTCCCCCAAGACTTCACCCCCACATTTAAAAGAGACGGGGCCATGGTCCTCTGGGCCCCTCCTGTTCTGGCACCCCTGCCCTCAGCTAAATCATTGTTCTTTGTAAGGTACACCACGGGTTGTTATTGTCACGCCTACGCGGGGCAGACAGGGTAGTGAAGAGAGCGTCACTAGATAAGTCTTCGGCATTCCAATTCCTTTTTATTATTCCATAGGAACCGAGTTGCAGATTTAAAAAATGCAACTAGTCAAATGTTTCATCAGGATAATATTTCCCTGCAATCTGTGGGGGGGGGGGGGGAGTCAACAAGCTCCCCGAGGACCGGCTGCCAAGATCTGGAGGGACTGCTACTAAATTTCTGGGAGAAGATCCGGAAAGGGAAGAGACAGATTTGAAGGAGAACGTTTTTGTTTGTACACTGAAAGCAAAGGGGGAAAGCCAGACTCAGTAGCTGCACACAGAGATAATGTCTTACGAGGAGACACTAGGAATCAGGACGTCTAATTTGTTTTTCAATATTTAGTTATAACCATTAGTCAAACCCAGCACACGGCAATTATCCTCTGAGTCTCTCCTGCCGCAGGCGATCCCTAGCGAGGAGAAGTTGGAAGAGCAGACCACAGGCCTAAAGAAATCATTCTAGGTTTGCTCAGTTATCAGTAGGTGACACAGCACTTTATTGTTATTCCCATTTTACTGCTGGGGAAACTGAGGCCCAGGGAGGGGAAATGACTTGCCGCCGGTGACCCATGGCAGACCCAGGAATAGAACTCAGATCTCCTGAGTCCCAGTCCACTACCCACTAGGCCACCCTGCCTGGGGGAGAGGGGTGGTCCTGCTTTAACTAATCCAAGCCAGTTTCAGTGCTACAGCTTTACAACTTCAGGGCACAGGGCACTCCTTGCAAACTTAGGGTTTCCGACAATATTTTAGTACTTCGGCCTCTGGGCCTGGCCAAAACATGCAAATGCATTAGAAGTGCCCAGAAATGAAAAATAAGGACAGAAAAATGGCGTTTTGAACCTCAGGACAATTAGGGTTTTGGGGGTGAACTGGGGGGTGTTGTTCTTTTAACAGAGATGAAGAAAGCGGACCCACTTCCCCGTTAATCTGTTGTGTTTCACTTTACATTCCAGGGGCCAGATTCTCGGCCGATGATGTATCTTGGGATAGCTCCGTTCAGGAGCAGGGAGCTCGGCCAATTTACATCAGCTGAGGACTTGGCCCAGTCTTTTTAGAGGCAGCGGAAAACAGGGATAAACGCAATAAAGCGGGCGCAGGTCCAAATCAGACCCCCGTGAAATGATTCCAAAGCAAAATTCTCCATCCTCACTTTAGCCACAGGGACTAAAGGGATTTAAACAAAAACCAGGCAAATGAAAACCCCAGGGCACTAACATGACCCCTGCCAGCCATTGCTTTGCTTGTGTGCTACTCCATCCCACGGCTCTCTTGTCTAGCTAGATTGTAGCATCTTCGGGGCAGGGGCTGTCTCGTGTGTGTGTTTGGACAGCACCTAGATCAGTGGGGCCCTGATCCCGGCTGGCTCCTAGGTGCTACCTTAAGAAACACAGTAATCGCTGAGACTGGACGGCCTTTTGAACTAAGACAGATACCCTGGGTTTTGTTTGCACTGCTAAATGCCTTCCTGCAATGCAAACAGGCTCACAAGCAGCCCCTTGGATAAGTGCCCTCACTCACCTCCTGAGAACAGGGGCTTGAGGGCGGCAGAGCGGAAAGGTTTTCAAAGCATGGCTCTGTAGTTCCGATCCGAGGTGACTTTTGGGGTCTGCTCGCCCTGGCAAAAGGGAACATTTTTTGGCATATGACAAATTCTTTAAAAATCACAGCAGATTGAATAACGGGAGGACGGGGAGGGGGGAGAAACAAGGTCATCTTGACATCTCTCAGGAAACCCCGTGACAGGCTGGGAGTGAGCCTGAATAGTTCATGGGCAATGGAGTTTTACACATACATACTCCCTGGAAACAAAGAGCCAATAATTTAATAATGGCAAACAATGCTGACTGACAACACCAATCGATCTGGCTGTGTGTGGGCAGGGCGGAGGGCCTGGTGGGAGGGTGAATAAAGCCAAATGCCAAAGGAAAACCATTTCTCAGTGAAATGCAGGTTGCTGTCTGCTATTGTTTCCCACACAATGACCTGCAGAAACAATATTTGAGAGCAGCAGATAGACAGGCCTGCAACTTATTTTGGAAGATACCACCCACCTGTGTGTACAGCACCTCTTTGTAAACTCTAATCGGACAATATCATGATCACAGTAGCACACAAATGTGTGTATTCCGATGAGAGAGAGATGCATGAATGTATAGGGCCAAATTCGATGTTAGTGTAAACAGATACAGCTCCCTTCATGTCAGCGTTAGCATTAGAACTTCAGCATAAAACCATGAAGTGAATTAGTTTTTTTATACTTAGGCTTGAAAGGATTCGATTTTTATCAATCAACGTCCGTCAATGTCAATTTCACCCCAGACACATAAACCGATGGGAAAATATTTCCATTGATCATAAGAAAAATTAACAAATAGGCAAAGCAAATGCTGCTTGAGAGCTTATTAGAATTTGAATGAAAGCTATTTACTTTATATCGTTTGAGATGTGATGGTGACCGTTTATATTTTGAGGGCTATAAAGCTTTAACTTTTTGAATTTGTGTCTATTTCCACTAAATAATCAATGTCGGTCGTCCCTGTCCCCCCCCCATTTCCTGCAACTGCAAAAATTTAAATAGGTAAAGATTGAAAAAATGTTTACAAAAGAATCAATTTTATGCATCAAAATTATTGGGGGGGAGGGAAATGGAATTGGAAATCTGCCAAGCCTATTTATATCACATATAATTAACCTGTGAAACTCATAAGGAATAGTGGAGGAAGCAGAACTGTCAACTAGAGTCAGCTGGGAATTTTTCAGCAAAGACGTTTTCTCAGCTTCAGGCTAAAATGTCTGGCCAAAACCAAAGAAAACAGAGCACTCGCCTGGCTAGCAGAGGACAGAGGTTCCAGCCCCTACTCTGCAGCAGGAACTTGAAGCAAGGCCTCATATATCCCAGGTGAGTGCCTTAACCACTGGACTAAAAAATGAAGCCCTCCTATTCAGGGCCGGCGACAGGGGGGTACTACGGGTAGAGCTGTACTGGGCCCCGGACTTAAGGGGGGCCCCCTTAAGTCCGGGGGCCGGTACACAGCTGTACCCGTAGTCGTCCCCCCTTGTCGCCGGGCCTGCCGGCCAGCCCGGGGCTCAGAGGCAGCAGCTGCGGAGAGGCCACGGCCAGCCCAGGAGCGGGGGCGGTGGGGGATCAGAGCCCGCCCAGGCCCGGCGGAGGATGTGAGCAGAGCCGGGCCCGGGCCTGCCGCAGCCGGAGCCCGAGGTAAGGGGGAGCCGGGCCCGGTTCGCACCTGGCGCTGCCGGCCGGGGGCAGAGGGGTCCCGGGGCGGACTGGAGAGCTCCCGATCGGCCCCGCCCGAGACCCAGAGGTGGCGCCGGGCTCTGGTCCCTGGCTGGCGCCCCCGGCCAAGGAAGTGTCCCTCTCTCCCGGGACTGGCCCAGCCACGCCCTGCGCCCCGGCTGGGAACCAGGCTCCTTGGACCCCCCGCAGCGTCCCCAGGCCCGGGGGGGGGGGGGGGGGGGAGCGCCGGCTGGGCTGGGGGGGCCTCTCTCCAGCCGCTGTCAGCTGGGGGGGGGAGCGCTGGCTGGCTGGGGGGGCCCCCAAACCATCAGAGTAGGGGGCCCCAAAGTTTCTGTCGCCGGCCCTGCTCCTATTACATATCAATCATTAAGTATCCACTAAGCCAGAGAAAATGAGAGAGGCTGATTCTGTACCCTGCGGGTAAAAGCACTTGTAGGACGTAGGTTCAAGTCTCTCATTCAGAGCGGTGACTGGAACCTGCAGCTCCCACATCCCAACCGAGGGCCCTCAACACTGGAACAGGGGTTATTTTTTCCCTGAAAGTCTAACCGATTTATTAAGAAATTTCAATTTTCTTCACAAACCAGAAATACTGTTTTCCAGCCAGCCCTATTGCCAATCCCAAACATTCAATGAGTCAGGCCCACAAAATCACAAGAAAAGCTTAAGCATCCTGAAAATAATACATGTTGGCTTCTTTTTATTTGCCCTCCGGTGTTTGAGCCACAGGCCCCCAGATTTCCTCCATAGGCAGGAGGCTAGAAACTAATTTTTTTAATGAAAAGCAGAAATTCTCACCTACGTATTCACATGACTCCAGGAGCTAGGGCCTCTCAAGAGAAGGGGAGCTGGTCTCTCAAGAAGAAACTTTGGAAGCTGTTCGTCGCTAGGTCAAGGCCTATATTTTCAAAAGTGGCTTGTGATTTTTGGATGCCTCCATTTTTAGGTTCCCGACTCAGGTCATCTTCACGGGACACCCCTCTGAAGAAAGCCACCTCCCTTTAAGGGGTCACAAACTGGCAGCAAAAAAAGGTCATTAATTATTTGTATTATATCAGCACCTAAACAGGAATGGGACCATGCTGTGCTATGCAATCTGCAAACACAGAGTAAGAGACAGTACCTGGGCCAAAGAGTTTACAGTCTAAGTACATGAAGGATGGATTGCTATCCCCATGTCATAAATTGGAAACTGAGGCACCAAGCTGCATACAAGCTCACGCAGGGACAGAGCTGAGAACTGACCCAAGATCTTCCAAGTCCTAGGTCACTGGCTTAACCAACTGTCCTCATTAGCTAATGTGTCTTCTCCAACCACTTTTGTAAACTTAGGCCCAGATGATTAAACAAACAGTACAACATTTATTTTCCAGTCACACAAATTATATGGTGCTTTTTGCATTTTTGAATGGTTCCTGGCCAATGGGAGCTGTGGAGCCGGTGCTTGGGGTGGGGGCAGCGCACGGAGCCTCAGCCTGGCTGCCCCCATACCTAGGAGCTGGAGGGGGGACATGCCACTGCTTCCGGGAATTGTGCAGAGCCACGGTGGGCAGGGAGCCTGCCTTAGCCCTGCTGCGCCGCTGAGCAGACTTAACGGCCCAGAGAGCAGTGCTGACCGAGCCGCCAGGGTCCCCTTTCGACCAGGCGTTCCGGCTGAAAACCGGACACCTGCAGAACCCTAATGCCAGATATAAGTCAGCAAGGGAGGCCTCTGTGCTCGCAGAATTCTCAGGGGGTCATTGCCAGAGCAGCTGTAACTGAGTCACATAGGTCTGCAGCACCTAAAGGGTTAAGTTCTTAGGGCTAAATTCCTTGTGACCTCATCCTTTTTGCCCCAGTAAATGGCCATTTTAATAGAATCTCCCCCCTCCCCCCCCCCCCCCCCCCCCGGTCAATTCATTTCCCAGACTCACTGGGTGTCTGCTCCTTTAACACTTCTTGGTCGAGTTGTAATTCCTGAAGGCTTCTCAGCACTTTGGCTGAGCGGTTCAGGCCTGACTCTGCGCCCGACCTTCGAAAGAGATGCAGGCGTTTTCCTCTGCCTCGGAAGCGAGCGGTGTGACGTTTTCTCCCTTGGCCGTGGATTCTTTCTGTACTTCGCTTTCTCCCCGGCCCAGTACGGTCATGCCGGGTGTTTGTTTTGGAAAAGCCCAACGTGCAAACGTCGCTCTGCTAGCCCAGAGGGTTTCCGCATCCTGTTTGCAAAGGCAGACTGCGCGCAGGCCAGCCGAGCTCAGAGCACTGATTGCACTTGGTTACTTGTGTCTTTTGCTTCACATTGCCAAGGAAATAAATAGACGGAACCCCTTGCGCGTACACTGGGCCAGATCCTCACCTGGTGCAAAGCAGCATAAATACACTGACTGCCCCAATGCTAGAGACCGACGTGGGTGCGAGAAGCAATGAAAGAACTGGAAATTGCAATATATCCAGCAGACACGCAATAGTTTAGGAAAGAGAGGTTTGACTCTCCTGTCTGTAGACTAAGGCCTTGTCTACGTCTTTCTAACGGTGCTGCCCTGGCTCAAAGAGAAGCTACAGGGTCTGATGGAGCCACTATATAATAATGTTCTGAATACTGGGGAGCTGCGATGCACTAATCTAAGAATACTGAGATGTAGCAATTTTATGAATCGTGTGTGTGACCTGGTGACCAGTTAGGAGAAGAAGGGGGGTCACTTAGCAGCAGTAGACTAGGCCTTGTCTACATGGACAAATTGATCAGCATAGCTATTCTGTAATATCTTATTTTAAGTACTTAGATGGCCCCATCATCCTAGTATCTATCTGAAGACATTATGATCTTTAACACACTGATCCTCACGCTGCACCATCCTGCCTCTCTTTGTAAGCAGAGTAATTACTCTGGAATAAAATCACTTCTATTCCAGAACAGAGAGGCCACACAGGGGAGTTATTCCAGAATAGCTCTAGTGGAATAGTTATCCCAGAATAGCCAGGCTGGTCAATTTTGCCTATGAAGAGAAAGCCTAAAACTTATTCTACTGCAGGAGATAAGAGGGGGTGGGGACAGTGTCTTTCTTTTTTAAAAAGCTTGTGCGTTTGTGAGCGGGTTGAAAATGGGAGATGCCTGTGACCACAGCGGTGGAAAACTGCATGCCCCCGGGATGCCTCCTCTTCCACGACCCACCTAGCAGATCAAGGCATCATTTTCCATGTCCATTCTTGCAGGGATTATCTTTTCAGTAACTCCCAGCTCCGTGATGCTGAACCCAACTCTGTGGATTTTGTCACGCTGTCCTTTCGCAGGCAAAGGAAGAGCTGGCATGGGCAGCTGATCAGGATGTTTCCCAAAGACAAACATTCAATCAGAGATGTCCCCTTATCTGCTGCAGATAAAGCTGCTTCCTGGACTGCCCTTTATAAGGTCATAGTTTCCCCTCTCTCGACAATTACTTCACTTGCTTAAAATTAAGATCGTTTGAAGAGTCAAGAAGGGGAGGAAAAAAACCCCACCATAAAACTCTTCTTTCTTTAAAAAAATGGCCTATGTTTCCCAGAGCAACTAGTGATTTGGGGTGTCTCAGTTTTGGGGTGTCTAGTTTGAAGCACCTTAAAGTCAGTGCTCAGCATTCCTCACAAACAGGTCCCTTTCAGGTCTTTTAGGTTGTGCACTTGGAAAGAGAGAGGCCCCAAGTCACGGGTCACTTTTGAAAGCCTAGGCCCTAGTTAGATCCAGTGCCAGACTGACGGCCCTGGAAAAAGAAACCTCCCGTTCCCAGCCACAGAACGGGTCCAGGGCAACCAGCCTGCCTCCCCTGACGGGTTAGTTTAGTTTCACGGCCCTTTGTCTTCTCCAGCGCATCTGCCAGCCATGGTGGCCTCAGCCCGGTTCCTCGTGGACAAGTGTCCTTCATTCATCACATGCAGGCCACTGCACTGCTATGGACGGTAACGACTGTCAATCACTGGGCCAGATTTCAAGCTAGAGGGGCTCAGAATCTAATCAATGGCGTGATCCCTTTCACTACAGATGGTCCAAGGAAAACAATCAGGACAGATGAGGTGCCTGGCGAGATCTCTTGGGGCTGGATTTCCATAGCAGCGCTCCAGGCTTGGTTCAAGATGTGATTGTCTCCTTCCTAACTGCTCCAGCATCACTAGACTGCCAACAGCACAGTCCGTATTCAGTCATTCATCACAATAAGTCAGCCGTTCCATGATGGCACTCGCATTATGGACGAGGGTGGGTCATCTGAACCAGTCACTGGTGGAGTCGAGCAGGGCTGGGTATAGGCCCCAGCCCTCTTCAGTACAATGTTTTTGCCATGCTTACAGATGCCTTTGATGACTGTGACCCAGGACTTGGCATCAGACACCGGATTGATGGCAAAATTCAATCTGAGGAGACTCCAGGCGAAGATAAAGGTACAGGAAGTGGCTGTTTGTGATCTTCTGTTTGCTGATGACCGTTCCCTGAATGCCCCTTTTGGCCTTAAAATATACGAACCTCGGTTCTGATCACAGTGCCCACTGAAGTCAATGGAAGGATTCCTGTTGATTTCAATGGACATTGGATCTAAGCCCCTCGTGAACAAAGGTCAGCAATAGGAACAGGGTTTCCGGGAATGAATTAAGATCAGCAGACAATTGGCATCTTCCACAGCATTGCCCAAAGTGGCACCGTCTGGAGGGGATGCCATCGAAGGGGAGGTCCGATGGCTGCATGCTGGGAACACCTGGGTTTTGCTGGGAACGATTTAGAATCTGGGGGGAAAGACGCCATTTCAAAAGTCCTGACCCACTTTCCCTCCAGCCAGACTGCAAGGCCTACACTGCTGTATGTTCATTTAAAATATATAGGGCCAAATCCCAAGCTAACGTAGACCGGCCTTGAAGTCAGTGATTTACACCAGCTGAGGATCTGGCTGATCCTTATTGTTATATGGGCCCAACGTCTGATTCCCTCTCTCAGGCTGAGCAGTAGCTTACTCCTCGAGTAGTCTGCTTGTGGAGTAACCCACCACTCAGTGTGAGGAAGGATATCGCAGTCTGGCCTGAGATAATTAGAGGACATATAATGATCTGTTCTACAGATGATCTTTCTCAGTTTAAAGTATTCTTACCAACAGAAAATACAGGAAGCTGCCGGAAAAAACCAATCTTACCAAGTAAAGAAAATAAACAAAGTCACGGAGGGGGGGTGGCAAGGGGCTGGAATACACATAGTAAGGGGAGGGGAGGCCCCCGTCCTGCTGGGTCTGACAGCCAGTGGTAGGACCCTTCTCCAGCACTGTGCATGGAGGTAGACCTTAGAGGGAAGTATATTTCGAGCCGCTCAGCACAGCCCCATTCCTGCAACAAGCGCCGCACGAGTGGATCCCTGAGCTCGCAGTGCCCCCCTGGGCGTCTCTCCCTACAGAACTCACTGCAAGATGGGGGCTGGGTTCAATAGAGATTCACGTCTCTGACCTCCTACGGGCTCCATCGCCCGCTCCCACGGAGGGCAGTGGTAAAATGCTCCCTCGCTTCAATGGGAGCAGGAGCAGGCCCCATCAACAGCTTCTTTTCACACTCAGACCTTCCTCTCCAGCCTCCGTAGCTCAGAGGCATCACCCAGTGCCTCTGATCACTGATCACTGCCCTGTGTCATCAGAGGATTCGCCAGTAGAATTCCCATGCTAGGATGTATGTGAAATTGGTTATTCCTGAGATTAGATCGAGTAGTATTCCCCCCTCACCCAATGCACAACCAGCCATTCCCCCCCCACCACCTTCCTCTGAAGAATCAGAGACTGGCCACAGGAGACCAGAGCGGGAGGACCGGGCGGCTCTGAGATGGTACCGGAGTCTCATCTTTCTAGATGTCTGGTGGGTGGGTCTCTCTCACATGCTCAGGTCAAACTGATCACCAGACACGGGATGGAGAAAGGCATTTTGCCCCAGAGCAGGGATCCTGGAGGTTTTTCCCCACGTCCCATGCTGCAGAGGAAGGTGGAATCACCGGCTGGGATCACGTAGACATCACTCACCTAATCAATCCCCTGCCATTGCAAGGAGCTCGGTGCACCCTGGTCCCTCCTGTTCTTTGCCTGTGGAGCACACCTGAGCATAGGTGCTGATGATGTTCTTCTTTCCAGATGTGTGCTCCACCCCCAGTCTGCCCCTCCCCCTAGCACTTCCCACCCACCACTAAGCAGCTGATTGGTTGGGCTCAATAAGTGGGTGCAATGGAGGTCAAAGTAGACGATCTAAAAGTCTCTTCTGGCCTTAAACTCTATGAAACTTTATGATGAATCTGCTAAGTTGTTCTAGGATTCTTCCTAGCGCCTGCTTAGACAAAGTAAAACATCTACCCTCTTCACATGTATTAACATTCCACCCAAGAGCCTCACTCCACTCCAGACATTCCCTCTCGCCACGGATCCGTTGACCTCATGCTCTCACAATTTCCGATTAAAAATCATCATCATAAAAAGATCTAAAGTAGGACTCAGGAAACATCCTGCGCTCCCTTGTGAGGAGCCAAAGAGAGCGAGGAGTAAAAGGCCACGGCTGGCTGCCGCCTGGCGCTCTGTTTTATTTGCATTTCGAGCACATGGGAAAGGTGTTTGGATCCTTACGCACAGTCAGCGGGAGATTGCAGCTGCACTCGAAAAGCCTGGCTCTGAGCAGGCCGAAGGAGTTGAGTTTGTAGAAGAGAATCGCAGAGAGTTTCCTGTCCTTGTGGCCTGCTGGCCCATCTCCACCCACGGCTCACGGGACGAATCTAGAATCTTGCTGCCGGCTGCGCTGACAATTTTTCCTAAAATACTTAATTAACATCAGGAAAAAAACAAATAAACATGCACATATCCCTGTCCAAATCACTAATTCATTTATGGAGGGGGGTTTTCAGACTCAGTAATAATAAATAATTTACAGTTGTCTCTGTTCTTTGTGGGGCCTAAACAGAAATAGAATCACAAGTAAGGGGCTTTGCATGTTCTTGTCTGTTTGTTGTTTCTTCTCCCCCCCCCCCCCCCCCCACGGATTTGCTAGCCATTGAGTCTTCTGCTAGGAAAAGTGATATTTGTAGGACCTTTCACACCAGCCTCACTCAGCCCCAGCAAGGCCTGGGATAAATTAAGCCCTGAATGGGGAGGTGGGCAGGGAGGCCGCAGGGCCCAGGGATGATGGCGGGGGTAGAGCCTGCCACCGCGTGGACGGAGCCTGCAGCCCCGTGTCCAAAGCCTGCCTCCCGGACCCCTGGGAATTCACCAGCTGCCTGCACCTCTGGTGTTTGTGTCTCCGGGGGGGGGGAGCAAGGTCCCTTTCTCAGCCACCTTTGTGCCCTGCCCCTGGGGTGCTACCCCCCATCCTGTCCCAGTCACACACACCTCAGAGTGCGGCTTTCCCTCCCCAATCACCCTACCTCACCCGCGGAGTGAGGCTCCACCACCTCGTCTGACGCCCCTTCCTGCGGTTACCTGGCCCCTCATTCCACTCACGGCAGCACTTTCCTCTTCCAGCTTAGCCCTCCAGCTAAGTCCCATTCGAGTTTTCCCCTCTTCCGGGGTATCGCAAGGCCCTTGAGACACACTGTCCCAGGTGATCCTTCCCCACTGCCTGGTCTGTGCCGCTCCCCCAGTGGCCGGTAGGGACCCCAGGCCCGCCGTCTACACCAGGCTCCAGGGACCCTCGACCCAGCAGCTGGGCGTTATTACTCTCCCAGTCCTCACCGTTCCTTCCCTGGACCACTTCCTGCGCTATCCTTGTAGCTTCCTGCTCTTCCCCTTGTACCAAGCAGTGCAACTGCAAGTATCCTCCCCCTGCCTGCCAACGACCTCTCTTTTCTGGTCCTGCTATGCTCCTCTCCCCAGAAGGACTTCATCTGCAATCAGGCCCTTGCACACCCTAGGTGTCCTTCAGGTGCAGCCTATAGATTAATTGGCCTTTACCCCGTCAGACCTTGTGTGGGGAGTGTCCACCCCACACACCCCATTTAAATGTTTTAACAAACTGGTTAACTTTTATCAATCAAACACCACCCCAAAAAAAGCTTCAGTGTCAGAGATAAAAACATCAAGGACCGATAGAGTTAAAAATTATCTTCTAACCTACTACTAGAAACTCTGCTGCTCTGTTTCCAGATGAACTAGGTGGAGATGCCACGGACGGTGCTGGCTGTGAGGATATATTGTCGGCTCCCAGGAACTTGTACACATTTGGGAAACCGCAATTCGCATTAGCACCTAGAGGTCGCAGTGAAGACCAGGCCCCAGTGGTGCGGAGAGCTGCACAGACATGTAGTAAGAGACAGTGAAGCACTTAGGCCCAGGTCCTCAAAGATATTTAAGAACCTAACTCCTCAATCCTCTGGTCTCATTTTGGTTGTTGGGGTAAGTGTGTGGGGGCTGGGTGGTGGTGGTGGGGGGGGGGGCTGTGATACATAGGCAGTCAGACTCCGTGATCTGGTGGTCCCTTTTTGGCCTTAAACTCCATGACTCTAAATAGACAGGAGAAACAAATGACAAGAGGGGAAAATGGAGGTGAAGTGACACAGGTCAGTGGCAGAGCCAGGAAGAGAAGCCAGATCTCATGAGCCCCACTTCGGTGCTAACACCACTAGACAACACTGCCCCACTCACTCAGACTCCAGCCGTGCCTAGGAGCACATACCGTGAGATCCCCTATGGCTCTGAAGCAGGGATTGGGCCTAGCAAGGTCCCAGTGGAGTTCTACAGCTCTGCACCGTCCCAATGTGGGTTTCAACAGAGTATAAAATCTCATCTAAAAGGACACAGTGGTATCTTACTGTGCTGCATTTCCGGTCTTCCTGACCATTGCACTCATAGGCTGGGTTAACTTTCACGGCTTTGGTTCTTTGTCTGAAGACACGTTACCTCCGCTGGCAGAAACACTCAAGTGTATTCCATGGGTGATTGCAACGTGCGGCGCAAAGAGCCAGGAATGGTTCATGGATTTCCTCTGGGCTGTACTGTTAAATGCACCTGCTTGGCTTCGTGGCCACAGCTGGAAGAAATATACGTCCTCACCGCCCTCCCCAGCAGTGATATAGATCCATGACTCAGGCACAATTCTAAATCCAAAAGGCACCTGCTGTGACTTGAGACGCCGAGACCTCCTCAGACAGAGGGCCAGAACCAACGCTTCTACTAATGTTGGGATCCAGGCCGGATGTGGAGCTCTGACCCAGGGGCCGGGGTACTTTTCCTCGTAGCTCTTGTGCATCCTGTGTGGTTAATGGATTCAGGTCTTTCCCATGTTACATGTAGCTCTGGTGTGCACATTCACTGCAATGCACACTCCGAAGGAATCTCTGCAGCGAGATCAGACTGAATTCCCTTCTGGGGTTGCTGTTACTGCCCTGCACTTCTAGGAAAATAAATACACTCGGCTCCGGGCCGCTCTTCAGCAAGACACCAAGAAACACTCAGTCAGGGAGGTTTCTATTTAGCCATCCTGATTCGTGCCAACAAACTGTCCCCTGTGGTGGACTGCAGTGGCCCAGAAGCAAGAAAACACACAACAGATGTTATTTCAACAGCCGCTGGCGGGAAGCAGAGCTCCTGCTCAGAGTAATTCCCGAAATCTGGGCAGCTTGCGCGCTTCACAGTGATCACGCATTGAGCGGTTGGAACTATAGCTGCTGAACACCTGTTCTTCTGGTAGGGTCAGCCAGAGAGGGAGAGATTGGTCCAATCGCTGCTTGTTTTCCCCAGACAGGATCTCTCCCCACCCTGCCCCTAATTTATTGTCTTTTACTTTTCTTGCGAATGAGCATCAGTGAAAGGGAGGGACCAAGAGCAGCGGCTGGAGACAGCCAGATTTCCCCCACATCGGCCGGCCAGAGCCCCTCAGGCTAGGTGTGCGTCTGCACGACCTGTGGGAGATGTAGCACGGGCCCTGGGGACACAGGCTAGCCCTCCCGAGAGGGTTGGAGAGGACTGTACTCAGGCAGCAAGGCTGAGGTGCCACAACCACACCCACGTAGGGTGGCAGTTTGAGCAGAGCTAGCACGTGTCTGTCTAGCTGTGTTGGGAATCATGCCTCCCAGCTGCTGTGTAGGCGTCCCATAAATCAACAGCAATCCCCGCTGTTCCACCCCCAAGCATCTCCTGAGTTAACACTGCAACGGTCCAGTTCAAGGTTTTAACACCGGGATACAGGAGCTACCTGGAAACCAACCAACCCATTTTCATTTGGGAGAAGTCACATTTGAAGCTAGCTCCCAAGAGGTGAATTAAAGCCACATGCCGTCAATCGAGCCACTGTTCCATCCTTGTCCGATGGCCTTAAAGGTGAAACCATTAACCCGGCGTGGTCTGAACAGGCTGGAATGTGAATGGTCTTTTACAAGCCTGCACTTGGGTGAAGCTGCATCTACTGTGTTACGAAGGTGAAACCCACCCGAAAACCCAATGACATTATTGGAAAGATTGCAAAGCGATCACTCAGACCCTGCCTCCAGGACATGGGCCACGTGTAAGAATGAAGCCTGATCAACCATTGGTCATCAAAACTGTTTTGGCAATAAACTGGGTTTTTGACAAAATTAAATGTTTCCTAAAAAATGCCTGGAATTTTTTTTGTCAAAAAAATGAATGCCCAAAAATCAAAATATTTTACCCCAAACCCAGATCATTTCCATTAGGAAATGCTGCGTGGTGCCTGATGGGATTTGTAGTTCAATTATCTCATGTCCCTGCTATGCTGTATGGGCCAGTCTCTCCAGGCAGACTACATCTCCCATGATGCACTGTGGCCAGGGACTCTGCTGCTGCCTTCCTCTTCAAGAAGGGAGATCATGGTGCATCAAGGGAGATGTAGTCCAACCAGGCCTAGGCAGAAGAATGAGAGCATGAAGCACACAAACTATAACTCCCCAGAGGTAACACTTCCAACTTGAAATATTTTGGTTGTAGAGCAAATTTTTTTCAGGTTTTGGATTTAATCTTTTTGGTATTTGAATTTTAGCCCAAAAAATTGAAAATTTTAACAAAATTAATTTTTAATCAAAATTTTCATCAGAAATCCCTCCCCGACCATTTCTAGCATGAATATCCCTGAATAGAGTGTTATTTGTGGAGACTGACCCCAGAACCACTAGATCTAATATCAGGAGCCAGTACTGTTTGAATTAAAGGGTGAACATTGTTACAGGTGAGGCAAAACCAAATTCATAAAACAGTCTAGGACCTAGGTGTTCTAAGCATTAGCATGAGTTACTCATGTGCCAAGTTCAATGGTAAGCTAGGACTCTTCAGTCATATTACCTACACACTTTAGGAGTATCTAGTTTTATTCTCTTCACTGACATGGCAAGTTTTTCTACAGCTAGGTAAGTAAATTTCCTGTGAGCCCAGGATAGATATTATGTTAATAAAATGGAGGGAAGAAATAATGTACTAAGTGGAATTCCAAGTTGATTGATTAACTTTTCGATTGTAAGCTATTTGGAGTTGCTACATGTTTCGATTGTAAGCTAATTGTGAGTTGCTACATGTTTGTACAGAACGCAGCACAATGGGGTAGGATCTGGTTGAGGTCTCTAGATACTACCACAAAATAAAATTAGTTGAATTTGTATACAATTCTCAAACATATAAAAAATTAGTGATTGCTGATTAAATTTAAGTAGTCTTCAGAATTAAATCCAAATGTCCAGTCTCATACAACAGAATAGTCAAAAAAGCAAACAGAACGTTGGAAATCATTAAGAAAGGGATAGATAATAAGACAGAAAATATCATATTGCCTCTATATAAATTCATGGTATGCCCACACCTTGAATACTGTGTGAAGATGTGGTTGCCCCATCCCAAAAAAAGATATATTGGAATTGAAAAAGGCTCAGAAAAGGGCAACTAAAAATGATTAGTGGTATGGAACAGCTACCCTATGAGGAGAGATTAATAAGACTGGGACTTTTCAGCTTGGAAAAGAGACGACTAAAGGGGGATATGATAGAGGTCTATAAAATCATGACTGGTGTGGAGAAAGTAAATAAGGAAGTGTTATTTACTCCTTCTCGTAACACAAGAACTAGGGGACACCAAATAAAATGTATAAGCAGCAGGTTTAAAACAAACAAAAGGAAGTATTTTTTCACACAATGCATAGTCAATCTGTGGAACTCCTTGCCAGAGGATGTTGTGAAGGCCAAGACTATACCAGCGTTCAAAAAGAACTAGATAAGTTCATGGAGGATAGATCCATCAATGGCTGTGAGAAAGATCATTATCCCAATTTCGCACATGAGGAACTGAGGCCCAGAGTGGGTAAGAGACTTACCAAGGTCATGCAGGCAGTTTGTGGCAGAGTCAGTAATAAGCCCAACTCTTCCTAGTCTTAGTCTCTGTATGAATCACAAGCCCCTCCACCTCTCTTTGTGCGGACAGGAAATGGGATATGAAACAGGAACACTGGCTGTGAAATAAACCACCGAGCTCGTCTGCTGTGGTTGTTTCTGTTCTGTGCTGTGTCACCTCCAATGACACCTGCTGAAGAGGAGCTCAGGGATGGAACAGGCTGGTTGCAACCTGAGAAAGCCAGTAATGCTACTGGGTATTTATTACTATTATGTATTTGTGTTGTGGCCGCACCTAGGAGTCCAGTCAAAGGCCAAGACCCAATGGTGCTAGGAGCTATATAAACACCGGGCGGGGGGAGGGGAAGGGCTGTCCTCTTTTATCTGGCAGAAAGAGAACGCAAGGCAAAGAACTTATGTGCTGCACCGAGTCTGACAGCGGGTCAAAACCAGGAGGCTGGAAGTGAAAATAAAGGCCTGCGATGGTCTCTGGGTGTGACTATATGAGGCAAATGAGACTCTGCTGCAGATGCACCATCGCTACCAGTGGGCTCGGGTGTTTTTACCATCACGCCATGGAAACCTGTCCACATTTGCACATACGCCATTGGAAACCACCCCACAGCTGCACCAGGGCTAAACCAGGGGAGGCTAAGTTTACAGGCATAGTGGAGATTGCTCGGCAGCGAAGGTGGAGAGGATCGCCACCTAGAAGACAAGATGGGTGGAGAGAGCAGTTTGTGGATTCGCTCTCTCAGGTGGCTTTGCAGCCAGCCATGGTAACAACCTTTTTAATCCAGGTGACAAAGACACAATGAGATCCAATGGCTGGAAGCTGAAACTAGACAAATTCAGACTAGGAATCAAGTGCTCATTTCAAACAGAGAGTGTAATTAACCATTGGAACAAATTACCTGGGAAGGTGGGGGACTCCCCATTACTTGTAGTCTATAAATCGAGATGGGCCGTCTTTCTAACGGTGCTGCCCTGGCTCAAAGAGAAGCTACGGGGTCTGATGGAGCCACTATATAATAATGTTCTGAATACTGGGGAGCTGCGATGCACTAATCTAAGGATACTGAGATGTAGCAATTTTATGAATCGTGCGTGTGACCTGGTGACCAGTTAGGAGAAGAAGGGGGGTCACTTAGCAGCAGCTGTCCAGAGGGTCAGGCTGACCCAGAGAGAGAGAATCCGTGGAGGGAGTCTAAGGAAGTCGGGCTTTCCCAAGTCCAGGCCATGGTCAGCCGTAGGGAAGAGCTCGAGATGGGAACAGTCTGTTTGCTTGTTTTAAGATCCAGCTTCTTTTAAATAAATAATACTTTGCTTTTAGGAAGCCAGGTTGCTCCCTCAAAGAACAGCCTAAGTTGAACCTGCTGACGCAATCACGTTTGATCGCAGGGGACTGCAGGCCAGGGCCAATCAGAGAATGAATGTAGGTTTCCCTCCCGCTGTCAGGCCAAGAAGGAGCATTTGCACCCTCTCAGGGGTTAGGACTGTGCCATACAAAAGCTGCTTCCTAGACAGAGACAAGCGCTTCAGCAGGTATGAGTCAAAGCAGCTCCATTACTCCGAAAGCGACACCGATTTCCACCAGCTGAAGTCCTGGCCCGTCTAGTCTGGTTTTCCCTTGGGGGATGGGTGAAGTTTCAGAATGCTGCAGCTTTGCTCAGTAAAACTGTTCAGCGAAATCTTTGTGCAGAAGCTCGGTGCACGTTTGTGCCCAGGGTGCACTGAAGAGTTCCACATGGGTCCTCCACCGAGGGCTGTTTGCAAGAACAACTTCTTGGGAAGCGTCACGCTGGGAACCCGTTCGTTCCGCCTCTCTTCCACAACGTGCAGAACGGCAGCAGCACCGCCAGCTCCTGAAGTCACCGCCCCGCCGGGAACGGCTGAAGGTCGTGGCTACAGACAAATATTTGATCAATCGACGCAGTCACCTTGAGCGCTAACCCCCCTGCTCGTTTGGCCTGGCCCCTCTCGTGTGTGCAGGCGGGTAGGGGCTGCAGCAGGTCACCCACGCTGTACTTGGTTACCTCCCCCCTCATGCCCAGCCTGAGTGCACTGACTGTCTTCCTAATGCTCTGATGATCCCTCATGGGGCTTTTAATGCTCAGTGAGTGGGAATCGGGTCCATAAATTAGCTGGAAAGACGTAAATTACATTGAGTGCAGCTATTATTATCCTCTGCAGAAGATCTGTGCTCCTCCCGGGACACCTCTGGGCACCCTCATTCCAAACCCCGCACAACCCCTGCGAGCTGTCAAACGCTCCTTTCCCCCTACTTTTTAAGGATACCGAGGGCCAAATTCATCCTTCTACCAGCCCTGGGACTGGGGCAGGAACTGATGGGAGGTGGTTTGTGCCAGTCCAGTTCCACAGTTGTGGAAAGTGGATGGAGCTAGGCCAATTCACACCAGTTACAGACCAGCCCCCACGGGTCCTTTCTCTCGCTCTGTGAATCATCACAGTCTCTCTGGTCTACTTGATGAACCAACGATGTTATAACAAAGCAGTGATCAGGAGCTGTCGCTGGCCTGAACTTGGAAGCCATCCAATTCTTCACAGCCACAGCAAGGATGGAAATTAGATCCTTCTGATCTAAGAAGAGAGGCTTCTGTTACTTGAGCTAAGGAAGAGTTCCCCTCAACTGCGTTGCAGTATAGGAGCTTTGACACACACTTGATCTGTTCCCATACTCTCCAATATAGGGAAGCAGTACTTATACACCTGGGCTGTCAGAGTTGTTCTGGTGAGAGAGCCACTTTTAACTACGGTGTATGGACCAGGATATTAATGTAATACCCTACTGACCTCAACCCTCAGTGCGATGCGTATCAATATCAATGGGAGATTTCCCCAAAGATCCACACAGAACACGGCCTTTAGTCAGGGCTGGATTAAGACCTATAGAGGCCCTAAGCACTGAAAAGGTTATGGTGCCCCCCCCCCCATGTAATTCAAAATAAAAACAGTACTATACCATCCAATAAAATTGTATTTTTCGAAAGGACACAAAACTTGCATGTACGCTGAAATTAAAATAGCTTCTTTCTAGATTTTCTGATTGCAAAATGCTGGATAAGTTCATCGAAGCTGACTCGACGAAGCATGTTCACTTCCATGCACAACAGGGAAGGTGAATCAAGTCTATCCTGACACATTGTTGTTCTCTGATGGTTTTTTATTCTTTATAGCTGGGGGGGGGGGAAAAAGAGCATTTTGTGCAGCAGTTAGTAATCATCAATGTTAGAAAAATACATAGTGCGATCTCTATATTTGGATCTACACATTGTATTCTGAACAGAGCCCAAGTACTGTCCCTGCCTGGGGTTCTCTAGGCACAATCTTAGGGAACAGACGCTCTGTCTGGCACCCCATCCTGAGAGCTTAGACCACACTGTCCCCTGCACAGCCCCAGGAATCAGTGCTGACCCCTCAGACTCTACTGTTGCTTTAACACCCCCCCCCCCCCTCCCAGAACTCCATCCAAGCTGTGAACTTTCTGGTTTCCCTCTTCACAGGGACACATGGAAGATGTAACCGCCCAAATGCACAGACCACTTGCACAGCATTCTAACACGTTATTGCTCTTGACTTAGTGCCAGGAGAAATCCACAGACAGCACAGGTCATATCAAAAACAACCAACCTCCTAGTAGCTACGCCTCTAGCTCACCCTTCCCTCAGAAGCACACTGCGCTGCATCCGTTCCAAACTGGTGAGAGCCGAAAGGTTTTCTTTGCAACCACAAGGGCAAGAAACTGCTGCCGACTCAGAATGGACCGCGCAGGCCACAGAAATACGTCTAGTGAGCTGGAACCACCCCCTGGGCAGGATAATTGACACACCATGTATACACCCTAGCCAGTTCATGACAGGATGGATTACTGGGATACAGTCAAAGTCACCTTTTTTATGGGGTTATTTGGGGCATTTTCCTAAAGTAGCTGATAGCCCTTTAAAGGTGACCTGCAAAATATTTGTTTAATTGGACTTTGTTTGGACCCGTTGTTTGGCGGAGGGTGGGACCTGTTCAGAGATACTTTATGCATCATAAAGAAATAAAAATGGGCCTACGCCCTATGTTATTTGCAAGTTATTTAATAGCACCAATGTGCTTATCTAGTGCTTTTCCTCAGGAACTCTCAAGGGGTGTTACAAAGGAGGTCAGTCTCATACGCCTTGTTCTACCCCTGGGGAAACTGAGGCCCAGAGCAGGGAAGTGACTCACGCAAGGTTACCCAGCAGCAGAGTTGGGACTAGGTCTCTGGCCATTATCCGCGAGGCCACACTGCCTCCCCTCAGAGGAACGTGGTGAGACTGACTGCGGTACTAGACAGGGTCACTGGAACTTGTGCTTGAATCTTCCTGGGGCTCTCGCGGGTCAGGCCAAGTGTTTCTTTGAGGTGCAGTGGGAAAGCCCAGCTTGTGAGCATTACTGACACACTGCCAGGAGGGCCAACGAGGATGTAGGATAAGGATGTGGGATGCCTGCCCCACCCCTGCTCCTGAGCTTTGGCTTGAAGTGGCAATCGACAAAAGCTGCAATTAATCACTGGCAAGGAAGGTGAGAGAGACAATTAGTTTCATTAACTATTTCCTCTCCCTGCACAAAACACTGCAGGCTCTTCTAGTTTCATCCTGCAGGGCTTTTCCGCAGCTGCTGTGACTCACTGTCCCTGGGGGGACAGAGGGGGATCCCCATGGTTTGCATGGGAACCTCGAGTTTGCTTTGCTTTCAGGCCTGGCTACCCCAGGGCAGTTGGACAGGGCTTGAAGCACAGTTGATTTTCAGCCCTGTATGAGGTTTCGGTGGCACGGGAACCCACCCGTAACCATTATGCTAAAAATACAGCCAGTGACTTTCAGGAATGAAAAAGCCAGTTAACAACAGCATTCATTTGCCAGTCCCATTGGCTTCATGCCCACGTGTGACTGCCTGGGCGTTATTTCTCACCCCGAAGAGACACCTTACATCGCTGATTTTCACCCTTAACTCATGGCTTGTAACCTGTCACGAAGGGGACATTTTAAAAATAGCCATCGTACTAATTTCCTTCTCTTCGGCATTCCTGATTTCTCCTGTTCCTTTCTCCCTGTGAACTACGGCATTGCCTGGCTGGGTGTGTAGGATAAATATCCTGCCAAAAATCCTCTTCAGATTCCAAGGGATGCTCCGTGCTAATGTTGACAGGCACAAAAAACTGACCTACCTCCTTCTGCTTCTCCGCGGAGTCCACATCAGTCACTCTGGTCTGGCTTTCCAAATCAAATATCAAATCAAATACCAGGCTTCAGGACTCCAGGCTGGGCCCTGTATCTTTTTACTGGCAGACGCGTAAGCACTGCCTGGGTAGAGCGGTGGTCCAGCTAACACGCAGGCCATCTTGTCCCTGGCATCCTCAGGTGAGTATCCAGGGCTTTGGGAAGCGGGAGAAGGTTCGACTTCGCCGGCACTGGAGTGTTGACTCAATACTCTGCTCATAAGCAGCCAAATTCTGCCCTCTCTTGTGCCGGTGCAGAGCCATTCAAATCAATGGGGCTCTAGGGGGGGGTGTGAGCACAACCCACGGCCCCAGGTGCCCCCTCAACCCTGCCTGGGTGCCACATCTGACGTGAAGATGAGGACCGGCCGTTTACGCGCAGCACTAGACTTTTCAGCAAAAGTGTCGGTTTTGGGGAGCCCTGTCCACCTGCCTGCTTAAAAACATGACTGCGAATGAGCTGGGCCCTGGGACCTTAGCCCCACTGAAATGAGCCGACCGACGCCCATTTAAACTGGCTGAGGATCTGGAGTCTCGAGTGAGCAGTTGCGCTTCTTAGCCTGAAGCTGCCCGGAGCTGTGAACTCCGTGGCCACAAACTCATCGTTTGTGGCCCTCCGCGTGATGCGTCCTCCATGGCAGGCATGCAAAAGCCAGACGCACGGGGCTCCTTGCCGGACCCCCCAGCTGTGCATGTTGTAGCTGAGCCGGTTTGACTCTGTTTCGCTATTAGCTGTGAACCCACAGCTGTGTGCACCCTTCCTTCCTGTGTTCTCGATGGACTCCTCCTTTCCTCTCCTGCTAGGCGGAGGGGCCTGGCACCTGGCACTGTTGCACTGGTTTCGGGATGCGTGGCAACTCTCCACTGCAGTGAGTGAGACTTACACAGGGGCTTTCCACGAGAGCAGAGCCCCGTGGGAGTCCCAGTCCCAAGGGCTCCAGTTTGCCATGTGCCCATTGACTATGGGGTGAATTTTTGTGGCAGGGGTGAGTCTACACTCACTGTAATACTGTATGAAGATTGTACGTGACCTGCTTATAGTGATGCTGGCTGAATAAATATGTCGGGTTAGTAGTTTAACAGCAGGGTGTAAGGAAAAAGAAAAGCTCGAGTGAAGACACCCCTCTGCAGACCCTTATGGGCCGTTAAGAGACAAGGCCTGCGCTATTAGATGTGAGGATTCTCCCCCGGACTCCAACCAAGTTGCAGAACTGGATTTTGACAAGCAGGGCCTGGGAATGGACAAGAACAAAGGATCTTTGGCTGGCTAAAGAGAGACTCTCTCTTCCAGGGGAGGTTGTTCTGAGGGAGCTGTTCAGACTGACACAGGCACCTCTGAGGTGACTGAAAAAACGAGGTGGGGGGGCTGCCAGAGGGAATGGCAAGTCTGTAAGGAGGCTCGACATGCGTGTAGAGCGTTTGTTGTTTTAAAATCCATTTGTTCTAAATACTTTGCTCCTACTGGGCTAGTCCCTATATTCACCATGCGCCACACACTCCAAAAGGGAAGAACCGCAGGTGCAGAAACCAGCCAGACCTGTCAATACACAGGATGCTGTATCCAAAGCCTGGTCCAGGAGTGGAATAATCGTGGGATTCCATCCCGGGAAAGGGAAGGGCATGAGGCCTGAGACCCCTCAGAGAGACCAAGGTTGAAACACTTATTAATGATGCTCCTTTTTAACCCTCTCTGCTATTTAAGAGGCCTCGTGTGCATTGGTTAACTGGAGGGGTGTCATTAAACCAACTGCAACCAATGAAACCAGTGCAAGTTTGCATGGAAGCACCACTATGTTATTTGAAATGTGCCTTATATTGATTAAGCTTAAGTCAATCCCTTTCTAACTGAAGCTAAACTGAAATAAATCAGTTTAACTTAACTTGATGCCTGCCTGAATCCTAGCCCTTTTTACACCCGGAACAAGAGTTTTACACCAGTTTAATTAAGTCTGTTTAACAACTGAGTTCAGTTAAACTGGTGCAAATTGAAAAGTTAGAAAAAAATTCATTGTGGGTGGAACAAAATGTTTTGTTTGATTTTGATCATTTGTAAACATTTTGGGTTTTTTTTAATGAAATTAAAGGAAAATGTGAAGTGAAAATTCATTTCAAACTGAAAACTTGAAACATTTCAGTTTTCTATGCATTTTTATTTTATTTTTTTAGGGGCGGGGGTGGTGGGTCTCTCTTTTTTTCCACCAAAACGATTTGGCAGAACTGACACAAATTCACACAACATTTCAGTGTCACTGAAAAAAGTTCTCTGATCGGGAAC
This sequence comes from Sternotherus odoratus, assembly GCA_032164245.1. NCBI lineage: Eukaryota > Metazoa > Chordata > Testudines > Kinosternidae > Sternotherus > Sternotherus odoratus. The sequence goes on from JAVMKO010000003.1 coordinate 164,970,683, forward strand.
CCAGTGCACAGAGAGAGAATAAAATAATGTATAATCCGAAACTGCTGGCTAACCACAGAAAGAATCCTTCAGGGACATCAGCCCTAACCTGGCACCGGCTCTTAAAAATGTATAATCCCCAGACTCAGAGGGTATGTCTGAGGGCCTGCAGTGGAAAAAGGAAACTTAGCCAGAAAAATATTTCACCAAACACACACCAGACAGAAGGTGCATCGCTATAGGATGCCACATAAAAGATACATTTCCTGCTATTTCGCCAGTTGCTCAGCCTGGTTCTCATTATCCATAAAACTGACACGTGGCTTCACTTCCTGTTTTCAAGTAGGTTACATTTATGATGCGTTTGTCAAGTCCCCAGCCCAGCTTCCTGCTTTCGTTTCTCTTCTCCTGCAGCCTTGACCTCCTTGACAGCTCCCCTCTCTGCCACTCTTCCTAGCTCTCCCTCAGACGTGCTGTGTGTTCTAACAACTCCCAGTATTCACCGTTCTATGGCCGTGGCACTGTTATATGGATGGGAGTGGAAATATGGGCAACTGAGGGATGATGGGATGGCACAGATATTTTAACAGCAGCTTCGTACATCCTAAGGAAGCCCCGCTTTCTATGAAAGCTGTTTTAACCCTTTACCACATCACATTACTTTTATGCCTAATATTTCCTTTGTATAGAATACTGTCCTCGGTCACATTGTTTTTGGCTCCTAAAATCCCACTTTTAAGCTGGGAAATAAAGGGCTAGATGTGGGCGAGGGGCTGGAGAATGGGTGTGCAGAGGGTGACCAGATAGCAATGGTGAAAGAAACAGGACAGGGGTGGGGTGTATGAGGCGCCTATATAAGAAAAAGTCCCCAAAAAGGGGACTGTCCCTTTAAAAACGGGACATCTGGTCACCCTCTGTGTGTCTATATCAGCATCAGTGAAAGCATAAATTCAGTGAGCGCCTGAGCATTTAAAGCAGAAATGATTCTTTTTCAAAAACATGAAAATGTACCAGCGAGTTTGAACCCCGTGAGCTGCTGGTTTTGTCCAGAATCCAGGCTGGGCAGCAGATGTTCGGTTTCATAGCGTTGTCCGAGCCGTGACATTGGAAAGCCTCGTAATTAACAATGTTGGGTTCGGGATGCACCACGAGCCCAGACCTTCGCTGTCAGTCACAAGGACTCTCTGTTACTCCCAATGACAAATCAGATGTTACACGCTGATGAGATTGACCCTGGAACTTTATGAAGCTCTGGCTTCCTTCCAGTGCCATGACCTAGGGTGACGGCACTCCCATTCCCATCCAGAAACAATCAATCTGAGAGACATTGACTAAGCACTTCAGTGGGACTGATTCTCCACTCGGTTACACCAGTTCAATGCCAGCGTGACTCTGCTGAAGTCAACAAGCCGGCCTTAGCTGATGCCAACTGGCTCAGCTCCACCCCAACTCACAGCAGCTGAGGATCTAGCCCATAGGCGCTATAGCAGCAGGAGGAGCAGAGTGGAGAATCAGGCTCTCTAGATCTCGCTGTCATATGTCTACTTGCTATGAATATCTCAGGGGGAGGGGTTTCCCCCACAGGAAAACGCTGCCAACACACACTATAGAATCACTCTCTTCGACTTCTCTTTGAGGCCCCCTGTTGAAATTCTCCCTCCTTTGTCAGCCTTGCAGTTCCACCAAACTGTCCCCCTGCTCCACCCGTTTTCAGCTTTCTACAGAGCTCCTTTGGCATCGAGTCTAGCAAGCAAACCCCGAGACACCATGAGTTTGGTTCCGCCGGCAATCGCTGGAGTAGCGTTCCCACCTTTCACACGGTCATGCTGTCAGCTCAGCATGGAGGGCCAGATTTTCAAGAGAACTCAGCACAATGGATCATAAATGTCACAACAGGACCTACTGGGTGCTCAGCAGTTTTTTAACTCCAGCCCTGATTTAGCTATCGGATGCCCTGGCTGTGATTGTGGGTGCCGAGCCTTTGGAAATCTGGCCGGTGGGGCCACTGCATTGTGCCACAAATGCCTTTGCCTCGTGCCAGCTCTTTGGCAGGCCGGAGACCCATTTTCAAAAGTGACTGAGGCATCCAAGTTTTATTGAAAGACAGACAATGAGCCTCTTTAAGGTGCCACAGGACTTTGTTAACTCTACAATGAGCCTTGAGTACTTTAGCGAGCTGGAAGTGTTGACTTCAATGGAGCTAGGTCAGTTTGTCCCGGGTAAGGGTCCAGTCATGTTTCTTTACTGCAGCCCGGAAAATTCTCTCTCTCAAATGCTTATATAGCCCCACCACACCCATCAAATCAGAGCACCACACAGTCTTCACTGTATTTATCTTCACAACATCCCTACGAGGAAGGGAAAAGCAGTTATCCCCATTGTACAGATGCAGAACTGAGGCACACAGAGGCTAAGTGCTTGCTCAAGGTCACACAAGTAGCCCGTGACAGAGGAGGGGAAAGAACCTAGATCTCCCAAGTCTCAGACTAGCCCTTGGCCCCTCCTCAACATCCTTCCTCCCCTACTGAAAGTTTGAAATAGGGTTGGGGTGGCCTTGTCTGCCGTTGCGGAGGGGCTGAGATAAGGTCCCCCATAGAGCTGGTTCTTTATGCAGGGCCTATTCCTTTCTAGTGTAGGATTCCCAGCTGCTCAACTATTGTTAAGCAATTCTACATGGGAAACCATCAGTGGAGAGAGAGGGCCAATTGTTAAGAGCAGACAGGTTTGGGTAGAAGCCATTCTACGGTGGCTTTCAAGGACCAAAAGGGAGAAGGAACTTGCAAACATTCCACATGGGTGGCGCCGTAGCGGTACTGGGGAGCTGTTAACCTACAGTGATAATTTCTACCAGTTTTTCCTTTCAGTGCCAAGTCATAACTCACACCCACAGGTACTATTATTGGAAGTAATTGTTTTACTGGCAGCAGCTCTGTGTTCATGGTTCCAAAAGTAAAATCTAAATCAGCCAGAGCCTCACCCGGTGTAAATTGGGGAAACGCCATTAACTTTAGCTGAGATCTGCCCTGGCCGAGAACGTGGCCCCAATAAGGTTTCTTTTAAAATCAGATGCCATGGTCCTTTAGGCAGCAAAAGATGGTTCTTCATCTCCACTCCTTCCTCTCACACATCCCTCATTTCAAGGAATGGCACTTATTTTAGTCTATATTCCATACATATGTGGTGTCTTTTATTGTTTAAAATGGTTAACCTCAGACAAAGAATCATGAATTTGAAGACAGAGGAAGAGCTGTTGACACCAAAGAAAGGAAATCACAGCTCTTCATGGTTCCTTGTTTTGGTTTTGGGGCACATTTCATCCCATTTGGCTCTTGGTGTGGAGTCGTGATGCCTCCCTGATAGCACCAATTGACCAGTCTCTTTTTGAATTCTGCCACACAATGTTCCAGAAAGTTCCTTGCGAACTAGTGTTGATCAACATTTTCAGTGGCAATGGGGGGACGGGGTTCTGACAGAAAATGGCTTTTTGGCTAAATTGAAATGTTTGAGGGGGAAAATTCCATTGTTAAAAAAATGCTTGTATTTCAGTTTTTCAATGAAAATCTGGAAAAAATTGGGGAAAAAAAATCCTCAAACTTTTCATGGTGAAAAATATGTAATTTCCTATTAAGTGTATTATAATTATATTATAATTTCCTATTAAGACCAGTGGAACTGTTGTGTTCAGTTTTATCATTATTTATTTGTATTGCGATAGCACATAGGATTGTACACAGGGACAGGGTCGTCCATTGTGTCAGGCGCTGTACAAACTCAGAACAAAAAGACAGCGTAGTCGCTCTTAGCTGCCTACCCACTCAGGGAGAATCTGATTCACCACTGTGTGCTCCAGTCTTATACCTGCAGTGAAGATACACACCTGGACTATAACTGAGGTACCATGGTGAATAGAACAGGCCACAAGAAAATTGAAAATTCAAAACTGCTGTTGAAAATTTGTCACCAAAAATTTCCAAACATTTTCAACATTCAGAGAGGACAGATCTAGGGAGCAGGAGCAGCCCATGGCGTCGCGGTCTCCTTCCAGCTTATCGTAAACCTAGTCACCGCTGAGCCTTCTTCCCACCTTAGAAACGTTTGCCATGCATCTGAAAAGCATGTTGTGTCCCCTCCTATTTCATTTAGTTTGATCCCACAATTTAACAGGCCATTGTTCCATGTTTTTGTCTTTTCCAGAAGTGGAGAGAGATCTGCTTGCTGCTCTCGCTCTTAATGTGTGTTGAAGATTAATAGACTATAAGCGGGTTACTGGCCTTCAAGCAAAACACACAGATGCTGCAGGCATGCAGCGAGAAGGGATGTTTTTAACATGGATGTTGCAATAAACATTGTCTAGGGGAGGTTAGAATCCAGCCCCTGAGGAGAAAAAGAAGTCAGTCAATTACAGGCTGGGTGTAATAATTCCCTAGCTGGTAACCATCTGAGCGAGATTGTGTCCTATGGACTACATAGCAGGTCTTCAAGGTAGCCAGGTAGTGTGAACTAGCAGATTCTTGCAGAAGGGGGCGGTGTGGGTGTGAGAGAGAGAGAGATGTATTTTACACAAGTTTCACTGACATTTGCATTAAAAGTACAGTCCTTTCTGAAATTATAATTTTGGCATCACTTTCCAGCCAGCAAACTTCTCTTCCCCCTCCCACATTCACCAACCTGTTCTGATTGCCAAGAAGTTTGGAAGCTCTCTTATCAGTGTGGCAGGGTACTGACCTCACAGCCAAGAGACCGACTCCCAGCTGGCCTGGTGGGCGTCCTTGGGTGAGTCACATGCCTGCCTTGTGCTTCTCTCTCCCCAGCTGTGATACAGGGAGGATGCTGCTTATCACCTTTTGTAAAGGGCTTTGAGGTCTGAGTTGTCCAGGGAAAGGATCAAACCTCTGACAGCCACTAGTGCAGAAGTAGAACCAGGCTCAAGCTAAGGAACCCAGGAACCAACTGAGAACACAGGCATGATGGCCCAGTGCATATACTGTGGAAAACACACGAAAGGCGGAAGGGAAAATGCCCAGCCGATGGACAGTGGTGCAAGAGGCCCGGGAAACGGAACTAAATGTCCCAATGCTGCAGCTGCCCCAAGAAGAAAGGAGCAGTACACAGAGTGACTGAGGGCATGGAGACTTCCAGTGAAGAATATCCACAGTGGGCTTCTAGCGCTCCAAAGACTCTCAATATGGATGCCCTTCAACTGTGGTATTTGCAATTATACTGTTAGACCAATGATGCCAGCTGGACTGCGGTGCCCGCTGCAATGTACATGCCAGCTACACTGATAAGCAGCAACAACAGACTGGCAAAGTGTGACCGAGTGCTGGGGATGTACAACAAAACCATTCTGAGATCACTGGGCAAATAGAGGCTGTTGGTAAGAAACCCACGAAGCAGGAGAAGTTGGAGTACGGAGCAGTGACGGCCATGAGAAGCAGCCACCGCTGGGGAGCAGGGAAGTACAAGCCATGGATTTGCTCACAGTACAACCCCAGAAGATCCTCATTATGACTGAGGAAGGAGAAAAGTCACCAGGGGCCCAGATCAGCATTCTAACAGGACATATTTCAAAACGACGGAGAGCTGGCGGGCACCCGGAACTTAGAAATAGACCCCCACGTCTAGCGCTATGAGACTCCTGCATCTCAGACTTCTGTTAGCCTGGGGGAGCTGCTGACGAAGGAACCGACAGGGCTGCGAAGAGGTGGCATCATTACCCCCATTGAATCTAGCACAGTGTGACTCAGCAGCTGAGTAGGTAAACTGAGGGTCCGCATTGATCCAAACCCCCTGAATGGAGCACTGAACAGAAGTCCCTCCCCCTTGCCGACAAGCGAGGACCTGCCCGTGTTCGGTGTTTGTGATCTCAAGCCATCCAGCCCTCTGACAGCCTCTTCTGGGTATAGATACCTAAAGGGCATCAGCCCGGACCCACAGGTGTTCCAGTGTAAACTGAGGCAGGCACCAGAGGGATTTCAAGGCTCCAGGGCCTGAGCTCCAGTCCGAGCCGTAATGTCGGCACAAGTATTGTTAGCGGCACACTGCGAGCCCTACAAGCCCACGTCTGTCGACTGGGCTCGGTGGTTTGCTGCCAGAGGCTGTGTAGACACAGGGAAAAAGAGATGGACTCCATACCCTGGCGGTAGGGCAGACAGCTGCTAAGTGGGAGGCCTTACCCACGGCCTAATGGCTCTTCTGAGGCGGATGGGGCGCTGCAGTCTATGGGTTCCACCCTTGACCCCAGAAGCCTTCTGGCCCAAAGTCTGGTCAAAGCTGGGGTGTGTTTGTGGCAAAAAAGTCAGTTTAAATGAATCGGCATGTGCGGACTAAAAAACGTTTCCTCCAAGAGCTCCTGACCGGCTTTCTCCCCAGCGCTCTCCCGGGCTCCGTAGGTTCACCTTAGATAACTTACTCTGTCGCCCTGCAAGGAGCTGGACGGCCGCTGCCCTCCGCCAGCCCAGCCACCTCCTGTGTTTATTCAGCTCCCCCCCAGCAAAATGGAAAACCTGATGGGCGACATGTTCATCACGCTCAGCCCTGCCCCCCTTCCACTGGGGGAGAACGTCACCACAAAGAGGGCCTGTGTGGGAGCCCCCGCTCACCCTGTTCTGAGAGGAGCCATAAAGCTCCTTTAAGCAGCTCCGCACAAAGAATAGTCTGTTACCTCACAGGCTGGTGGGCTCGCCATCTCTCTCTCCACCAGGCACTGACGTGAGTCATCTCACAGCCTCACAATGCTGCCACAACTCACAAGAGGGCCAGGGCTGGCGGGAGAGGGAGAGATTAGGAAATGCGTGTCCGTTTGGGAACGAACGAGCATCTGTAAGGAGAAGAAAGCTGCTATCCGGAGGTAGCACAATATAACTTTACAAAGCGGTCTCTCCACTAATACCGTCCGCTTGGCTCTGGTACAGACGCCTTCTGCCGCCTCTTGGAAGTCAAATCAAAATGTTTTTCCCGGGGAAACTGGCTTCTTTGACAAAATGGGAAGTTGTGCACAAAATGTCCAGTTTTGTCAACATTGTATGCGGCAGGGGGTTAAGCCAGAACTTTTCTTCTTTTCCCGTGTAAAATCCCAAAATGTTTCCAAGAAAAATGTTAGCAAAACTCACAAAGGAGTCCATTTCAGCCACGTTTTTTCACAGAAACAAATAAAACCATTTCCCCGCCAGTTTCAACTCTGAGCCCTGCAATGTTTGGTGCTGGTCAGGCACGAGGGTGATTGCAGGAGAATCTTGGCTTTCATTTAATTATTTTTTTTAAAAGTTTCTAGCCCGTCGGGTTGTGAAGAAAACCTTGAATACGTGATTCCGACAGGCTCAAAAAGCAGAGGGCAAATAAGAACCCCAATTCAATTCGTTTTTAAAATCTCATGATTTTTAGCCAATCTTATGATTTTTAAGGAGGACCTGACCAACGTTCCCTCTAATTTTTGACATGGTGTGTGCGCAAAAAAAAAAATTCTGTGCAAATTTGTGTGCTTCTGTGCACATTTTTGTGCGGGCAGTGTTTTGCCGTGTGCGCGGGGTTTAGCATCTGTGTGCGTGTGCACACGCACAGTTTAGAGGGAACAGTGGACCTGACTCATGCTGTTCTGAGCACTTTAATGTTGGCAACACTCAGACTTTGTCTACACTACAGTGGCACAGCTATGGTCCTGGATCTATGTCCCCGTAACATGGTAGAACAGACACTCCTTACATCAGTGGAAGGTGTTTTCCCGTCCAGGTAGATAATCCACCCCTCCAGGGATTCTTCTGGCCACTGAATGGCATCTACAGGGGATGTTAGGTGGACCTAAGTCTGAGGCGCAGGGTGTGAGCCGTGTAGCTAGGTGGATCTAGTTTTAGGGGGAAAGCAAGCCCAGGACAAGTTAAGATTTTCAAAGGACATAAGGACATATTCAAGAATAGCAGCCGTGTTAGTCTGTATCCATAAAGAAAGTGAGGAATACATGTAGCACCTTAGATAAATAAACTAGTTAGTCTCTAAGGTGCTACAAGTATTCCTCACTTTCCATAAGGACATAGGCAGCCTCTCCGGGGCTGGAGCACCCACCCACAAACAAAAAAACAAACAAACAAACAAATGGCTGTTTGGTGGCTGGGGGAGGGTGGAGAACAGCAAGTGGCAGGAGGACAGGGCCTTGGGTGAGGGGTTGGAGCAGGGTGGGGAGGGCGGAGATCAGCAAGGGGTAGGAGGGTAGGGCCTTGCAGGAGGGGGGCAGAGTGAGGGCAGGACCTTGGGGTGGAGCACCCCCCAGGGAAAAGTAAAATAAGGGTGTTAGCCACTGAACTCTCATTGAATTTCGACTCTTCAACACTGTTCAAAATCCCACCCTAAATCTATCACTTTCCATGTCTAGCTGCAACCCTACAATAACAAATCAACGTGGCTGAGCGGTGGAGAGGCTAGAGACGCACAGCGCTATTTCAAACTTACAAGAGCTTTTTAAAAAGCAGTGGGGACAGACGGAGGGTGAAATGATTAAACCTGATGAAATCAGTTTGCACCAGCGGGCGGATATCCAAAGTCCACTGGAATCAACAGCAAACCTCCCAGTGACTTCAGCCATCCTTTGGGAAAGCATCCTGGGAAAGCAGGCAGCAGCCAGGGTGGGATTGGAAGGGGAAGATAAAATGCAGACAAGCAAAAGCGATCAGAGAAAGTCCGCCGGAGCTAATGAAGGACAGGAGCCGTTACCAGGGGACCCGGGCAGTATTCATAAAGCCTGGATAAAGCAGCAGCAGCGTCATGACGCTCAGATCCATGCATGGAGAGTCTTGCTCTGAAGCGGGCGTAATGCACAAAGGCAAAAACAGACAGGAGCCAGCCGCAACCTCTGTGCAATTCTTGCCTGCAGGTAGCAGAGAAAACACTAGGCAAGACGCAGCCAGGTCATACACACGGTGCCTTGCGCTGGAGGGGACAACCCACTACCACAGCCCAGCCACGGGCAGTCAGGCCTAGTGAGCGTGAAGCCAGAGTCTGGAGCTCAAGCCAGGGGTCAGGAACAAGGCAAAGGCGCAGGGTCTGTCATAACAGCCAGCTGAGGACCCAGCTTGTTGCACAGAACTTCCTGCTGCCTCCTCCCCAATTAAGTAGTGCACCTGGACCAACCAGAGACCCCGGAGCACGGCCAATCAGGCCTCCTGTGTGTGGCACATCCTGCGGTGCTTGGCCCCACGAGGCTTCTGCCTTTGGATAGGCTCACCCAGTGGGACTAGGCACATGGTTAAGGTAAATTACCCAACATGCTTCCCTAGGTCAGGGCCTCCATTGCCCCTGTAACCAACAACAGCTGGACACACAGACCCAAGGCCAAACTTCCACCGGCTGTAGATAAACGATGGTTGTTGAACCGAAGTTCAAGTTCTAGAAAGAACATGACACTCAGCGTTCTAAGCCCTCTTTGGACAGGCAGACTACACAAAAATCACGTACCTCCTGTGATGTTTACCCCCCTGGCTTCCCCAGTGTGTGGGGTCACAGGAATGGGGGGGGGGTATTTTGTCCCACATCTTTCATGTTCCTATCAATCTCTTTCAAAGCCATGACAAGAGTATGTACTAGTTTGGGGAAATATGCTGCTGTTTTCCCCCATGCTAGCCCCCTCCCCTTCCCACTCAGTTTGTTTATGGCCAGTTAACACTGACAGGCAGTCACTTATTCCAAGCAGAAATGGATGGAAATGGGGGACTTCAAAGCAAAAAAGCCACTGAGCAGCTTAGAAAGCCTTGATCAACAACTGATTTCCCCCGAGTTCCCAGGCACATTAGCATTCGCTGAGTCACGCTTCTACTACTCCCTGGTGGCAGTTTTTAGCTGACTTACTTGGTAATTATTTTTTTTAACATGGGGGGGGGGGGGAGGGAGAAGAGAAATACTTACAGGCTGACAAAGCAAGGGAGTGCCATAGAGCCTGAAAGAGCCAGGGAAGGGAAGGTATCCTGGCCTCATCTGCGACACGGTGAGATAATTTTAAATGATTCTCTACATGCTGCCGTACTCATGGGTCATTGCTCGGTTTTTTTCCTTATGGAACATTCACAATTATTCTCGGGCCGCTAGGGATTGGTGACCCATGCTAGGATCAAAAATAGAATCTTCCCAAAGCACTATTTAAGCTAAAAATGAAAGTGCTTTATTCCAAATCCCGAACAGACTTTCCAGCCTGGAGCACCATTTATATTCGAGAAGGAGGAATTTATAGAGCGCCCTGCCCAGCCCTATTAATTATAGTCTGAACTCGACCAGATTGCTAAATTCCCACAAGTGTTGAGCCTCTCACGCCCCCTAGTGGGTTGCTACAGAGTGACTACTGAAAAGGAGACTCAGGATTAGGGTAGATGAAATTTTTTATCCAAAGCTTCTTTTTTTTTTTGGTGATGAAAAATGCAGATTTGGGGCACTGACAGTTCACAAATTTGGGTTTGTTTTCCTGGAGTGTCTCAATCAAACCGGAATTTCAGAACTATTGAAATGGCTCATGTCAGAGGGACATTTTGGTTTGGAACTTGGGTTGACCCAAAATGATTTTGGGGGTCAATTTTTCTGACCTGCCCCTGAACCGGTTTTACAGCCATCCTAGCGGGACGTCAGTAACAGAATGAATTATTTTATGCCAAACCCTGCTTGGGTTTCCGAGGGACAGCAGCGTCCGAGACTCCACCCTGCCCCACCCAGCACTCTGCCCTGCCACAGAACAACATTGTGTGCTATTGAAAATGCGGCATTGACCATCCCCTGCAGTCGTGCGGCAGCGTGGTGTAATGGAGAGAGCCTTCAGGGGGCCCTAGGGGAGCTGGGTTCTAGTCTTGGCTCTCTCCGTGGCCTGCATCCAAGCGCTCCCCCTTTGCCTACTTAGACGTGGCGCTCTTTAGAGCACAAACTGTCTCTTGGGGATCTCCAACACCCAGTGCTGGCTTGTCCCCTTAGGATACTTCTGTCATACTAATCCTACTGAGCCAGGGGACTCTTCAGAATGGAGCCCTTTCTACCGCCCATCCTAAACCCATCCACTGGGCTCATCAATGGGGGGAATTCATCTTTGGGGAGAGGGCCAGTATAACCTACACAGCTCCTGGGTGTGCTGTTTGTCCCATCTCAATGGCACTGAGAGAGAGAGAGAGAGCGCGCGGGTTAAATGAGTCTGTTGTACAGCCTGCGCTAACAACCACTTGGAAACCCCACGTTAAGGATTAAAGCGGGGTAGGCAACCTATGGCACGCGTGTCAAAGGCAACACGTGAGCGGATTTTCAGTGGCACTCACACTGCCCAGGTCCTGGCCACCAGTCCGGGGGAGGGGGGGGGGAGATCTGCATTTAATTTTAAATGAGGCTTCTTAAATATTTTAAAACCCTTATTTACTTTACATACAACACTAGTTGAGTTCTCGATTATAGAAAGAGACCTTTTAAAACGTTAACATGTATCACTGGCACGCAAAATCTTTAATTACAGTGAATAAATAGAGACTCGGCACAGCACGTCTGAAAGGTTGCCGACCCCTGGATTAACAGCACCGGTGGGCAATACATTCCCTGGGTCACTACCTACCGCAAGGTGCATTTCGGGCATCTCCTCGGCTGGCAGCAGCTCAGCCTACCTGTCGGTCTCTGCGGTCGGCTGCTCATCCACAGCGCAGCCAGGTCCACAGTTCCCCCACTCGGAGAGTCTCGGGCGTCTCTCCAGGAACCTGCAGCACACGTCCTTCCTCCTGCTCAGCCAGCCCAGACTGAGCCGGGATGCCTCCTTTTATCTATCCCTTCCATCTGGACCATGTGCAGAATGGGTGAGGGGCCCTGATTGGTCAGGCCCTGTTGACCAATCACTGGTCAAACATTTCAGCACCCAGGAAACTCAAAAAGCTGCCCCGCAAATCGCACCACTCTACGCGACCACCTACGATGCCTAGCGCTTGTGTATAGGAACAGATCTTTAACAAGTAACCCACAGGCCTGATCCAAAGCCCATTGAAGTCAATGGAAAGACTCCCCTGGACTTGAATGGGTTTGGGCTCAGGCTCTATCACATTCACGTGTGTGCTGCCTAAACAGCTGGGAGTCCCTGAAAACCAGGCCGAGTGCCTGCACTTATTACCGTTAACATAAACCATGCCAAAGAGACAAACCGGCCGCCAGAGGTTAATAACCCGCGACGACTAATGGGCTGATAGGATCCGGTTCTCTCTAGCACAGCCGCGTCTTTCTCTCCTGCTCACGACACAGGTGTCTCCATTTACTGAAATCACATCTGGCTTTCCTACAGCCGGCAAATTCCTCCAAAGTGCCACATTCAATTCCTCACCAGCTGCCCTTTTAAAGCCAAGCTTTTAATTGAATTACTCCAGAGCATGAGTAATGCCTCATATATGTTATTGCACGAGGCCGATTGTGTCCTTATTTGGACAGAGGGAAATGGAGCACATTTTTCCTTCTTTAAAAATCACAAAAGGAATAGCAGAGTCCTTAACCCTTTGAAGACCAAAACATCCTTGTCACTTGCTCCTAAAAATTTTTGTGCTGTGTGGTTTCATTCACTGCTTTCACTTTGATGTGATCAAACAAAGTTCCCTCCCAACACAGAATGAGCATTAGGTGGTTTAAACCAAGGACAAGCATCTCTTTGGTAACACCGATGGAAAATGTAATGACATCAGATAGAATCTACTGTCCTTTGAGGTCACTTTGACCAACCTGTGCTTCTGATTTGGGTTTCTTCTTCAACTGGACACCCTGGCTTGGAAGAGGCCTGTGATTAGAGTTGGGAGCTGGCAGACCCCATGGAAAAGCAGCATATTTAGAAAACTTTCCTCTGCTTTCTGCTCTACAAACCACACTTGTGCCTGGAAAAATCAGCGGGAGTTCGCTGAAGAGCCGGTTTAACCCTTTGACAGCAGCTTTCTGATGGCAGCCCAGGGCTATGCGCCATGAAAGTATTCCTGGAAAACACCAGTAAAATATCACAAACACTAGTGTGTAGCCTAGTTCGTATAGAACCAGGCTTGACTTCAGGAAACCAGGGCTCACATCCTACTTCTGCTGGGTGGCCTTGGGCAAGTCACTTCCCTGCTCCATGCCTCAGTTTCCCCAGCTGTAAAAGGAGGATATTATCCTGCCCTCCTTTGTAAAGGGCTTTGAGATGTACTGGTTCAGAGTGCTAGATCACTGCTACCTCATATTGTGCATCACAGAGGGAAATATGAACGGCAGCAGAACATTAGCCCTGACTTTTCTATATTCCTGCATTGTCTGGAACCAAAACCTCAGCTGCTGTAAAAGGAACTCTGCTGGTTGGCATGTCAGGGAAGGGCAGAGACCTGCCTCTATCTACTTCCCACCCCCTTCCTCTCCACTTTGGGCAATACATTTAAAATCAACTCAGAGGGAAAATACTTTTTTAAAAAAACCAGTGCATGTGCAGGCTGCGGAACTCACCGACACATGATACTGAGGCAAGGATTTAAAAGATATTAAACATGTATGCACAGCACATAACAAATGCTGTCCTTGTCACCCGAGCACAGCGACTGCTCAAGTATTTACTACACGTTACACACGGAGCAGAGCATATTTTTATGTAGCGGTTACTAGTCGACAGATAAGCATCGTGCTCTAAGTCATCATCAGAATGGTGTTAGGAAGCTGCAGAGCGATACCCTCCTGCAGCGCAATACACAAGGCAGAAATGCCCCAGTTGTTCACTCCGCTCTCCATTCCTGCAGCCCAGCGGAGGAGAGTAAAGGCATTTGGAAACCTTGTGTACACAGCAGACATGAGTGGGCAGCTTGGAAAATTGATTGCTGTGACATCTGTTACCTTCCCTGTGTGTAAACAGCAGCCTGCCAACAGTAGAGGGAGGATACAAATATTTACAGACAAGGCGAGAGCCCACGGCACTGCCAACTCTGAGTCACAAGAATTCCCACTGGCTGCACAAACAAACCCGCCAGCAGTGCGCAGGACTTTACGTTCACCTGGATCCCAACCCTGCCTGCCGTTAAAGGCAAAGTCAGGTCAGAACAGCATGGTCATAAGACAGCTGGAGTCTTTTCACCACCCCTTTAACAGGGTAGCAGACCCAGCAACCCAGGTCACTGGAGCGCACCAGACCTGTGGTCACGGGACAGTTGTGCCAGGGACTCAAAGGAAGGTGTTGGGGGCACTTCGGCTGCTTGGCCATTTCAGCTGCAGTTCCCGGGAGCTTCCTTCTAACTCCCACCATGCCCCGAAGGGACAGGATTATTCACCAGAGCTAGGCTGACCATACGTCCCGTTTTGAACGGGACAGTCCCGTTTTTTTCATGTTTTTGAACCGTCCCGTCTTTTTGTCAAAAATATCAATTTTGTCCCGTTTTTGGGGCAGGTGCAGGACTCCCAAGATCTTAGGTGAAGAATCTTGCTACCTAAGGACAAGTATCAGATGTCAAAATCTCCGATGAGCAAACTGCGCTCATCGGAGACGTTGACATCTGATACTAGTCCTTAGGTAGGGAGAGGAGGCAGCGGACGGAGGGAGGGAGCAGGGAGGAAGGGAGGGATGGAGAAGGGGGATGGAGAGAAGGGAGGGATGGAAAGAAGGAGGGAAGGAGGAATAGAGAGGAGGAGGCGGCAGCGGGCTGAAGCCGACGGCGGATCGGAGCTGTCCGGAGCTGCAGCCGGGGGCCGAGCGCGCCGGCGGGGGGGCTGCCGGCCGGGTTTTATGACTCATAATCACATAAATTCAGTTATGTGATTATGAGTCATAAAACGTCCGCTGCGCCCCCCCCCCCCCCGCCGCCGCTGGCGCGCTCGGACCCCGGCTGCGGCTCCGGACACCTCCGATCCGCCGTCGGCTTCAGCCCGCCGCCCGCTGCCACCTCCTCCTCTCTATTCCTCCTTCCCTCCTTCTCTCCATCCCTCCCTTCTCTCCATCCCCCTTCTCCATCCCTCCCTTCCTCCCTGCTCTCTCCCTCCATCCGCTGCCTCCTCTCGCTCCCTCCATCCCTTCTCTCTATCCCCTTCTCCATCCCTCCATCCCTTCCTTCCTCCCTTCTCTCTATCCCTCCATCCCTCTCTTCCTTCTCTCTATCTCCCTTCTCCATCCTTCCCTTCTCTCTCTCCCTCCGTCCACTGCCTCCTCTTCCATCTCCCTTCTCTCCATCCCTCCTTCTCGCTGTCCCTTGCCTCCTCCATCCCCCCTGCTCCCTACCCCCATCTCTTCTCTCATCCATCCATCCATCCTCTCCCTTCTCACCTTCGTGCCTTCTCTCCCTCCGTCCCCTCCATCATCTTCATCCCTCATCCCCCCTTCTCTCTCTCTCTCCATCCTCTTCATCCCCCATCCCTGTTCTGCTTATTCCTCCATCCATCCCCCCGACCCCCCTCTGTCTCCCTCCCGCCCGGTGCTGGGGGGCCCAGGTGGGGCTATGGCCCCCCCCACACCCTGTCCCGTTTTTGCCATCCCAATGTCCCGTTTTTGTCTAAAGGAAATATGGTCAGCCTAACCAGAGCCGTCTGCAAGGAAAGGGCGACAGGTTCCGCTCTGTCAGTCTTCAGGGGAGAGGAGGAGGCTGTTACGGGCTCTAGCGAGAGCTCATGCCCATAGCGCGGGTAGCCCTCAATTCAGTACTGGTGTGTGGGCCAAGACGGTAGCCATCACACAAACCCACCCCGCCCAATTGGTTGAACACAGCTGGTCATAAGGTGGCCTGTAGGGGGCAGCCTAAGAGGTGCGTTGAGAGCCTCAGGCCCAGTAACGGAGGTGCCCTTTCTAGTCCATCCTTTTCCTGGAGAGCAACTAAGCCTGTAGGTGCCATTGGCCAGGGTTGATTCATGCCTCTGGTGGTCTTGTTGGGCATCACACACTGGCCTGTCACCCCCACTGTAATGGTTGCCTGCGTCCCCACTCTGCGGGCTGTTCCCCCCTAGGGGTGACATGGGACAAGCCCTGTTAAAGTCCCCGTTTGCACAGGCCATATCTTCTTACCAGCACACCGACCTCCCCCCTTTGGGCCGAACACACAATCCAAGCATTGCACGGACCTGCTGCCTTGGGGGACTCTGGGACTGAATCCTCAGTGTTACTGGACACCCAAAGAGCCGTGGTAGCAAACACACCCACGTCTGTCTGTGATAGCCTGGGGTACAGTCTTCCAGCCAATCAGACAGAGATCTGGGCGGGGGGGTCCTTGCATGTGACCTCCAGGCTTCATTATTGCTACTCACCATCTCTAGGAATTAAACTACCCACCCTGAAAATGCTCCAGCTGGTATCAAGTGCCACAGCAAGCAGCTGGGCAATACAGGCTTCCCTGACCACATCACAATGGTCTCTGCACTGGCTCCCCCACACTACAGCATGCGGCTCATAGCGTCTGTCCAGATATTCAAACCCTGCCTAGGACCACGACAGTCACGTTCCTCTGGAACAACGATGGTGTCGACGAGTGGGGGATGGTCGGAGGGGCAGACGGCAGAACCTTCCCCGGGTCTGGAGCCAGACTATTGCACAGCTGCAAGAGACAGAAATGACCATGAACCTCACCATGTTCAGTGCTAAATGTCCACAGGTCATTTCTCCAACTAAGCCACCCTCAGGGAATTCTTTATACCGAGAGACACGGGCACAGAACATGCCACAGCTGTGACCCAAGCCCCAAAACCTAGCCAAGCTATTCCCCCTACAGAGGGGGAAGGAATAAATAGAAAGATCGTTAATGTTCGTTTTGAGTTTAAAATGGATACGTGAACAGTCCTTGGTTTTGATCTCTAGGGGCCCAATGCCCCGAGCGGAGTTTGGAGTTCACACGAACCCCAATTGTCAGCCTAAACCCATCATATTTCCTAGGGTTTGTCATCCCACCCTACAGCCGAACATTGAACTTCACTGGGAATCAAGGTAGTGGTGTTGATCTGAAAGCTTGTGGAGCGTCCCACAAAGCTAGAATGCAGGTCACGCTTGTAACAAAACCATTGGCATTTATTGGGTTATGTCACGGTTTCATTGTGAACGTGTCACGCAGAAGTGTTTCAGGTATCTCCAGGGCTCTTGGGACATGGATCCCTACACCCCCAGCGAGGGAACAAGTTATTTTGGCCTCACAGGGGGACACAAGGAATGACCAAAGAACACCGAGTATGGGTGCTGGGAGAAGTAAAGGAACAGATATATGGTATTAATACGTACCACTTGCTAATATACCAATTCCCATATAGAGTGCCCCACTGCAGATAATACTAACACAGGCCTTGCAGGGAGTTCCAAGCAGCTGTTTGATTTCCTTTATCCCCTGCTCTTCAATGTGCAACAAGGGAATTAAGAGACAGAACAAATACATGCAAAAGTGGCAGGGGAAATAAATGAGACTTTAGGAAAACATGCCAGGCAAACATGCCTTTCTCAGTCCAAAGGCAGTTGTGATTTACAGTAGGATCGTTTCCAGCGTTTTCCTACTCGAAGGATTTCCTGCCCCCCATAGCAACAATCTTGCATATCTATATATATAAAAAAGTCAAATGGTGTATGCGTGTATGTATGCGTGTATGTATGTGCACTTACTCCTTCCACACCGTTTGAGCTAGAGACTTGAAATTTGGTACAGTTATAGGTCTTAGGGTCCTAATCAGGGTAAGAGTCGAAAATTTTTCAAATCTCACCTCTGACGCCCCCTAGGGATGAAATTATTTAAAGGCCAATCACATCAGCTGGGCAGCTGCTGTTCTCTGTGACATAATTATGTCATCATAATACCCCCTCCAACAGACCCCGCACTCGCTCAGCTCTCTGCCCCCTCCCCACCTCCGACTGACCCGAGCAACGCCGGGTATTTTCGCTAGTATGGAATAACCCGCTTGTGCCAATAATCCTGGCAGCAGTATGAAAAGTTTTAAAGTGGCTCGCCCTCTTGAGTCATGTCTGGCTCTTCTACCCCAAATCTCATTCTAGCTTTTAATAGACGCCCGCGTGCAAGGAAAACAAGCCGGGGAACCAAGATCATCATTCAACATCCCTGCTTGCTTCAAGGCCATGGCTGGCTGCTGATCTGGTCATGTTATTTTTATGGAGATCTACATGGGGGGAAATGTTAAGGCATTTTGATGCCTGCTAGCCCCGAATATCTAATGACGACTCTGTCTGGTGGTTCATAATTGACTCTGTTCTGGTATCTGAGAGCCTCCCCCTCCAAATCCGCTGGAAGACTGACCAAGATAAGGAGAAGAACTGAACACAAGAATGACCAAATCTGGGTCAGACAATGGTCCACCTAGGCCAGGAGCCTGGGCTCTGACAGGAGCCAGATGCTTCAGAGGGAATGAACAGGACAGGACCATTAGCAAGTGATCCATCCCGTGGTGCAGTTCCAGACCCTGACAGTCAGGGTTTAGGGCCACCCGGAGCACGGGACTGCTTTGTTCTGGGAGTTGCTCACGAGTCTCCATTCCAGAATCCGAGACGGGAACACTTGCTGGCAGAAAGCCAAGATGAGAAAGCATCCAAATGGCCTACACCCCAGCCCCCGTTACACTGCATAGGAGTTAAGGGCCAGGGACATAGAATCCCCTTACCCCCAGGTGCTCTGCAACTGTATCCCTTCCCCTTACCCCCAGAGGACGTGAAGGAGAACTGCTACGAGTACAGGCATGCTCATGACCTGCGTGGCAGCCAGCAGCGTGCGCTCTTCTGAGCAATGTGTTTGGGGTGCATTACCTCCCCCTCATGATCTGTTGTGTGCTCACCATAACTGGCTCTCGTGGTTGCACAATACAGAGCTGCAACCCCACCTCCGACAGACCAGTTCATAACCTGGCTGTGGACGGTGTAGTGAAAGTAACACACATCAGCACCCTCTAGGCACAGCACGCTTCGGGCTCCCTCCTGTATCTGCACAGCACTCAGGGGGCTCTGGTAAATGCCCTTGTGGCAGTCTGCTTGCAAGCGCAGTCTGTCTACTTCCTCCCTCCACTCCCCCGTCCCCCGCTTGGCCTCACAAATACTCCATGAAACAACCTGCAGCAACAGCAGTGGGAACGGCTGACTGGGATCCAGCCTGTCCATAAGCCATCTGTCGCCCCCTCCATGGTCAGCCGCACCTGCTCAGCCACTAGCGAAGTCTTCCCTTGCTGTGGGCCCTGCGTTTGGCTTCTGGAGCCAGAGAACCACAGTCTCACGATTGGTATTGCAACCTCTCCTATGTGAACATGGCAGGCCTGGGAAAAGCTCCCCTGCTTTTGGAAGAGTCCAGTATTCCAAAAGAGGCAAGTGCCATACACTGTCCCTGAGCAGCTACCACTAAACTCAGCAAAACACCCTGGGTGCTCCACCAGCACCTGTGTAAGCACAGAGAAGTCCCCCATTTCTGTGTTCAGAAGTAAGGCAGGAGATGGGAGCCTGATGCATCACATCCATCTATTTCCTGCACGTTGTTCAGATCCCCAGTCCTGCCCAGCACAACCCGCTGACTGGCCCTAGTGCACCTGGAGGACAGTCACCCCACAGGTTTCCTGGCTCCAAACTGGTTGTCCCCAGCCCAAGCTTCCACGGCGTGATGGCCACCTATTGCTTCAGTGCCAAAGCAGCTCTCAGTCTAGCATCTCAGCGCTGGGGAGCTGGGACAACCCAGGAACGTGGCCTGATCCATCAAAAAGTTTGGCCTTCTACAATTTGACCCCCTCACACCCAGGAGCTGGTTTCACAGGCCCAGAACTGCCATGCTGGGGAATGCAGCTGGTCAGTGGATGCCTACAGCAGTACCCCCTCCTTTTTACCACTGCACACCTGTCCACCGCAGTAGTAGTGGGGGTGGTTCCCCAAATAAGAATCATCCACCTTATCTCAAACAAACGGACCAGAGAGCTCGGCTGATCTGTCCAGCGTCTCTGCCAGCAAGAAGGTGGCGAGGATGAAAAACCAGCGTGAGGAAGAGTGAGTTACAGGGCAGCACTATTGGGATTTTTTAAAAGGGGCAAAAATTCTGGGCTGGAACAGAGGGAATTATGAGAACTTGACCCCAAACTCCCACACTTTCCTGAGAAGCGCTGGCTCCCCCGCCCCAATGCATTGCAAAAAAAAAAAAAAAAAAAAAAATTCCCAGGAGGCAGAGCACTGGGCAGTGTCATGGGAGAAACTGGGACGTTTCCCCACAGTGCCAGATGTCTTTTGCCAATTCTACCAGTCACTGAAGCTGTGCTGCACCAGCCAAATGGGGATGTGCTCTAGTGACCCAGCAGGGTGAGCAGCTTCCTGGCAGAGCTGTGGCCTTCAATTCTGCAGATGAGCCCCACTGAACAGTGTAGCAAACACACCCTTAGTTAAGGATCAGAGAGGTGGCCATGTTAGTCTAGAATAGCAGAAGTGACAAAGTCCTGGGGCACCTTAAAGACTAACTAAAGTATTGAAGCATAAGCTTTTGTGGGCTAATACCCACTTCGTCAGATGCAAACGACGAAGTGGGTATTAGCCCACGAAAGCTTATGCTTCAATACTTTAGTCTTTAAGGTGCTACAGAACTCTGTTACACCCTTAGTTGGTTGCCTTGGAGGAAAACAGCCCACGTTCCTACAGCAAGCTCAAAAAGAGGAGGGGGAAGTGATTGTTGTGCTACAAGCCATGCATCACAGCAAAAGTCTCCCTGTACCACATGTGATAGAAGGCCCCAATCTGCTCACACCAATGCAAAGGCTTCGCTTTCCGCACACATGGAGTGCAACCAAAACAGAGCTACTCCTGAGCGGGATCACACATGAAAGCTGGTTGCTTCTCTGTTAATCATGGAGCTGGGTATTTAAAACCTCTAAGATGAATCACCTCCATTTTGGTCCATTTGTTCTGCCAAAGGCTTAGGCAAGGCCCAGCTCCAAGGCAAATGAAATCAAAGCTAACATTAGACAATGACAAAAGAAAGTCTGAGGCAATGTCTTGTGTCGGCTCATCACGACTGCCCACAAGATTTATGAACGGAAGAGGTGTGGGCAGCAGCTTGTTGCTTGCAGTTGTTTGGTGCCACCACATCTCTCTCCCCTACTGCATGAACACAAAACTGGCAGCCTAACAGATGTGCCATTTAAAACAGCTGGTTTGTCCAGCAACCTGTGACACTTGTAGTCAGGCTGTAAATCCATGCCATATATTGTTAGATACCAGCTGTAGAAGGCTGTCCAAGCCTGCCACCCACAGGATTGAAGGGGGGAGGAGGGGGGAACCCACAACTCATTGTATTCCCATAGCCCATCAGGAAATCTATTATAGCTAGGACCCCTTTGGGTGTCAAGACCTGATTGTGATCAAGTTAAATTCTTTGCTTCAGTCTTCACGGCTGAGGACGTTAGGGAGATTCCTAAACCTGAGCGGTCTTTTGTAGGTGACAAATCTGAGGTATTGTCACAAATTGAAGTATCAGTAGAGGAGGTTCTGGAACTCATTGATAAACTTAACTGTAACAAGTCACCGGGACCAGATGGCATTCACCCAAGAGTTCTGAAAGAACTCAAATGTGAAATTGCGGCACTATTAACGAGGGTTTGTAACCTATCCTTTAAATCGGCTACTGTGCCCAGTGACTGGAAGATAGCTAATGTAACGCCAATATTTAAAAAGGGCTCTAGAGGTGATCCTGGCAATTACAGACCAGTCAGTCTAACGTCCGTACCGGGAAAATTAGTTGAAACAATAGTAAAGAATAAAATTGTCAGACACATAGAAGAGCATAAATTGTTGGGCAAAAGTCAACATGGTTTCTGCAAAGGGAAATTGTGTCTTACTAATCTATTAGAGTTCTTTGAAGGGGTCAGCAAACATGTGGACAAGGGGGATCCGGTGGACATAGTGTACTTAGATTTCCAGAAAGCCTTTGACAAGGTCCCTCACCAAAGGCTCTTACGTAAATTAAGCTGCCATGGGATAAGAGGGAAGATCTTATCATGGATTGAAAACTGGTTAAAAGACAGGGAACAAAGGGTAGGAATAAATGGAACTTTTTCAGAATGGAGAGGGGTAACTAGTGGTGTTCCCCAAGGGTCAGTCCTGGGACCGATCCTATTCAACTTATTTATAAATGATTTGGAGGAAGGGGTAAACAGTGATGTGGCAAAGTTTGCAGATGATACTAAACTGCTCAAAGTAGTAAGGACCAAAGCAGACTGTGAAGAACTTCAAAAAGATCTCACTAAACTAAGTGATTGGGCAACAAAATGGCAAATGAAATTTAATGTGGATAAATGTAAAGTAATGCACATTGGAAAAAATAACCCCAACTATACATACAATATGATGGGGGCTAATTTAGCTACAACCAATCAGGAAAAAGACCTGGGAGTCATTGTGGATAGTTCTCTGAAGGCATCCACGCAGTGTGCAGCGGCAGTCAAAATAGCAAACAGGATGTTAGGAATCATTAAGTCGGAGAATATCTTCTTGCCCTTATACAAATCCATGGTGCGCCCACATCTTGAATACTGCGTACAAATGTGGTCTCCTCATCTCAAAAAGGATATACTGGCACTAGAAAAGGTTCAGAGAAGGGCAACTAAAATGATTAGGGGTTTGGAACGGGTTCCATATGAAGAGAGATTAAAGAGGCTAGGACTTTTTAGCTTGGAAAAGAGGAGACTAAGGGGGGATATGATAGAGGTATATAAAATTATGAGTGGTGTGGAGGAAGTAGATAAGGAAAAGTTATTTACTTGTTCCCAAAATAGAAGAACTAGGGGCCATTCAATGAAATTGGCGTGCAGCAGGTTTAAAACAAATAAAAGGAAGTTCTTCTTCACACAGCGCACAGTCAACCTGTGGAACTCCTTACCTGAGGAGGCTGTGAAGGCTAGGACTATAACAGGGTTTAAAAGAGAGCCGGATAAATTCATGGAGGCTAAGTCCATAAATGGCTATTAGCCGGGATGGGTAATGAATGGTGTCCCTAGCCTCTGTCTGTCAGAGGGGGGTGATGGATGGCAGGAGAGAGATCGCTCGATCATACCTGTTAGGTTCACTCACTCCGGGGCACCTGGCATTGGCCACTGTCGGTAGACAGGATGCTGGGCTAGATGGACCTTTGGTCTGACCCAGTATGGCCGTTCTTATGTAAAGCAGGACCACCTCTCCAGGGATACTGGCGTGTTTTATACAGATTGAAAATTACTGTACAGGCAGGGGAGTAACTAGACCAGCATAAATGGACTTTTTATAGTGATAAAAACCAGCTCGTGGATGCAGTGCTAGCCGTATTATTTCCATTAAACACCCACCCTTCACTGAAACAGCTACATCAGCACAACGCAAGTGCAGAGCAGCCCTTTAAATGACAGGCTTGCAATGACTGATCAATGAAGTTTTAAGTGGGAATCAGTCATTGTGATATGTGTAAAGTGATATGGGCACAGCTGGGTTTGACGCATGTCCCCTTTCCAAGGCTAACTTAAAAAGAACTTTCAAAACCCTGCATTTCCTGGGGTAGAGTCACATCTCTCACAAGAGGCACTTACATGCTGCTAATTTTAACTCTGCCCCGGTATGGTACAACAATACAGCAGCCCCTGAAAAGAGAGATCAGGCAAAGGAGAGGATGTCCCCCAGTGTGCTTCCAAAACTAACAAGTTGGTTATGCTGTACTGCCAACCACTAGTGTTCAAAAATGACGAGACTGGCTTAAAAGCCACCAGATTTCTAAAAACAACCTAAAATGTGTTTTCTTTTATTTGCTTTCTGGGTTTTGAGCCTTTTCAATGCACTTGTGGAGGAAAGTTTGGGTCACATCTTCAACCAGGAGGGCTAGAAACTTTAATTTTAAAGTGTGGGAGGTGGGGAGGAGGAGAAGAGATTAGATTTTCTTCCCCACTCACCTGATTCCAGAAGCTGGAGCTTTAAGAAACACACCAAGAGATGGCAACGGTACTTATGCAAGGTCCTTGCCCAAAGTGTTAGGCACTAGATCTCTGCTAGGGGAACGCAATTATATGTTGGAAAGTGACAAGGAAAATAGAATTAAGGAACTGCATTCACCGACCATATATTTCAAGTGGCTCAGATAATAAACCCCTAATGTGAATCACAGTAGTTGCCAGGGTGAGTCTCCCAGGGTTAGAGAACTCACTAAGGTTCAGGGTAAGAGGATGTTAATTTTAAGAGTAGCTAGAAGTCCGGTTTACAGTGGACACTCAGTTACCATCTTAACCCTGCCGTAGCATCTGCTGTCAGGTCAGTAGCCACCAGGCTAAGTCAGGAGCATCTAGTGGGTATTTGCTGGACAACAAGTGCCCTTCACTGGCTTGAAAGCCACTCCGTTCCTTCCCTCTAGGTACATACACTATATGGAGAGGTTCTCAAGAAGCAGCTGCTCTCATGGAGAAAAAGCCACTGGTCCCACAATTCAGCGGGTGACAGAAGTGTTTCAAGGCCCCTCTGTCAGGCTACTATTTCACCAGCTCTAGGCTGCCAGCTGGTGGGACACATGGGCTTTCAAACATCACTGCTAGCCCCCACGCCCAAGCATGGCAGGAGAAAGCAATACAGTCGGACCACGGAATACCACGCCCCGCGATAGCACAGGGCACGGCTGGCTCCTGTCAGCGGTGGAACCCCGCAATACTGCAACCTCCCCGTTTATCGCGATCGGTTTTTTGGATCCTGATCGTCGTGGTATTGCAGGGTCCGACTGTATAGACGGATACGAATTCTGCCATGCAAAAGCCCCATTATCAATTCTGAAAGGGTCACTCCCCCATGGCATGAGGTGGCCCAGATGAACTACTTGTAGGCTGAGAGCTTAGAAAGCTGTTGCAAACCTTACAAGTCTTCACAGCAAGCCTTGTATGGTTTGGGTCCTTGCTGTAGAGGAGGTGAGTTGAAGACACGATATGACCTTTAGGCTTTGTCTAAGGTCACATGTACACTTACGAGCAGACAGCTGTGCCACTGCAAGATTGCTCATGTAGCAGTGTTATGCTGACGGGAGAGCTCTCCCCTAGACACAATAAAATCAGCTCAAAGAGCAGCAGTTCTACCAGGTGGAGAGGTCTTCTGCCAACATAGCACTGTGCACATGAGCACTTATGTCAGCAAAACTGATATCACCCCGACGGGCAGTGCAGGGAGTGGGAGGTGTTTCTTTCACACTCCTGAGCCACAAGAGTTTTGCCTATGTAAGTGCTACTGTAGACATGGCCGAAGCGTCACAATGGAGCCTGAAATATACCCAAACTTGAGACAGGAAACCTCCTCCCAAATCAAACTGGTGGGAAAGAGCATTGGACAGCCATAGTTTTTACCATGGGAAGGATTTGCAGAGACCCTACATGGTTTAGGCTGATGAAAGTGATCTGGGCAGAAGAAAGAATCCTGTAACAAATGGTACTCGTGTCAGAGCCCGAGAGAAAGGAGATAGAGTATCAATACTACTGCACAGGAGTCGATTATGTTGACATGAACCAACTGGCTAAAACCCACCAAGGCCACCAGATCTAGACAATTACTGACATCACTGACTTAGATCTACCATTTTAAATACTAGTTCTGGCTAAAGATGGTTTACACAGGAAAGAAGTGGGATAAAGAGACCAGTGTAGTGTTTTTTTTAAATCCACAACAGGAACCCACACAGGAGAGGGCTGGAGAAAGGTTTAGCCAGAGAGCAGAGATACATTGGTGATGGTACTATTGTCCCACTTCCCAACCTCTTGGGCAGCGTCAGAAGCAAACAACTTCAGCTCTTGCCAGTCAGACACTGGGCAATTAAACAGGTAGCAACACAGCTGCAACTAGAGCTGTGGCTACAGGAGGTGTCGTGGATACACCTTTGTGTTTTATGGATGACTGTGTAATGAAACCCTGAATTTATAATTAGAGTACAGCAGGCTTTACTCAGCCTGTTTTATTCATAAGCCAGCACAGACCATGCAAATCTATTTTCCTTCTTTAAAAAGGAGTTTATACAGATGCTTTGCCCATTTAAGGACTTGCCTTATCCTTTCCTATGCCCCCCTCCAAGCAATGCTACACCTACCGACTCCACCTTCTCCGACTGCAAACTCAGCAGGGCAGCAACCTGGTCTTAAGGCAGCACCTGGAAGAAGGCCCCAGTCCTGCTCTAGGGCCTACAGGATAAGCAACAGAGATGATCTGGGATCCCACCTGAGCTCAGCTACCTGATAGAGGAGAGGAAAGTGCCAGGATGCACAGAACAGCAAGGAAGCTGATCTTCAAGGCAGGAGGTCAAATCTACCAGCCATTTTAGTTCAAGAGTCTCCAAAAACCACCTTCAGCTTTCCTATTGGATTGTGTTGTCCAACATTTTTTTTTTTTTTAAAGTTACAAACTAACATGATGATAATTAGACTATAAAGCAGTTGTACCACTTTCACTCTCGTTTTTCCTTCTAATGGCAACAATCTTTCAGGTTAGATATTCAGTGTACAACAGTTTCACGATATAAAAACAATCTTCCCCTAAGCTACTTGAGGGGGTTAAATCCCCTATACAGATGGTTATTATACAAGGCCATTTAGTTTATACAAACACACTTCATAGTATTAGACATCTTTATTTGCTGTGTTGGAGTGTACAAGTACTGAATGCAGTTCTAGAAATCCAAAATACAGTGTAGTAGAAATCTGGCTATGAAGTGGAATGTATTTTACCTTATAAAAATTGCTTAGGAATGTACACAAGACCCTCCCAAATATGAATGTCTTAAACAGTTTAGGCTATAGAGAGAGAGTGCAATGCCACCTTAATTTCATTCACAGTTACCCCTTGGAGAGTATTGCCTCTATCATTAGAAAACTGGTCACCATTCTGGAACCTAGTACTTTGTGCTTACCTTGAGATTAACTCACAAAGGGAAATTAGCTACAGCCAAGTAATTCATATGCAATTCAGCTTTCATTTATACCATGGAAGTCAAATACAATGGCATCAACATAGTTAAGTATTAGTCAAACAAAATGTTGGAGACTGTCTTTATATATTTTAACCTAATGAAGTCAAGCTAAATATAAATTTTCCCATGGCTGTTGAGTGCAACTGATGTGGTTTTTTTCACATTCTTTCAGATTAAGGCACCTTAGTTGTTCTTGAACAAGTCAATGCAGCTTTGCAGGAGAGAGACACTGTTCTGCAAGGGAAGACAGTTAATTGAGTGAGAAACATGGGATCAAAAACAGGAACCAAATCAAATTCACACACACTGGAAATAGGCGAATTGAGCAGTTTTGATGATGTTCTCAAAAATGGAAAGGCTGAATTTTCTGTACTGTCTGAAAACTACAGTTAGTATTGTCACTACGAAGACTACAAGGATGCACAGACAAGTATTCAAGTTAGGAAGTGCCAAATTTAAGGTTGCTTGTGCAACCTTAATTCTGCCCCTTGAAGTGTGTGTGTGTATTTAGCCCTCAATTATGAGATCACACATTATCCTCCTCCACCCACAGCGCCCCCACCTCATTTAGGGCTCCCAGTATAAAACAAGCATTTGCAAGATCTTCTGTGCAGCTTGTGAGATGGGAGGTACCATCCCCATTTTACAGCTAGGGGAACCGAGGCACAGGGAGATTCAAGGCCAGGATTTGCAAGTGTCCACTAACTGGGGGTGCCTGAACGGTTAATGCCCAACACAAGATACCCGCAGTCTGATTATTCAGAGGTGCTGAGCATTGCAGCTCCCACACACTATTTGGAGGTGCTCAGCGCTCATGAATGAGGCTGCAGGTGTCAAGTCTGTTCCTCATCTTCTGAGAGCCCCAGTGGCCACCTCTGAATTTAAGTGATTTGTGCAGCAGCACAGAGTATCTGTGGAAGAGACCCAGGAGAACTGGGTCCTATCTTCTTCCTGCAGCTCTCTCTACACCTTTCCAACTACTCCAGCGAATAAAGGCAGGGGTCCTAAAAGCAGCCTTATTATCCACACTGGGTATTCAATCCCCAAGCATCCTCCAGCCTGCACAAAGAACAAGGCAGAGGCCTGTTGCATACTAATTCTCTCACTCATGTAATTAAAGAGCATACCATCATACACACAGGGGCCAAACCAAATGGCTCTTCCTAGTTTTAGTAATTGACTCAAACTTCATTTTAAAAAGGTTTTAAAAAATAGAACTTTAGCTGTATAGAGGAAAGAACAATCCTCTAACGTACAACCAGATTAAAAAGCAATTTCACCAGGAAGAAAGTTAGGGAGTTTGTGTGGTCCCAGATGTGGTGTTACAGCTGTGCACTTTACATTAGAAGGGAGAGTACGCTTACCTTCGCATGCTTGATTTCCAGCTCAGCCATTTCGATTAGATTTTTACGAAAGGCTGCTATTCTCTTCCGCTTGAAGCTGATGAGTTCTACAAACACAAGAGGGTGGGAATATAGGAACATTACATTCTAGGAAGTGAGGAATGTAATAGGACCTGCCCTTTACTCCCCCCGCCCCCCCACGCACATGGTATTAGTCTGCCAAACTTAGGGTTTTAATTGGCAACATTTACATTCGTGTGCTTGCAAATCAAACCATCCTAATGCAATTCACAGACTACAAGCGGCATTCAGCATTCAGAACAAGTTTGACACCCCTGCCTAGTTCCTCCTCTGAAGAAGAGAGAGAGTGTCCAAGAAGTTGAAATGCTGTAGAGATAGACCCAAGGACTCCAAGGAATAGCCCTACGGCCTCCTGTTTCCTCCTAGAAGGAGAGTATAAAAGAAACAGGGTGGCACCTATACAACAAATGAGGAATCTGGGCTTTGAACTTCTTTGCATCACAAGGAGACGGACTATAGGGTGGTAGCACAGGAGAAAGGGAGCCAACTCACTTGTCCATGGGATGTAAAACTGTTTGCTTGACTCTCTTACTCAGAGTGCGCTAGCCTGGAGAGAAGAGTTGGGGGAAATGGGACTTTTGGGTGAGCTGTGGAGTTACTATGGAGAAATTCCCACTACGAGAGGCCTCGCCAGGCTGCAGAGGATCAATGGAATGGAGTGCGCGGGAATGAGGATTTACCTTCCTTTGCCGACTCCGAAAGCTTTTCAAACTTCTGACAGCAGTCTTGCTGATGTGCTTCTGCCAGTCTGACATCTCTGCTTTTCAACCTAGCTTTGTCCAGGGCTTTGTTTGAATTTTCATAGTCTGCCAGACTCCGGGTACGTCTATATAGGAGATCCTTAAAAAAAGCGCCAGATGTTACTCCTATTTGTATCAACAGCATCTAGAGGAGCTGGCTCTGGATTCTGTGCTTTGGTTGGAGAGCAGGGCAAGCAATAAGTCTCACACAAACTGTACTAAGCCAGCAGGGCACTTGAACCCACCTCTAAGAATAAAAAGGTTGCAAGTAGCTTTGCAGTTCAAGAGCAGCTGTTTATGGATGCCTACAATAGATGCTCTAGGAGAATCACTTTACACTTATTTAAAGCCACATAAGAATTGTAAAATGTTACGCCTCTCTCTCTTCCCCCTTCTTCCAAACCAATTTTATTCTTATCCTTAGAGCCCTGGGGCTGCTTTTCCTTCCTTACAAGCATCCATATCCTGGATAAAATACTTCTGCTTCAGGGGGATTAGGCAGGACTTCCTGCAGCCATTAACGTCACTCCTTAAGCAATCCTAGAGATAGGAGCACTGTATTTACAGGGATCTAGAAAAACAGAGCTCTGTATAAAAGAACTATTAAGGCATCAACAGTGCCCTGTGAAACCATAAAGGATACCAAGACGACTGTTTGAACTGCATTTCTCTGAATGATCCAATGCAGTTACACACACGCTAACCACCAGCTATACTAGGGTGTCCAAACTGCACTATTTCAACATCTTCTCCAACCCAGTGTGGCACCCTCCTCCATCACCACCAGTATGATCAGAATGGAACACTGACCAGCAATCAAGCTGGCTCTTTAAAGGTGTGTGGAAGGTCCCATAAACTTGATCTAAGGGAATGTGAAATCAAGTTCACACCAAATCCATGAAGTGGTAGAAGGCAGGTGCCATTTTAATCTTAAACATGAAGGGTCTGGTTTTCAAAAGAACTCCTGCTAAATTAGGTCTCTCGATTGAAGTCAGTGGGTTTACCATTAACTTGAATGGATGGCAGCAGCATTAGGACTACACTAAGCACTTTGGAAAGTCCCACCCTAGAGCTTTATGGGAATGGTGACAGCTCATGGTATGTCTACACAGACAAGAGAAACCCATGGCTAGCATGGGCCTGCCGACTCAGGCTCATGGTGCTCTTTCATTGCTGTGTAGACTTCCCAGGTTGGACTGGAAGCCAAGCTCTGGAACCCTCTCACCATGCAGGGTCCCAAAGCTCAGACGCCAGCCCGAGCCCAGAAGTCTGCATAGCAATGAAAGAGCCCTGCATACGCAAGTCAGCTAGAACAGGCCAGCCGCAGCCCTCTCTGCTGTGCAGACAGACCCTCAGGGGACTTAGAACAGAACAGCCACACTGAGTCAGACCAATGGTCCAGCTAGCCCAGGACACAGTCTTCTGACTGGCCAGTGCCAAATGCTTCCAAGGGAATGAAAAGCAATCAAGTGATCCATCCCGTCCTCCAATTCCAGCCCATCTGTCAGGC
Organism: Sternotherus odoratus; assembly: GCA_032164245.1. Classification (NCBI taxonomy): domain Eukaryota; kingdom Metazoa; phylum Chordata; order Testudines; family Kinosternidae; genus Sternotherus; species Sternotherus odoratus. The sequence goes on from JAVMKO010000003.1 coordinate 165,001,188, forward strand.
TTGGGGAAGATTGTTTTCAGCTGACAAAAAGCTGTTACACACTAAATATCCAACCTGAGATTGATGCAGCTAAAGGCAAAAAAAAGGACTCATTTTGGTGTGGCTGCATAGGGTCCAATTATCTTCTTACAACCCAAGATTTGAAACAAATGTTGCACACCACCATCCAACAGGAAACCTGAAAGGCTCTTTTGAGACTTGACCTCCTGCTTTGAAGATCGGCTCCCTTACATTACATGGTTAAAAGGGAGTTTTGACTACTTGAGTCTCCCCAGCGGACTTCAATTTGCCGAGCTATTTAAGCTGTCAGATCCCTGGTTTTGGAGGCAGAAGTGGCTTGTCAAGGGTCCCCATCACAGCATTTTGCTCTGAGCTTCCCTACTCCATTCCTCTGGATTAAAGCCCAGGAAACATGCACAGTAGGTCTATTTTTCCAGGCACAGGAGAGACACAGGCTGTATTCCTTGTTGTGGGGTTTTTTTTTTTCTGGACACATGCACAAGGTTACATGCTAATTAGCAAGTTAGTACCTAACTAAGTTCAATGAATAATACAGGAGGAGTTTTAGTGGAAGTGCTCACCTTTGCTGCCTCTATGTTGAGCATGTAGTATCTTAACAGTTCAGACAGCTTCAAGTCTTCATCTGATGACACACGACTCTCTACCTTCTACAGAAGAAAGGAGTAGATAGCAATGAGGTAACAAGAGACAATGGAACCTGGATTTACAGCTCTTCAAAGAAGCTCTTACCCTGAGTTTTTCAAAGAGCTCAGCAACTTTCAACAAGTACCTAAAAGGGGTGGAAAAAAAGCAAATAATTTTATTCCCGTGTCATGGAAATCTAATGTAGCACTTAAACACAAAGTAAGTTCGCATTAGAGCAGAAACCTACACAAGTTTGTATACTAGTGTAGGTGCAGATTTAGACAAGTCCTTATTTGAATGAGGAAATTCAAGTACAGGTAAGAAAGTGTTTCACTCCTGACAGTTTGAGAAGACAAGGAGCTTTTAACTTTAGCCTGTTTAGAGTCTACCCAACTTGTGAGTTGTGTTCCAATGGGCTTGTCTTTATACTCTAGAGCCACAAGTGTTTAATAATGCTTACAGGACACTGCTTTGAGGTGGCCATTTTGCATTGCACCACACTTATGTATATAAGGCCTGAAGGACTTGAATCAATAACGGGTCTCCCAGTGAAAACTGACCTGATAAATTAACAAATCGCTGACCTGCACGGAGAAAAGAGCCTTGGTGTAGACAATTAAAAGTCAGGGTCTCCTCAAGCCCACAGTGAACTGGAAGATAGTGACAGCTATCCTAGGCACCCTAACAGCCTATAGGAAGTCTCATGTTGTGGGTGCACCTCTACATGTCCTCAGGGCAATGTACTCTAGTGAGATATATTCAGGAGCTAGGAAGGGGGAAGACTGGCCAACCTGTTTACAAGTAGTCAGGGGTCCCTTCTACACTAAAAATTCTGACATCACCAGAAGTCAGCGATGTGTCAGACTATTAATGCCTCCAGGCAAAGGTTAGTTGCCACCATGAGTATTAGCCATGTGCCACGTTTACAGATAAGCAGTCATACACAGGGTACAAACTTAGTTAAGTTAGACAGGGCTTCTAACACATACAAAATGGGAAATAACTGCCTAAGCACAGGAATAAATTCCCTAGGAAGGAGTACTGTAGAAAGGGATCGGGGGGGGGGGGGTGTCAATGGATCACAAGTCAACACTTGCCAAAAGAAAAAAAAAAGCAGCAAACATTCTGGGATGTATTAGCAGGAGTATTGTAAGCAAGATACAAGTAATAATTCTTCTGCTCTACTCCACGCTGATTAGGCTGCAACTGAAGTATTGTCTCCAGTTCTGGGTGCCACATTTCAGGAAAGATGTAAACAAATTGGAGAAAGTCCATGGGAGAGCAACAAAAAGGATTAAAGGTCCAGAAAACATACGGATATAGGAAGATTGAAAAAACTGGGTGTGTTTAGTCTGGAGAAGAAAAGACTGAGGGAGGACATAGCCCTTTATACAATTGAAAACTGTTACAAGGAGGAGGAAGAAAAATGGTTCTTAATCTCCAACCTATATTGCCCTTGCTGCAATTTAAGCCCATTGCTTCCTGTTCTGTCCTTGAGGTTAGGAAAATCTTCCTGTCAGGGTGCTTAAGCACAGGAATAAATTCCCTAGGGAGGCGGTGGAATCTCCATCACTGGGGATTTTTAAGAGCCGGTTGGAAAAACACCTGTCATGGATGGTTTAGATCAGGGGTCTCAAACATGCGGCCCGGGGGCCACATGCGGCCAGCAAAGCCCTTCCATGTGGCCCGCCAAGCTTCCTGGCGCCTCCCCCGGTCCCCCCATAGCAGTTTGCAGGATGGAGGGGCCAGAAGTGGAGGCTTCTCTGCTGCCTGGCTGGGCCGCGTGTGTTTCTAGCTCTGGACTTCCTAGATTGCTCTTGCTTTGTTTGCCAAACAGCTGTTGGTGGTGCCTAGCGCTTTCCAGGAGGGAATGGGGAGCTGCGTGCTCAGCGGAGGAGGTGGGGCAGGGGTGGGACCTCTTGGAAGGGGTGGAGTGGGGGCGGAGTCGGGGCAGCAAGGGCGGGGTGTGTGTCAGTGGTGCGGCCCTCGGGCCAGTGCACTAGTCCTCATGGAAGGGGTGGAGTGGGGGCACAGCCGGGGCAGCGAGGGTGTGAGGGTGTGAGGGTGTGTGTGTGTGTGTGTGTGTGTGTGTGTGTGTGTGTGTGTGTCAGTGGTGCGGCCCTCGGGCCAGTGCACTAGTCCTCATGCGGCCCTCGTGGTCATTTGAGTTTGAGACCCCTGGTCTAGATAATACTTAGTCCTGCCTTGGGTGCAGGGGACTGGATTAGATGACCTCTCGAGGTCCCTCCCAGTTCTAGGATTCTAGAAAGCTAAAAATTGGACATCCTGTGCGCCAAGAGTCCAAATCTGCTGGATTCAACTAGGATTCTATTTAAAAACAGTAAGTGGAACTGGATAAGCAGCTAAAAAAGTTAGTGCGTGCCATATGGATAGTACCATTAAAAAAATAAAATGGAAAAAACCCACATTCTGAACACCAATACTAGAGATACTAATTACCAAGGAGGACCTCAGACAAAGCCAGGATTCAGTTTGAGTAACAATTAAAATTAGTGCTCCACACACACGAGTCCAAGAACAGGTATTCCCTGAACAATGAGTGGGTTTGCTTACTTTTTAGTGACTGTGGGCTCTTCGAAAGCCAGGCTGTTCAAGCAAGCTGAAGTGTGGATGTAATCATCTGCAACATCTGCATGAACAAGGACAAGGCTTTCAGCTGTGTCTAGTGACATACATTGAGATTACATAGGAAGGATTTATAAAGAGAGTTCACTTTTATGGGATCTTGTCATCTTATCTGCTTTTGCACATGCATCCTTGATCCTGTTGTAGTAGTTTACGAGAAAAATCTTCTCTTGCTCAAAGAAGTCATCCACCTCCTGAAAAAAAGAGAATTTGATCTGCTAGACCAATTGCATGGCTAGAGCACTAGCATCTCCATTTACCAATGAGAGAAGAAACAAACTTTAAACCTTTGCCCCTATGTAGTGAATCTTGTCATTAAGTGGGGCTACATATTTCTAGTCCCTCCCCACCCCTTCAGTGTACACAACAAAACAAAGCTGCTTAAAAAGTTTCTCTAGTATAAATTTCCTCTATGCAGAAGTGATGAGGGACCTCTAAAGAGAGCCTGGTGGTATTGAATGTTCATTTCCCTTTTGACATACCTCCACCCAACTTGGGTTGCTGAGGAGCCCCATGACATCATGGGCTGCAAGTTAGTGATGCTGCAGACCTGACTTCCCAGGCCAATGGCATGTCATGGGTAGCAGTTTAAAAACGTGATTCTTCCCCCCCCCCAAACCCAAAAAACGTTGGAAGGGGAGCAAATCTTACCTTCACTCCAGAGAAGAGGACTTCATCAGCACTCTTCACCATACTTTTTAAAAAGCCACCAAACATTTCTTTTGTATTTTTTCTCCGAACGCTTAGCTAAAACAACATAAGAGTTTTAGGGGAATAAGAAGTAGTTCAAAGACAAGTTTCAAGTTTAATTTTGTAATGGTGTGGTCATTGCACCATACAAAGTGATGTTTGCACTGCACCAAGTCCTACGTATATTTTAAAAGTAACTGGATCGCAAGGTTCCTCTAGAAGTCCTGTTTTCAAATTGTGGTGCCAGAGAGGTCTTGTAATGAAGGGACTATTAATAGAAACCCGTGAGTTAAATGAATTCAGCACAAAGACATTTATGAACAAGGATGTTAAGTCTTTTCCACAGCTGCAGGTGCATTCAAAATGCACCTTACTGCAATAGCTTGTATTTAATCCCTCTGGATAAAGAGGGAACATACAAAGAGATATTGTGCAATGGGCATGTTACACAGGAGCTCCTACACCCGGAGAAAGGACAGGGATTTGAAGTGCACAGGCTTTTCTGAAGCAGCTGAATTTGACCAGGGTAGAGAAAACATTTTAAAGGGCTTTAAGTACATTTTTCTTCAAAAATAATCCTATTTAAAATTAGCTCTGAATGATAACCTATGTTAAGGCCTACTACTGTAATGTTTAAAAACAAGAATATTTGAGAAGTATGTTCACAGCTGAAGTCACAAAGGAAGTCGTTGGCTAAGCACCTGGAATCAAAGTTTGTTGAAGGACTAAACCAGCTTAACAGTAACCTCTTCTGCAGGTACAGAGAGATTATTTTTGTTTTGTTTTTGTATATTCAAAGGGTTCAATTCAATTACTAGCGGATTCAAAGTGGAGAAACCAAGTGAGTTAAAAGCTTGTTCTCCTCCCACCCATCCATCCCCCAGCCCCAATCCCTCCAATCTATGGAGGTGTGTATGGGAAATGAGATCTACAAGTTCTAAAATCTTGAAGAACATGACTACCAGCAAGTCAAGTCAATTCCCTAACCACAGTGAATGCTCACTTGAATAAGTTTCAGGTTTTTAATTTAAGACCTGCTTTTCTTAAATATTCAGAACATTTAAGGCATTTTTAAATGTTGTCTATGCATTTTAAATCTAAATATAGTTTGATACAAATCATGATCTAGTGCAGGAATCTCAAACTCAAATGGCCAAGAGGGCCTCATGAGGACTAATGCATTAGTCCAAGAGACATACCACTGACACACATACTCCCCCACTCTCACCCCTGCTGCCCCCATTTCCATGAGGCCCTGCCTCTTTCCACCCCTTCTCTGACCCCATTCCAACCCCTTCCCCACCTCAACTCTGCACCCTCCCCACTCCTAGTCCAACCCCTTCCCCAAATCCCTGCCTCTTCTCCCCTGTGCACACAGCTTCCTGTTCCTCTCCCCTCCCTCCTGGAAACTGCTAAGCCACCAAACAACTGTTTGGCAGCAGGAGCTGCCTGGAGGTAATTTGAGTAGCAGGAGCTTAGTGGCCAAGGAAATAAACTCAAGAAGGGGCAGGGGTGAGGAGAGTTTGGCAGCCACAGGAAGTAACTTGGTGGGGTGGGGGTGGGGGTGGAGGGGACTGCATGGGGAGTTTGGTGGGCCACAGCAAAGAACTCCACCGGTCACATGTTTGAGACCCCTGATCTAGTGCCTCCTCCCAGCTAGCAAAAAGTAGTACCATGAGAAATCAGCCTCTTTTGGAAGGTAACAAAGGTACACATGCAAAACAAAACTTGAATCAGTGATTTAAATCAATGTTTCCCCATTTGCGGATTTAAGTCAGTGTTAAAATCAATTGAGCCTGGTTTGCATGTTGCAGCTTATATTTTGAGACAGAATGATTTCTGCTCGTGAATACAGACACCCCCCGCCCCCCAAAAAAAGCTTTGAGTGAAATGGAATTTTTGGCCCTATGATATCCTTTGAGAAGTTGGTTGTGCAATCCTACATAAATATCATATAAACACTAGGTAGGATTGTGTGTTTAAATCACCACTTTTGTTACAGCTACAGCAAATTCTAAATGAGTTCATGGAAACTGACTGCATTCTTAACACTTGTCCCAGAAGTGCAGAGGAAATGAGGAAGATTCCTTACATCCTGGTCATACTCTAGGAAAACATGGAAGTTGCGATCTTTGTTGAGCACAGGATGAGAAGAAAGTCGCTGAAGGAAAATTTCATGTGATGACACGGTCTTCTTAAAGACGGCAAGGTATTCACTGGAAGACCAAGGGAGAAAAAAAAATCTAAGTTAAGCACTGATGAATGTGTAGTCTGTACTGCTTACTTCACTGCATAAAGTGTTGCTCTAACCAAAATAATTTTATTTAATGCTTCAGGTTTTGGCCTAGTGCTTCTGAACAAGCATTCCTGTCTCCACCTGGCTGTTCCCAGTACATTTTAGAACTCCCAGCGATGGCCAAGACTCTTACGAAGGTTAGAGACACACACACACACACACACACTTTTATTGGACTTTTTTGTTGGAGAGACGCTTTCAAGCTACACAATGCTCTTCTTCAGGGCTGGGAAAGGTACTGAGGTTGTTAGGCATTTATATGGTTTAATCAAGTCCAAGACTTTCTAGAAACAGAGACATGGTTAAAGTTATAGTGAAGTTGCACCAACCCTGTTTAAATAAGGCTAAGGTTTGGTGTTACTATGCAAGTAGATCATCCATCAAGATACAGAATTGACTTATTCACACAGCTACACATACTTACGCTTCTAGTTCTTGCTTCATTTTTGCAAATTCCTCTTTTGTCATAGAGACTTCTCCTTCCCCAAGTTTCTGCATCTTCTCTCTGGGACCATCAAAGTCAGGCTTTGAAGGCGCTGGAGGTATCTAGTCAATATAAAATAGATTGTATTGGTTTCAAGTGCCTATCACTCTAGTGAAGGTTCCTGGTGTTTCCATAGCTACCTTGTAAACTAATGTACTGCTGCTCTGTTTACCCAGGTTTTACGTACTGGGGTTTGTTTTTTGGAAGCAATAGGGTGCATCCAGAGTGCTCACAAACCCTTTGTCACATGGGCCTGTATTTCTGTATTGCCTCTTGGCCCGTTTATCCCATGATCTGCATGGCTCCTGGAGAAGCCTAATAATGGAGGCTCTCCCCCAGCTGCTACCCTTGGACTCAACACAGAGGGGTCAAGTCCTCACAGCAGGGTAATCAATGGCTCTCTCTCCAGAAGGGCTGCTATGGGGCAAATCCACTCTGCAGTACCTGCACGATCCCCATACCATGAGCTTACAAGAGTGGAAGGTAGGCCCCATGTTTTCAGACAGTTCAGGGAAGATAAAGGTTACAGCCACATTGAATCTGCATAGTTAAGATCCAAGACAGAAAAGGACAGTGGTATTTACTTTAGCAGGGTTAGCATCCTAACTTCCTCCCTCTTAAGTGTACCATAGAGGAGCTTCCCATTATAAAATTCGATCCTAAGAAAAAAAAACCACTTACAATAAATCCTGCATACTCTTCAGTTTCAGTAAGCGTATCATGTAGCCACACAAAGTCTTCATGCTGCCTTGTAACTGAAAACTCTGGGCTTTGAAAAGTTGGCAGTGTAGTCTGGAAGAGAAGAGATACAGAAGTCCTACTGTTTTGTAAGCTAGTGCTTTTAGAAGTAGTTTTGTTCATTAGTTTCCATAGCAAGCCCCTTTGACTAGTAAAGGCCACACACTTAGTTGCCTTTTCTAGTGCTGGCTAGCCCTCAGTTAAGGTGAGCCTTTACATATCTCCTTTAGCAGGGAAAGGATAATTTTGTCGGAACAAGATATTCAAGTGTGCCATACCACTTTAGCCTGTCAGAATTAATTATATCTAGCTCTTACTGCTTTTGGCTGTAGACTGCAAACTTCACAAAAATGAGGCAGATATATTCCCATTTTACAGATAAGGAAACAGAGCCCTGGGGAGGTTAATAGACACCCACTATTACTTAGCAAAGCTAAGAGTGGCAATATTGATCTGTCTGAAACAAGACAACAACCCTGCATCAGTTACTCTGTTTCCATTTGGACAGTTCCCTTCCCCTTCCTAAGGCAAAAAATTAACAAAGAGGCAGGACAAAAGAATTTGAAGAGCAATTAGCAAAAGAGGCACCAAAAAACCCCCAGCAAAAACGTTAAGTGCATCAGAAGCAGGAAGCCTGCCAAACAATCAGTGGACAATGGAGGTGCTAAAAGGAAAATAAGGCCATTATAGAGAAGTTAGGTGAATTCTCTGAATCACTTGTCTCTGCAGAAGATGTGAGATTCCCACACCTAAGCCATTCCTTTTATGTGACTAAGATTGGGGTGTCATTAAGAGGTGGTTTTGGATAAAACAAACAGTAACAAGTCACCAGGACCAGATGGGATTCACCCAAAAGTTCTGAAGAAACTCTGATATGAAAGTATAGAACAACTGTGGTACATAAAAACTTGATTAAATAAGCTTCTGTACCAGATGACTGGAGGATAGCCAACACCAATTTTAAAAACCATGCTCCAGAGGTGATCCTGTAATTTCAGTACCAGGCAAACTGGTTGAAATTATAGTAAAGAACAACTTTCATGAAGGGAAATGCCTTAATCTACTAGAATTCGGGGCAAGGGAAGAGTGCAACAAAGATGTGGAGGAGAAGAGGGATCCAATAGATACAATGTACTTGGACTTTCAGAAAGCCTTTGACAAGGTTCCAGACCAAAGGCTCTTAAGCAAAGTAAAGAGTTATGGGATAAGAAGGGAAGGTCCTCTCACCGATCAGTAGTAACAGGTTGAAAGACGGGAAACAGATCGGAATAGATGGTCAGACTTCAGAACAGAGAGAGGTAAATAGCTGGATCCTCCATGGATCTGTACTGGGTGGGACCAGTGCTATTTAAAGTATTGATAAATAATCTGAACACAGTAGTAAACAATGGGATGGCAAAATTTACAGATGACAACTACTCAAGATGGCAGTCTGCTTTGGACTTGGCTAAGAGTTAAAGGAATCTCACAAACCTGTAACTGGGGAACAAAGTGACAGATGCAATTAAATATTGATAAAATGCAAAGTAATGCATAACTACACATACACAATGATGGGATCCAAATTAGCTGTTTCCACTCAAGAGACCTTGAAGTCACTGTGGATAGTTCTTTGCAAACATCCATGCAGTTGTCGTCAAGATCTAACAATGACACGAACAGTTAGGAAACTGACAGATAATCATCAGAAAATAATGCCACTATACAAATCCATGAAACAGACACCTGAATACTGCATGCAGTTCTGGTCACCCGATCTCCAAAGAGATGTATTAGAATTGAAAGAGGTACAGAGAAGGGTAACAATGATTAAGGATATAAAAAGCTTCCATATAAGGAAAGTAATAAAACTGGGACTTTTCTGCTTGGAAAAGAGATGACTAAAGTGCAGATATGATAGAGGTCTACAAAATCATGACTGATGTGGAGAAAGTAAATAAGGAAGGGTTACTTCTCCCTTCACACAAGAGGTCACCTAATGAAATTAATAGGCAGCACTTTTAAACAAAGAAAAGGAAGTACTCCTTCACATAATGCACAGTCAACCTGTGGAACTCATTTCCGGGGGATGTTGTGAAGGTCAGAAGTGTAACTAGGTTCAAAAAAATAATCAGATAAGTTCATGGAAAACAGGTCCATCAATGGCTATTAGTCAAGATGCTCAGGGATGCAACCCCTGGCTCTGGGTGTCCCCAGGTCTGACTGCCAAAAGCGGGGAGTGAACGTGGCATGGATCACTCAATTGCCTTCTTCTGTTCATTCCCTCTGAAGCAGCAGGCATTGGCCATTGTTGGAAGATAGAATACTGGGCTGGATGGACCTTTGGTCTGATCCAGGATGGCTGTTAGGTTTAAGCCCTGCAGTTTGTTTTTTTTTAAAAAAAGCTTAAAATCTAGGAGTTAATGGCATAAGCTCATTTGACAGCAGGGTAAATGTCCTACTTGCCTCATTCAAGTGGATTTTAAGCCTGCATGTGTGTGTATTAACCACCTTCCCCTTTCACCATGAATTTACCTTAGTATGGACGGTGAACTTTACTTTGTCTTTTTCACTCAGGGCATCTGGGATGTCAATTTGGAGGGAAGGATCAATATTCAGATCCACAGACACAGCCCTCACCTGAAACACAAGTTAAAGTATGTAAGCCTAAAGTCAGAAATCAAGATTATCAATTTTAGATTGGCAAGTCAAGATAGACTAAAGCAAGTGCACAACCAGAAAAACTCTTAATACCTTGAAAAAGATTCAAATCTTAGATAGGTGTATCATGGTCTAACTGTATGCTTAGGTGAAGGGATGCAAAACAAGTCTTCCCCCCCACTGTAAACACATAGCAAGAAGCTTCTGAACTTGGAGTTAAGTTTAAACAGACAATCAGTAGCCTTTTGAAGAGCCCTCAAAAGTACGTAAGGGTTTTCAGAAGCCTGATTTCCAACTTTTATATATAAAAGCTTTTTGTTTTAAAGTTTTCCCTGCTTGTTTATCAGGAACAACGTCTGTTCTTCCCAGATTTGGCTGGAGGTCTTGGGGCAGGGAGAGAGGCACACACCAGCACCACAGATATTTGTTAAGGTCTCTCACTTAACTTAAGTCAGGGGTGCTGAAGCTTGGAGACATCTCCTTTTTCAATAATCAACCACCAGTAACTTTTAAAGATGTGTTTACAAAGAAGAGCAAATTAGAAGCACCTTTCGGCATTGCTCAGTTTCCAGTCGTAAGATATCAATTTACTAATTTTCTGGTTACTGTAGAGTCTGCAAACAAGACTTTTTAAAAACAAAAACAAGCTGAAGAAACTGAACCTGCAAAGGGTCTTTGCAGGTTATCAGAGTACAAACTAAGGCATAAACCCAGCTCTACTTCTGGAGCTTACTTTTTTAAAATGGGGTAGTTCATATTAAATTGGACTTTGGACGACTGGGCGATCCAAAGATAAGGTTCCATTTCAAATGCAGATGTTTGGGGCTATAGACGTCAGATAATTAACTCTGCCCCCATAGATGTACATTTCCCAATCTTGAGTCAACTTTCCAACCTGCGGTCCTTTTGGTCACAACTTGTTTTCAGAATACCCTGCACTGCGCTCTCAGATGCAGCTAGTTCCATCATGTTTTAGATAGCAGGCCGATGGAATGTGCTTTGGGTGCTAAAGGTAAGAGGAAGAGGCTGTTTAGGCCCCTCTCTGCTTCTTCACAGCTTAAGAAAATCTTCCAAATCTCCATATTATTTTAATTGCCCTCCCCTCACTGTTACCAATTCAGACCTTGCCATCTACACTGGAAGACAATTGCTAACTAGAGGTCTGGCAGGTTTCTATCACAAGTACCATGAGGATGTGATTTTAGTTATAGAATGGTTTACATCTATTTAACTGACAAAGTGTCAGTGGCACCTTAAAGACTAATAAAAGTCTAGAAGCATAAGCTTTCTTGGCTATACCCACTTAGGGTACGTCTTCACTACCCGCCGAATCGGCGGGTAGCCATCGATCTCCTGGCGATTGATTTCTCGCATCTTATGAAGACGTGAGAAATCGATCGCACGCAGTGCCCCCGTTGACTCCGGAACTCCAGCTTGCCAGGAGGCGCAAGCTGGAGTCGACGGGGGAGCGCGCCGCCGCCTGCCGCTGCCATGAGGACGGACGGTAAGTCGGCTGCAGATCACGTAGCTGAAATTGCATATCTGCAGTCGATCCCCCCCGTAGTGGAGACCAGCCCTTACTCAGATGCATCCATCTATTTAACTGACCACTTGGGGGAATGATTTAATCGATTCAACCACCCCCAAATCCTTTAATTAAGGGCTACGTGCTTAAAAATATTTTGAGTCAGACCACCAACAGAACAGGAGAGGACAAACTTCACCTTCCAGATATTTTACAATTTGTGGCTTTTTTGTAGTTAGGTCAAGTCTCAGGCCTCTGCCTGAGCAGCCTAGAGCAGAAAAGGGAGCAACAACACTAGTTTGTGCTGGAAAGGAGGAGGGAACTTTTCCATTTCCATGTAACATATGCCCATTTACTAAGCAGCTGAACAGCCTACTCAGCTGGTAGAGCAGTGGGCTGTACATGTTGGATTCCTAGAGGTCAATCTCCGACATTCTTTGAAAGGACAAAGCCCAAGTTTTCCCACTCGGATTAAACTTCTTCTTCCCACACTGCACACCAAGAAGTGACAGAAAGAGGCCAGATTAGTTTGCAGGGACTGTTAACAATTTGGGCCCCTGCTGTGGCATGGACTGCCACCGAAGTCCCCACAAAGACATCCATTTGTTGACTAACTATCATCAACCAGTACCACATGGTCAGCACTGTCTACTGTGATCAGTTGTCCAGTTTTCAACCAGTGAGTCCAGTTGAAAAGGGGACCTGACAGTGTCCTGTCAGATCTACTAACCAAACACCTAAAATCCAGATGCTGCAAGCAGGGGAGGCCCCAGTTCAGTAGGCTCCAGCCCCTACTCAGGTAGGGCCGCCGCCTACCTTCATTGGACAGCTGCAGCTCCCAGCACATCCCTCCTGACCTGGGTAGTGGGCGGTGGGAGAAGCAGCAAATGAAGGTGGGGAAGGAGTAAGAGGAGTGGATGGGGTGGGGCTCCGGGAGAGAAGCATGGCAGGGGAGATTCTGGCACCCCCACTGGAATGTCTGGTTTTTAAACTATTACCAAGTTTGCAACCCTAGCGCTTCCCCTCTTTCACATTTTGCATAGTAAGGATGGGGTATGAAAGTCACCTTGCCCTACCATGCCCTTTTAGGAATGGAAGGATAACAAGGTTATCAGCCATTATGCTGCATACCACCCAAGGGCTCACTGCCCCATAAAGCCAACCTATAGGAAAGTCTGACCATTTCTGTAGTAGTCACAAGAGTTTATTTTAAAGCCAGCCATGAACCTGATTTTTACAGAACACATTTGATGCCTGCAGTATATGAAGGAGTTGTAGGATGTGTGTTAAGGCCCCCCCTTCCTATTTTTTCAGACTAATCTAGAGTTCCGGCATAGGCACTGTCTACATGAGATATGCTACTCTAAGAAACCTCTGGTTCCCCCTACTAGCACCCAGCTCCTGTCAAGTGCTCCAACATATGGATACTGTTTGGCTTAAATTTGCCTTTGACAACTCTGAGTACCAGGAGTCTGAACTGTTGTATTGTCATCATAGAGCAAGCAGCCCTCCTAATCTCCCAGAGTGCACTAGCGGTCTTCAACTATTCCAAAACTGACTGTTTATAAGAGCTGCTTTGAACCAGAGGAAACTGCAACTGAAATAATTTGAGTACATCACTGTTGATGGGGGGGAGGGGGAGATGATCGTTCAGAACACAAATCGGCATAGTGAGTGCAGATAAACAGTTCACACTTAATCCGGTTCAAACAGGAGCAGCTGAAGCCTCTAACAATGGCAAAGTTTTTGATCAATATCTGCCTAGAGTAGTTCCTTTCAGGCCTGGTCAGTTTAACTAGGTCTGATCACAGCACCCCTGCCAATTCTTGTTAACTGAACTGGGGCAGGGCAATTCTGCTGCATACAAGAGAAGGACTAGCTGTTCAGCATTAGCTAACAATGGAAGTACAACAGCATTAACAGTTTTGTTTCAGGTTCAAGAATAGCAGCCATGTTAGTCTGTATCCATAAAGAAAGCCAGGAATACTTGTAGCACCCTAGAGACTAACTAGTTTATTTCAGCATAAGCTTTCATGGGCTATAGCTCACTTCATCGGATACATAGAATGGAACCAGTTACTGGCAAGGTATTCTAGTGCATACAGCAATTATTTTTAAGAGCCTACTGTTTTTTGACACTTATCTTCGCTGTCCAAACAGGACTGACAGGCTAAACAATACAAACTGCTGAGTCTGTGAAGAGTGTGATAAGCTAAAGGGAGCAACTTCCTTTCAGCTAGTTTACAAGGAAAGTGTTGCACAACCCAGTCAGTCCTGCAGTTTTCAGAGCGGTAACGGTGTTAGTCTCAAAGGTTCCACAAGGAGTCCGAGAGTTGTGAGCTGTCCTTGAAGACTTTTGTAGGCAAAAAAGCTACAGTGCAAGGGGAGAACACAAATAGCCTTAATAGTAGTTGATTAGAAAACTTTTGCAACACATGACTCACTGTTTCACTACCCCACCCAAGAGGAGACGTGCAGAAGTCCAAAAGAGACTGGGGGAAAAGGGTAATGAATTCAAGTGATCCAGGACTAAAGCCTATGTTTCAAACTTTTGCTGATGGTTCATGCTAAATAAAAAGCTCGTTTATGGTCACTAAGATAAGCTATTTTAACTTCAGTAACAAGTGTCTACAGTATTTAGACTAGTATTGAAGTCTAGCCAATGTTCTCTACTTCATGCTCATTCCACTGGGCAGGGACACATTCCAGGCGCATGCAATCCTGTGCTAATGATCCACATGCCTTGATCTCTAAACCAGACATGCTAACAGTGCTACTGACCACTTAAAGATGTGCCTGCACTAGACATTTGTAGGTTCCCCCCTCACCCCACTGCTGCGTCAGTTAGCTGCAGAAGTACTAATGTAGACTGGAGCTCACTGTCTTCTACACTGCTGGTTCTACTGATGCTCACACTGATGTTCCCCTCTAGTGTTGTCTGGACTCCGATCTGCTAGGTCCACTCCAATCCTTACTCTGGAGCCAGCCTTACCCTCTCACAGGAGAGCAGGGTGTCTTCCCCCCCTCCCCCCGCGCGAAACTGTTCACACAGCCTCTGGCATGCAAACTGCTCCTTGGATTGTGCAATTGAAGGACACTGCCAATATCTCCAACCCCAGACAACTCTAGGATCCTCTGTCTTGCAGTGTCCAGTTACGCCTGCTGGACACTGCATGCTTAGGAGTTCATCAATTTAACAAAGAAATTGATATGAACCAGGCTTGTTCTCCCAAAGGGAGTCCCCCTTCAAACCAAATGCACTGCTTCAGGTAGAACAGACCGAGTTATTAACTAGAAAGGTAGATGAAGTGTTTATAAATCAAAAGCATAACAAGTCAGATTTGGTCAAATGAAATAAGACCTGACAAGGCATTTTGCTTTTAACCCTTTCAGTGCCCTTACAAACTTAGATGCTTCTCACATCAGGCTGGCTGGCTGCTCTTCGGCCAGGCTCTATCCTTCGATCAGTACTTCAGTCGCTTGGTGTGGGGTCTGTGGAGATGGGGAGAGCATGGCAAATGTCTCTCCCTTTTATCATGTCCTTCTTCCCTCTTGGCTTCCCCCCCCCCCTTCAGAATCAGGTGAGCAATACCTCATTGCAGCTCCAAAGTGGGGGGGGGGAGGGAGGAATGACTCCCACAAGAATGGGACATTCTTTTTTTGCTACCTAGGCCAGAGTCCTTTGTTCAGGTGAGGCTGGGCTTGCCCCATCCCTGCCCTGATGAGGTGTGAACTGCCTCTCTGCTCTTGGAGAGTTTTTGCTTGTGCTCATTTTAAGTCATGAGGCTACATTTTCAGCCTCAACTACATACAGTAATGTGACAGGTTAGAACTTCATGTAACTACTATAACATTACAGTAACCATGCTCAGTGTGTCATGAGCCTTCTGAAGACACCCGACATGACAAACTTTGCACTGGATATCACAGTCATTTTATAAGGATGAACCTGGGGGTGCTGGATATTCCCCTGAGGTACAGAGCGCACACCATTGTAGCTGCACAGACAGAAAGGCTTACATCCCTTTTCCTAGTATAGACAAGGCTATGTTGGGGAAAATGACAAAGATCTGCATATGAAAATATATGCAAACTTCTCTTGTTCAGTACCCAACCGATATTTCAGCTAGCAACAGGAGGCTGGGAATCACCCAGGCTGGGGAGGGGGAATTAGTATGAAGGTTGTTTTACTCTTGGATTCTAGAGCCATCTAGTTATTTTCTCCTTTGAAAAAGGAATGTGAAGACGACACTCCTGCATGTAATCAGCCTGGGGTTGCACGCTCAATCTCTGTACCATAATCAAACCCTGCAAAGTTCCTTCCTGTAGAAGCAACCAGTTGTGTAACTAGCAGGTCATATCCCTTTATGCAGCTTATGCATGAGAAAGCTACCACCCCATCTGGTGGAACAGGTTTTCCCTTCCAGAGTAAAAAGTATTCAAACACATGTGATTTGAGCTAGAATCTAAAGCTGGCCCTCTTTGCCCTTAAAGCCCTGGTTAATAATGCAGAACGGGGAGGGGAGCCTTTAACTTTATATTAGGCCATGGTTACACTTACAGCTTTATAGCGCTTTTGGTTATACCTGCCTTCAGATACAGCTCCAGGGAAAGCACTCCAGCATGTTCACACTCACAGCCACAACCACACTGGCATGGCCACATTTGTGGCACTTGCAGCAGCACGTGGAGTAGTGCATTATGGGAAGCTATCCCAGCATTCAGCTGGCTGCAATGCACTTTTCAAATGAGGGGGGTGAGGAAGTGTATCACGTGTATGCAGAAGGAGAGCGCGAGTGGATTTTTGGAGTGCTGAGAGTGTGTCAGCACACTGTCTTTAAAATGCAGATCCTCCTAATCTTCTGCTTCTCGCTCGTAAACATTGCATTGTTGATTTGTGGAGTTACAGAGAAGCTCTGAAAACTTCCACATTCCTCCAGCCGAGTTCAAAACAAAGGGAAGAGGTCAATTGGCTTAAATAGCTTCGGGGCATTTCCAGAGATCACTTAAAGTGCAGTATTGTTACTACCCATTTACACTGTAGCTAAAGCATATCACCCAATATGCAACAGCTGTTAATCCTCTGGGAAGGGAGGATTACCAGGACCGCTACAACCGCAGACTTATAGCGCTCTATGCGCCTTGCCAGTCTGGAGGGGTAGTAGGTTATAGCGCTCCTGGCGGCTTTATAGTGCTATAAAGTGCCAGTGTAACCAAGGACTTTTTTGCTAAGAAGCACCTAGTATCTCCTCTGTACGAAATATCAGACCTCTCAAGGAGCCAAGGCCCACGTGCAGATCATGGTGTGTGAAAAACCCAGAACAGGGACAAATACAGGAAATTTTAAATCTTGTGTTTTGTTCAGGGCCTAGCACAGCTGGCTCTTGGTCTATCACTGGGTGCTCTTCCTGGCCCTACTGCAATACTAATGAAATGCTGTGGGATTCCTTCCTTTAGTACAACGGCTCTTAAAAATAGACTTATGGAATGGAGGATGACAGTCAGCTAAAGAGCAGGGCTTAGCACATGGTCATGTAGGTAGGTAACTTTGGAACTAAACTGAGGGACGCTCATCTTGGACATCCCACCATCTTTCAGCCCACAAGCTGCAAGTGAATGTTGTGTTTGGGGCTGTTCCATGTGTCAGGCCTCTCAAATGGGACCTCATCATTCCTGACCTCCACCACTGAACCATAGGAGTAGGGGTGGAGAAAGGAACCTCTCCTGCACCCACTACCCGAACACAGATGGTGGGAGGGCCTCCTCCACCCAGTGACTCTCTCTAGGGAGAGAGAGCTGGAAGATATTTCTTCACCCATGCAGAGGCACTTCAGGCAGCTGAATAGATGGTGGAAGATGCTGGGGACAAACTCGGCAGGAAAAGTTGCCAGAGGTAGTTGACTAGTTGCAGGGGAAGCATCTTTGGCTGAGAGGATGGAAGTAATTAGTACTAGTGGGAGGGGCCCTTGCTCACCTCCCCTTGGTACTGGTGCTCATTTCCTCATCTCCCACATGCTGCAATCCAGTAGAGGGAGCAGCAGGTGGGAAGGCAGACACCACCTGTCACCCTGCAGAGTGCCCTCTGGCAAGAGAGGCAGAATTAAGGTTGCCTAGATGCCTTGATTATGTATTTCTAAGCTTTCAAGTGTTTGGATATTTTGAGTAACTTAATTTCTGGGATTTAGGGATTGTTTTGGTACAGAGTGTTCACACGTTTACCCAGCAGTAGCGATACATTCACTCACTCCAGCTTTACTCATGTGTCTGGAAATGGGGAGTTAGAAAAGTCACCTGGCACTATCAAGGGCGAGGGAGGCTCCCAAAGTCAAATGCATTTGCCTACCACAGCTGCATATTCAGTCTTTAAACATCACATGACAGAGCCAAGCACTGTCAGCAACCCACGTAGTATAGTTATTGTGCAAGTCTCTGAATTATGTTCCTGATTTTATACAGTAGTATGTATTTGTAACACTGTATATTTTCCGACCATTAAGGATGCCAAACAATTAGATGTTCTAGTTTGTTATCGCAATAAGAGATGATCCCATTGTTTAAATAATGGCTTGGCACTCAAGTTTCAAATAACCACATCAGTAAACTTGCTTTGCAGAACTTAGATAGATACAACATGTGGATCAGGGGTGGGCAAACTTTTTGGCCCAAGGGCGACACTGGGGTTCAAAATTGTGCAGAGGGCAGGGTAGGGATGGCTGTCTCCCCCTAAACAGCCTGGCCCAGCCCCCTATCTGACCCCCACCAACTTCCCACCCTGACTGCCCCCCTCAAAACCCCTGAACCCATCCAACACCCCGCCTCCTTGTCCCGATCGCCCCTCCGGAGACCCTCCCACTAACTGCCTCCCCAGGACACCACCTCCTATCTAGCCCCCCTGATCTTTGTTCCCTGACTGCCCCCTCCTGAGACCCCCCACCCACCCTAAACCACCCCCCCCCCAGGGCCCCACCACCTAAGTCCCCCTATTCACCCCCAAACTTCCTTACCATGTTCAGCCGGCACAGGGCCCTGTGGCTCACTGCACTCTGCCCAGCCCCTGGCTTGGGAACGCGGGGCTGCTGGCACGGCTCCCCCGGCCTGAGCTCACAGGCTGGGTAAAAATGGCTGGCGGGCCACATGTAGCCCGTGGGCTGTAGTTTGCCCTCCCCGATGTGGACACTAGCAGTAAGAATATACTGCATGTATTTCCTCTCAATTTTAAGCATGTGCAAGAGCTCCTGAGTAGGAAATTTAGTTATTAGCTAGGATACTGGAACAAGAGCCAATTGCTACTAAAAGGGTAAACAGGAGGAGTCTCATTTTATGAAGTGGCTTTGCTTTTTAACCAGTTATCTTTAAAGCCACCCCTCTCTTCATGCAAAGAAAGATCACCTAATTTCTGTGAAATATGCTGGCTGCTAGATCTTAAAGACTGTAGCCAAGAAACAAATATGGAAGAAATTTTATGAGCAAGCTTTCACAGTTAGTTGTATTTCTATTGGACACACTATAGCACTGTATTCTAAAGTTCTTAAACATACAGAAAAAAAAATCAGTTCCATTTAATTTCTGTTCCCCATGTTTTTAGATAAGATATTCCTGCATCTAGTTGGGGAGGGGGGGGAGAAACTTACTTTGAAATATTCTAGGAGGACATCATTAGCAGTGATCAAACAATATGTGATCTGCAGATACTAATACAAATAAATTAAAAAGCAGGGCTATGCTGCATGCTTCAAGCATTATGCATCCCAGTTCCCGATTTCCTTTTAGTTTTACTAAAACATGTACTCAAACCTTCGTTTACTAGAGTATATATAGTACAAATAGAAGGTTATGCAATGTTGTAAACAGTTTTGCAACTGGAATAAAATCAGGACATGCAAACGTTAGTTCCAAAAGCACGATCAGCTTTGACAGTCTGAAACTTTGATGGGTTTTATAAGCAGTTTATTAAGTGAGGCATTTAACCAGAAACACAGGACCACAGCCTAGATGTGCACAATGCATGTTAGTGTTGCTATTTAGTACCTTAATATTTGCATTTCCCATCATGGATTTTAACATGTTGCAATTAGATTAATTTGCACTTTAAGCCAGGGGTCTCCAAACTTTTTGGGAAGAGGGCCATATTAGATTTTTGAAGGGGCTTTGTGGGCCGCTGCCATGCCCCCTCACCCCTTTGCTCCTCTAGCCACACCAATGCTGCAACTCCCCCCACTTTGCTCCTCCAGCTGCATCACAGGGGCACTCAGCCCTTTCCTCCTCTAGCCATGCCAATGCCATGACCACCCCACCCTTTGCTCCTCCAGCCACACTACGGGGTCACTCACCCCTCCGCACGTGGGGCTACAGGCAGCAGCTTGTGCAGGGG